>VXBW01001071.1:701468-842745 GCA_013400375.1 Thinocorus orbignyianus | reverse complement strand
AAGGGAAAAGGGAAGGAGGGAAGAGAAAGAGGGGAGGGGAGGGGAGGGAAAGGAAAAAGGGAAGAGGGAAGGGAAAGGAAAAAGGAGAGGGAAGGGAAAAAGGGAAGGGAAGAGAAGGGGGAAGGGAAGGAGATCTGAGGCCTTCTTTGTCTTGAGGCATCGAGATTTTACTTTAAAGACAAATCCAGCCCTGGTGGGCTGAGGGGTGGGACACAAAGTCTACCCTGACCCGTGGGAGTGTCCCCCGGCCCTGAGGGGAGGTGCAGGCCCTGCTGCGGGCCGTGGGCAGGGGGCTCCCCGCATGAGTGCGGTCAGCTACAAGAAAGCTTTGGCCTCTTTAGAAAAGTTAACAGCGGCTCATGTTGAGAAAGTAAAGCTGGAAATCCGGGATAAAACCCAGCAGACCCCCAAAGAGGGCTGTGGAAGGGGCTTGGGCTTCCTGAGGCACTTGAAAATCTTGAAAATGTAACCAGACCATAAATACAGTGTTTTTCAAAGGGGGTTAGCTCCCTCCCCAACTGGATTTCTGCTCTTTGCTCATTTATATTGCACATCTTGCTGATCCTCATGACCTGTAGTCATCACTGTAAAAAAAAAAAAAAAAAAGAAAAAGAAAAAAAATCACTAGCTTTTTTAAATCTTAGTATTCCATTTTCACTTTTGTGTTCTCACTCCATTTGGGTGGGAAAAAAAAAACAAGCCACGAAACACTTTATTACAAAAAAACCACTGACCTGAGTCGTCAATACCATCGGTGCCAGGAAGAGAAGCCACCGTGACCTATTTCAGACGCTGTTTTACAGGGACCCAGCGCAAACACACGTGCAGCTCCTGCTTAGTTTTTGCTCAATGGACACACGGTTCCTGGCAGCTCAGGAAACTGAAACACAGGCCCAAGGAAGAAAGCAAGGAGAAGCGCTGCCCTGCACTGCAGCAAGCACTGTATTTAATTCCATACATTTTTTCCTAAGTTTGGGCTAAGCACGTGGACCTGAACTCTGGAGCACTCCATATGGGAACAACAGTAGTGGTAGAGAATGGAAAACCGCCAGAAAGCGTACCTCAATGTGAACCAATAAAAGGCAGTATTAACACCAGAAAACAATCTAGTGAAAACCCTCACATTTACAGTAACTTAACACTTTTTTCAGACAATTTCAAGCCAGTTCCATTCACAGCCCAGCATATCAATTGGTAGTGCTACTCCAAGGTCTGTCCTAGGCTGGGCCAACACCCAATGCCATGAGAATCAGTCAGTTTAGAAAGTTAATCCCTAATTTTAACACCTACGTATTTCCCTACAGCCTGTGTGTAACTGAGCTCAGCTGATAAGGATAAGGGAATATTTCCATAAAAGGTGTTACCTGAGCAGATGAGCTTTTCATTCAGTTTGGGGTTTTTTCTTTACTTCCCCCCTCTCCTGAAATACCCACAAACAGAATAAGCTTCTGTGCAGTTACAAATACATATTGGTTTTCTTTGGGTATCTGATCAGCTTTTAAAACTTTCCCTTCTTGCTTGTCAATGAAGCCGTGGAGAGCGAGGATGTTTGTATTTGAGTTTCCATATTGAACTTTCAGAGTGGATTTAGGAGACCTGTTTGCATGTGTACTTTCATTGCTGGTCCCCGGGGTGACCTTGTACAAGCACTGCAGTACAGTTCTCAGAAGTAAGATCTTGGTATAGGTGCAGGCTTTTTGCCTTGGGAATATACACATTTTGAGGGATCCACCACGGCAGGGCCTTGCTGTTGCCAGCGAGAGGCGTGCCAGTCTGTCTGGGCTTTATCCTAGCTGTTGAGCTCAGCCAGCTTTTCTGAGGGGCAAGTGGATGGTTCGTACATCTTGCCCTGGCTCACACACTAAGGCTGTCCCAAAGGCAGTAAAACCCCAAAATATCTATTGGCATTTAAAATGAGTTGTGGGCTGTTTCCTGTTTATGAGCTGACAACCCACACTCGCTGACAACCAAACTGCCAGCAACCTCCCTCTACAGTGTGGTCAGCAAAGAGGACCGTGTTATATCCCAGACACAGAGAAGAGCTCTCTCAATCCCTGTTTTGGAAGTGTTTTTTAATAAAGAAATTGCATACATTTTGTCCATAAAAATGGCTGGTGTTGCAGAAAGCACCTGAAGTGAAGGAGGAGAATGTATCCCACGTTCGAATTATTTACCAAGGAGATTGCACTGATTCCTTTTGTACTGAAATTGCTTTTTAAGTGTAGATTACTTGACTGGATTGCGTAAATTTGTATCTCAGTTCAAATCTTAATAACATACTAAATATCATAAACATCCATTAGCTATTTAAATCTGCAAGCTTTTAGAAATTAGAAATTAGATTATTTACTAGGCTTTAAGATGGAATAAGCTTTAATTAGTGTTATATTCTATTAATATGCAAGAACCACATTACTATTGCCTAACAGCTCGACAGTTGTGAAACAAACAGACTTGTGCAGTCGTTGATTTTCCATCTTTCCAGTAGCCAGCTGGCTTTGTCAGAGGTCTCCATGGTCATGCACAGCATTTCTGCCATAAAACACTATCGTCTGCAAAACAAAACCACCTTTCCTTTTATTTCATAGCCAGATGCAGAGTGTCTTGTAGCAATTCCGTGGAAGCAGATGAGCAGATCCAAGTCAGCACAGACTCATTCAGAAGTTTGGGAAGTGAACTATACCAGCAAAAATTTGGCAGCGCATTGGCCACCTCCTCCAACTACTGGTAAAACACAGGAAGTGGGCTGACCCCATGCTCAAATATTTGCTCAAATATGTGGTTTCTCTTGCTGATCTGATGACAGAGATTTTAACATACATTGTTCTTTGTTTTTACTGGGTCATCATGAAAGACTTTCCTGTCAAAGTCAATGTAATAAGTATAATAGAGCCTTCCCATTTAGGTATTTGATTGAACAGGAACTACAGTCACCAAGACTCGTAGCCAGCATTTTATAAGCTGAAATAGCATAGGTATGGCTCTGTTTCTCTTTACGTGACTACTGAACTTTTACTGAACTAACATGTACTAAATGAAAATAATTTTAATATTATTGACTTACTCTTCTTAAAAGAATAGAAGTGGCTGGACTGTCACAAAACAGGAAGTTTTATAAACAGAGGCTGCTAACAGAAGTATAGAAAACTAGTCAAGTGTAATTTAAGACTTTTTGTGAATAATTTTGTGCATGTTGAATCCTGCCCATTTGTTCTCGATCAAAATAAAAGAAAGACAAAAGTCCCATGAGGTGACGAACAGGAGATGATTACATCTGACTTATTTAAGTTAATATATGGGTTACATGCATACACAGTATGCAAATAAAATGCTAATAAATATTAATAAATTGTTAAAAGAACAGTTCTCTCTCATCAGATCACGCCCTTAAAAAACCCCAACAATCAAGCAAAGTGGTGAAACAGAGGAGATTTGTGACATTTATCTGTCCCGAGGTTCTATTATGAAGCTTTGTCCCAGCATAGCAATCTTGTTACAGAAATGTCTGTGCTACTTCGTTGTTGTTTTTAGAGCAGGTTGGTTATGAGGGTTGGTTGTTTTCAGATGCACGGCTCTGCTGGATTAGAACAAAGCTCTAAGATTAAAGGTGATAAAATGCTTTAAAATAAATCACATGAGTTTCATTGCCTCATTTTAATATGACAGGTTTTGGATGGAAGTGGGATGCAAGTTACAGGTTTACACAAGTCTAATGTTCCACAAAACTATTTAGACATTGTATAGTGTTTTTAAAAAAAAATATCTAAGCTAAGATTTTATTTACCAACAAAATAAGCAATTAAAATTCTTTCTTACATCCAGTTTTCATTAGAGATGTTTACCATGACATCCCCACCAATGTAAGGTATGGACTAAAATATTCAGATTGTCATCTATATCCATGTTTGAAATTGACTTTGCTTGTTACTCTTTACTAACTAGTGAAGTAATTAATTTTTTGCCATGGTGTCAAGATTAAACATTCCAGATATCTGTGTGTCTCTTCATATGCCAAAAAAGCTAAGTACAGTTGTGTGTAAGATGATGATGTTTAAACTTATCAATTAACCCTTTTTAGCCCCAAATGTTTAGAATTTCTCTAAGAACTGATATTTTTTTTTTGTCATGCTGGTGCTGTCATTATCACTATGGATAGCTATATTATTGGCAGCAATTGTTGAATTAGCATTTTTTAATGTGATGGTTCTCCTCCACCTCCACCTCCCCACCCCCCATTATTAATGTCAGTCTGTTTCATTTTTCCATTTTAATTAAAAAAAAAAATCTTCTTCAAAGAAAAACTATGACCAGTGAGCAAGCACCTTTGTTACAGGAATGCAGGATGCATACATTAAGGATGAACTGAAAGAGAAAGGAAAAACAGTACTCCCTACCAAGCTTTTCCTGAAGGGAAGCCCATACTTGAGCCTTCTGCAGGATGTGAAGGAACCGTAGGGGAAGCTATCAACCTGAAAACAGTTTATGCGAACAAGCAATTCCTCTTAAAACTCAACTGTGCTGTTCTTTTCCAAATCCCTCCCTATTTTCTCCCTGAATTTTTTCTTCCTCGAGTATAAGGTTTCTTTTCTATACATTTCTTCTTGTCCTGGACACTGTATTCATTACCAGATTCAGCAGGATTTAGCAGATCTGTTTATGGTTTTGTTGTCTCTGAGAAATGCTAAAAAAACCAGTTAGACTTAGTATAATAAAACTACACGATTTTAGGAAACAAATCACTGCTCGGTATCTTGAACTAGGGAGAAGTTTTGTTATTCTGTTACTGGATGTTTTTGCTCCTTGCTTTGATGTGTCACTAAAAGGATAACAGTCTCTTCCCATATGTAAATTTTTCCCCCTGTTATTCTTGGAAATATATGTACTCTTAATTTAATTAATTCTTAATTTTATCCTTAATCCATTTTAATTTTATCGATCCCTGAATTTCTATTCAAATAGTATTTCTACTGAAATCATATTTCTACTGAATATTCTTCGAATATTTCCTGTTTCAAGGAAAGAGTTTATTTCCTTACCCAGACTTTTCACTTAGAATCATAGAATGGTTAGAGTTGGAAGGGATCTTAGAGATCACCGAGTTCCAACCCCCCTGCCATGGACGGGGACACCTCCCACTAGAGCAGGTTGCTCAAAGCCCCATCCATCCTGGCCTTGAACACTTCCAGGGATGGGAAGCAGTACTTCTTCCTAATTTTGCTCTGTTGGCTCAATGAAGTCTTTGTTGCCCCTTTTCCCCCAGTCTCAGTTTCACATTCAGTGCTTTTATCTATCTCACTGAGATTCTCTTCTTGGGTGACATCTTTAAAATCTTGCTCTGTCATCACCACCATAACTGTGATTCATATCTTAGTCATTAGTTGACTATTGCAACACCTTTTCTGGCCTCCATTCTCCTCCCTCTCCTCCAGCTAAAGCTATCTGTTACTGTCCCTCTAAAGTCTCTTTATTATTTACATCCTCTCCATATCCCTCTCTGACGTCTGCTTCCAATCCCCAACCCTTCCCTGTAATACCCTGTGCTCTCCCTACTGTCTTTTAATAAGTATGCAGAAAATGTGCCCTTTCCCTGAAGAGCAAGAAGTACTAGAATCAAAAAGCAAGAACGAATGTATGGTGGAACATGGTTCTAAATGCAATTATTAGCAAATTCTGCTTGGTTTTCTTCAAAATGTGTCCACCTCTGTACTTCTGCAGCATGTATGTTTTCCCTTAGCTTATGCTGGAACTGGTAAATTCTCCTAGTGTACTGCAATCAGTACTTATTTATTCTTGTCTGGCTTCAGTTGTAGCCTTAATCTAAGCTGCAGTAGCTCCTGTGCCTTTACTCATGTTTTATGCAGATTTCAAGAAGGAATTACCATGTAAACGTCAGCTTGGTGTGATCTCATCTTTTTGTAAATAACTCAGTCCAAGCTGGAACTTTTTTTTTTGCCTCCATACTGAGTATGTACATTGCAGACCAAGTTCTTTGTGTACCAAAGGTGTAAGGATGTTTATTTATCAAGCAGATGCAGTGATTTTGAAAGTTGTGTTACTGCCAGAGAACCCAAGGACAGTCAGTGTGAATCACGTGCGGGTATATTTGTTTTGGTGCAAAGTCCAGTGGCTTTTGAAGGTGAGTTTAAAGCTAAGCTGGGTTTTTGTGTGTGTGTGTGGATTTTTGGGGTTTTTTTGTGTTTTTTTTTTCCACTGAGGCATTTAAAGGGCAAGTACAGGTTGCATGCTGCTTTCAGAGTGGTAGCACATGGCAAGCAGGTAGGATACCCATCTGGTGTCTCTGGTGCTTTGTACCCAATGCACTGCGTTTTCCAAAGCTCACCTAATCACAGTTTTGCAGTCTACCGAGATCCTTAATGCAAGCAGTTTCTTTTCCTGTTTGCTTGTTCTACCGTAAATGCAGTTTTAGAAAGGCCCTAAGATTTCGGGGTTTTTTCTCCCCTGGAGAAAGGGTAAGTATCTGTCTCATGCTATCAAGTAACAATTTTGAGTTTGAGTTCTAGGGTGTGTAAATCTGAGACTTACTCAAAGCAATTAGCTGAGGAACTATTCTGCTCCAATTGTTTTCTTACCCTGTTTCCAGGCCATGACTAACACTCACTGTGCTACACCCAGTCTTTTCCAGCATTCACAACTGATACACTGAGCGTGTGCTAGAACTGTCTCGTATGAAGAACAAGCATGCATTTCATTTCTGGGCTCTTTGCTCAACCATTGCAAATCTACAAGTTTTTGTCCTCGTGCAACACTGCACCACTCCTCAATTTTCCCAGCTCCAGCTCTTTGCAGGGCCATGCTGTGAACTAGATCAGGCGACCTGCTCCACTGAAAAAATAATAAAAAAGAGCAACAGGAAATAAAAATTATTTCCATAATCTAATTCATGGTGCACCCCACCATGTCCTGGAGAGGTGGTGTGCTGTGGTGAAGGAGCATTGGCTGAATTGCTTCCATCTGCATTACCTCTGGAATCAGCCTGACATCAAACCATGGTCAAGCCTGACTGAAGATACAGAGATGACTGTAGCAGGTGACCTTAAGGGCTAAGGAAAGAAAGTAAAGGACTTATTTTAGTTAGAAGGCAGCTATAAGGAATTCTGGAAAAGGCACTGATTTTCCACTGGATCACGAGGGGCAAAGCCAGAAGTGGCTGTAGGACTGGAGCGCGAGGAAGTCCCGGTTGTTTGGACACGAGGAATGTAAGCAGCAGCAGGAGCCTCAACATTGAAAGACTTCTGAGCTCGGAGAACTGGGGAAGGACGTCATTTCAGTAACACGAAAGCATCAACTACTAACACTGTATTTATTCAAACAGTAAAGAACAATTTTAAATAAGAAGAGGTTTCAGAGCTGTGTTTAGCTGGAAGATCTGTGTGGGAGAGGGGTGGATACCTTTGGACCTTGTTAATAATTAAGTAGAGGTGTGTGTTAAAGCCTATGGAATGGATAGCATGGTAGTAAAAATACCGTGACTCACCAAAGTTGGAGGTTAGCAAACAGGCAGAAGTAAACAAAACCACACATGACAGGTCCTTGTGCAGCTAGACCTGTCTGACTTTAGTGAAACACCATGCCTGAAATGCTCCATTCACTTCTGTAAACCTCATGGAAATAATCTGATACCAAACCTGCAAGAAATAAAAATGGCTACATCCAAAGCTGGATGAAAATCTAGCATGTCTTCCAAAGCTTTCCTATAATATTTACAATATTCAGTGTATTTCCCAAGCATGATTTTTTTTTCTTCTCATAATAATCCCCGAGAGAGCTTCCCCATTTTTTTAAATGAAGTTTTGCAAATATTAATGTAATTCTCTTCCTTTATCCCTTTTTACCTCCATGTTGAGCAACACTGAGCCCTAAAAACTGGCAGACAAAATTCATAGTGTCTGAATGTAAAGCGGCAAATACTCAAAAGCTGATGCTTTTTGACAGCCATACCTGGAGACCCCAAAGGTTCCCAAGCAACTGGGAAACGCTGACGACAGGACAAGTAAACACACCAGGTAGATCATCGGTGCCATTCCAGAAAAAGCTAAGGATAAGAGGCATCATACATTAATTAGAATGACATCAGAGAGTTTTGCATCCATTTTGAGTCATGCTACCTGATTTCAGTTTCTTTGATTACCTAATTCATCTGTCTGTAATTCCGCAAATATTAGCTAAGGAACACAAAGTATTTGCTGTTTATCCTGGGGTTCAGCTTGACAAATGTTGGTTTAATGTCCAGCCTGAGATTTTCAAATGTATCCGATAGCTCAGTATACCTCCAATCCATTTAGACTGGAAAGAAAAAAGAATAATCTTGTCTGTATACCTACCCTATACGTATTTACATTCTGGGAGTTTACCTGTTGGAGCTATATAAAAGATGAAGCGCCTTGTCACTCTCCTGCATGTCAGTGGGTTTGTCATCACACACACACAGACACACAACACAAAAAGTCTTTAATTGCAACAGGCATAGAGCGAACTGCCCGTGCCACTGGAAAAAAAAATGGGATGAAGGCTGTTCATAACGTAACACTGTTATGTTATTTCAGGGCAAACGAGTCGAGATTAACCAAGGGTGTGAATGTGCTGACATCACCTAATTACTTGGTGGTAGAATTACAAGTGCTGTCTTTCCACTTCAGATTTTACAGTTAGATTAACTATTACGTGTTACTGTGCTCTAAGACAAGTGCTTCCGTGTAAGTAAAAACAAATCCAAGTCTTTTTTTTTTTTTTCAACACAGTAAAGCTCTAATCACAACACAAAGTGAAAATGTGTCTTTTTTTCTTATTAAGGTAGTGCCCCAGGTGAATTTTAGGACTGGAAACCAAGTCAGGAAGAAATCCTCAAACCAAGGTGTCACGGGCAACAGAACTATTTTTTATGGTGTTCTGGCAGCAGAGTAGTCTTTTGGGATAATGTCGATGTAGCTCCTCAGCACTGCTGAGAACAGAAAATCCCATTCCCTCCTCCAACCCTTTCCTTCAGGCACAGTCTCCACCATTTACCTTCTTTGGGCTTTGCTATTCTTCTAACCCCTTAGTGAGTCAAAATTTGACTCACTAACCTGCCTGGATAGTTTTCTGTAGGTTGGTGAGTTGAGCTGAGTTCAGGTGTCCCAGCCGGGAGCCACTGAACTCCAGAGCAGGTACAAGGGTGAGGAGAAGACCTCAGAAGGGGGCAGGAGGAAGCGAGATCTGTGAGCTGTTACATCAGTTCAGTTGTTTGTTAAACCATTCCTTGGAAGAGGTGGTTAAAGGTCACTCCCTTTGGATGTTTAAAAGTAGATCAAGGAGAGGCTGAAATCACCATTGAGTTGTTTGATTTTCAATAGCACCAATATTAGTTTTATTCCTCTTTTATTCCCACCCTATCTTGAAACCCCTCGAGAGGGGCAATGTCCCTCTTAACAAACACCTGCTATTCTTTCCTGTCATCTTTATATCAGTCCTTAAACCCCTATTTTTTTAATTATTCAGATCTTCATTGTCTGCTATCAACATAACAATACTAGAAATCTCGCTCCTGTTTACCCGAGTATTCAGTTCCACGGGGTAAAATCTTATAATTTCACTTAACTTTGTAGAGTGCTCTTTGACGACATACAGCTAAAGATCCTAAAACAGTTTAATGACCTTCATTTGCTCTTAGAGAAAAGACAAAGACTTGAATCAGTCATTATCCCACTATCAAACCCATGAACTAGATACAGGAAAATATGTGTCATTAAGTAAATAAAGGCAAACTCTACATTTTAGAAAATCAGAGTGGAATAGTTGAATGAAAATTTACTTAATCAAAACCCAGTTAAGTTCTGATTAAAAATAAAATATTAATACAATGCTGGTTTGGGGTTTTTTTAAGCTCTGTAATTCTTAGAAGAGCCTAGTTGGAACAACTAACCCTTTTTTTCATTATTTTTTCTGTTTCTAGCTGTTACTTTTTCTTTTCACTCCAGAAACACAAACTTTACAGCTGGTATATATATTAGATTTAGAAATATACCTACAGATGTTAAATTAATCTAATCAGATTTTAGTTACCTTTGAGACCTAGCTACAGTGTTTTCTTCTGGAAGGCATTCATATTTTATTTGTCCCTGTGGTTCATGAAAGTCAGCCTGTCTTTGGATAAATTCTTTGGATAAATTATGGTTGACTTCATGTTTTTCTCAGATACCCACTCACATCCATAAATTTGAAAGATGTGTATTGTACAATGGGAGAATCTATTTTGAAATCAGTTTTAGATTTGGTTGCTAATCTGGTGGCCCTGCTTTTCCCTTCTGTAAACAGTATTAAATGAGGTCCAATGGGCCTGAGTCCAGCAAGGCTATTCACTAAATAGCTTCCAGGTAGAATTACTCTGTTGTGTAGGCATAAAACCTACATTAAAAGAGAAGTCTGATAATACAAACGTATGAAAATCTATACCGAATGCTCCCTGCAATTTATATCTACTTGCAGCTTTCTGAATTTGGATAGCTGAACTGGGTACCGTTCCAGCGAGAAACAACAGGCTGTACCCAGAGCAGCCGGTACCTGATACAAGGTTTCTGATAAGCTCCTGGATACCAAAAAGATTATTGAGCAAATACGTTTGATACAGTAGTCTACTATGTTGTATTGTTTGTCCATTCCTGATCACAAGTCATCATAGGGCTCATAAAAATTAGGTAATTCAATTCAAAGGGTCTGTTGCTCCAGCAGAATTAAAACTTAATATATTCATGTGCCTTAGGAAAAAAAAAATAAAAACTATTCACTGGATTAATCACTTGGAGCAATGTGCTAAATACACTGAGCTGTTCTTTTTGTGGAACACGAGGATCAAGCCTTCGTTCTTGGCAGCCACATCCTTCATGCCGTGCATACTGTAACCCACCGTTGTTATTTTTTATTCATCACGGGAGAGCAGAGCACTTTACAGCAAATAAAGGGATAGCTGCTCCCAAAGGAGCTTATGCTACGGCAGGAGATAACTCCCAGAAAGAAGGAGGGGAACACAGGGGTCACAATTAAGGTCAGGATGAAAGCTTGACGTGGCATATCTGTTTTGTTAATGCCACGCTTTCGTTAGTGAGCTTCATTGATTTTTATGGGTGGCATGCAGATCAAGGCTCAGGGGTGGGAAGCTGGTATGAAAAAGGAAAACTGCTGTACTGCTGAGATGTACCAGATGCGGAGACATCGTGGAGAAAAGAAAGGGAGGCCTTCAAATTGTATTTTGTTGACAGTGAAGAACTTTCAGTGGAGCCTGCAGGCAGGATGGCTGTCAAAAATTCTGCCCTTTAATCTCTATTAGTACCACCCAACCTGTCCATCCCACACCCTGTGAGCACTTGCGCAAAATGACTAGGATTTACCTCTTTCTTCAGGCGTTCTGTGCAAGAGAAGTGTTGTGATTTTTTTTTGCCTTGCCAGATTCACCAGTTTAGGAGAGAGACAAAACCAGAAAGCTATTTAAAAAAACCCCAGCAAACAGTAAAATTAGACTCTTGTCTTTCTCCCATATCATTACCAAAAGGCAGCAGCGGTCAACACAGCGAAACTGTAGCCTGTGAGACAGTTGATGGGAGGTCAGTTCTCACGCTGACTGCGTAACAAATGCAAAGTTGTAATTCTTGTCTCAGGGGTAACATACATAGATGCATGGATTTCACTTGTATATATTCACTTTTTACCAACAGGCCTCCAAAAAACTGTGCCAGAACCTGTGTTGAACACAGAAGCAGAGAACACGTTGCTTTATACTAACCTTTCTAGCATTAAATAGAATTTAAAAGCATTGTTTTTCAGAAAAAAACCCCACCAAACCTTAAAAAAATAACTAGCTGCAGTGCCTAGCTTTGTGAAGTGCAATCATGTAGTGTTAACACAGTTATTCTTCCTATTTGTCAGCGTGCACAGAAACCTTACACTTAGAGGTGTAGAGTCACTGTGTAGTCATCATCATCATCAAATTGTTTTTAAGGAGTCAACCCTGCAGAAAGTGGCGGAGCTCACCAAGACTGGTGACAAGTTGTACTCACGAGTGGTTCAAGCCACCTCTCTAGATACCAGTCAACGTGAATTTAGCTACTGCAGGTTTTACAAGGACTGCTTGTATGGAATAAAAGCACCTTAAGCATTTACCTCAGGGAAAACCCATCCCCAGACACCTCAGGAGGTGGTGCACACTAAGCCTGAATGGATCCAGAAGTACACCTTTTTTGGGTCTTACAGCACGGGTGGAAATGACATCCATAGTGCACTAAAAGAAACCGTGTTGTGACCCACTGCTGGAAGCATACAGCCATACTCTCCACAGCAACTAGCAAGCTGCAGGAAACAGGAATTATGAATGTCCTATTAATTAGGATATGTAGCTTTTCTTTACCTGATATTCACTAGACTTTACCTTCTGCTGCTTTTCAGAAACTCACAACTCTGCCTCTTTCCAGTTGAATTTGCTGTCCTTATCTACTGCATGGACTGGGTTTAACTGCAGTGTAACAGCTGCAGGGTTGTTTTCTTTTTATATTCTTCTCTGTATTATTACTGTTTTCTTTGTCCTAGCACCATAAATGAGGTGGCTTTTTGCCAAGCTCATAGTGCAGAACAAAAAGTAGCTTTCCCTTCCTTACTGATCTTCTGCTTATATGTAGAGAAGACGTTGGTCCTGTTAAGAAACAAATGGAAGGGTTGCCTGTGAGGATAAGCATTTCCTGCTATAACAGTTTAGAATACACCAAGGTGATTCTGAAGCTAGGAACATTTATTATTTATAAAAAAAATTAGCAGAAACCATACACAGCATGGACTGAAGAGATCTCAGGTCTGACGACAAATTAGGAGGAGTTTGATAGGTGATATTTTAGAATGACTATTTAACAGTCAACATGTTTACATGGCTTTTTCACAAGCACCGCCTGCACAAAATGAAGACCCGTGCCTACCTACCAAAATTTCATTCAGATTTGCTGGAAAGCACACCACAACTTTTTAGATTTAATAGAATCACCTTTTATCTCATTTAAAATATTTATCCTTGTATTTGTCATACAACATTACAGGAACAGAAATAGGTGATTTCCAGTAAACTAATATTTTTTTTTTAATCCTAGTAAAATTATGTGTCTACAAATAATAAAGAATACCCCCTCTTTCCCAGAAATTATTTAAACCTAAAATGGAAATATTTTCTGTTTAAATTACTCTCTGGTTGGAACAAAACGTTGCAGTCCCTCTTCTGAGGATATTCTCAGAAGCAGACAAAGCTTTATGGCACAGACATCAGAATCTGAGCAACTTAGTCATCAAAACCACTAAAGTAAACCCAAAGTCCAGTTTTAGCAAATCATAAAGTAGAATTATACAGTACTCTATGAATAGTTTCGTATTACCAGTGGCTGGTTTAAAATAGTAACAGGACAATTGTGCCATCCTCTAAAATAATGATTCTATCACAGCAAAAATATTTGCATGAAGTAAATGGACATTGAGTAACTCTGGACTTTTGTACCAGTGGTTAAGTTGCATCAAGCCATGTTAAAAACAAGGTGGAGAGACTAGAAAAAAACTGGACATAAAATAACTTGCACCATTTTTCCATTCTGCTGCTTATGAGAGTATCCATCTGTCCTTTGAACAAGATAAAAAGGCTTACTTCTGCTACCAAAAAAACACCCCAAACCCAATGCCCTAAAAGCTGGATAAAGACACTTCTTCCTTACTTCTAATCCAGCTGACTGGTACTTTGAGCTTTGCGATTTTTTTTTTCTTCTGAAATCATATAAGAGACTTTTATAGCAGGAAAAAAAAAACACAATTCTCATATTGTTTGCCATTTTCATGTAGGGCCAGACTCTGAAAGGTTTTCTGAACCTATGATGCACTTTCCTGAAACATAATCCTTAGAAGAAAAACTGAGTTTATGTGTCACTCGAACAGAGGGGAGATTAACAAGCTCCAAGACAGAAATTTAGGAGACAGCCTACCTGTATTTAGACTTTGAAGTTGGAGCCATCTAAATTTGATGTCTTAATTCAGTTTCTACAATGTAAAAATCACTTTTACATTCCTTTCTGGGACTGTAACTCAAGGAAATTACTGTCACCAGGTGGCTTTTTTTTTTCTTAAATTAAATGAAAAAGGCTTGAAATCTCTAACAAAATTCATAATTTACCTGTGAATACAGTTGATTTTACAGCTTTCTCTAAAGCTCACTGATTGCAGAGATGTGGTGAATATCAAAGCACTCAGAATATTCACTGTGTTATTTCTTTTAAGAGTGCAGTTCCACGCAAAGTTCAAAAAGAAAAGTCTTATAGATGCAGTATTGAATCAAATAATTGTGGTGGACCTTATCTTTTTGCACAGCCATGCTCTTGGAATGCTTTCTTTCTCACGGTAAAACACTAGTGAAGTTTCAAGAATAATTTTTTTACTGAGCAAAAAGCAAGTTTAAAAATACAATCAAGTGTAGAAGAGACTTGAGCCCTCAAAAGGAAATGGACTTCTGCTTCTATATGTTCCCTGTGTCACAGAATCAGGGAACTGTCAGAGTTGGAAGGGGCCTCTAGAGATCATCTAGTCCAACTCCCCTGCTGAAGCAGGATTGCACAGAGCACATCACTCAGGACGGCATCTGGGGGGTCTTGAAGGTCTCCAGAGAAGGGGACTCCACACCTTCCCTGGGCAGCCTGTTCCAGGGCTCGGTCACCCTCACCATAAAGAAGTTATGGAACTTCCCACGTTCTAGCTTGTGCCCATTGCCCCTTGTCCTGTCACTGGGAACCACTGAAAAGACAATTAACAGCACAATTATAGGTTTATCTTTTAAGCAACCTGAGCAATGCATCACAGAGCTCCCCTGAGCTCTAGAGCAGCCCTGAAGTTAGTCAGGTGCTGCAATGAAGGTTTTAGAGAAAAATAAAAATAAAAATAAAAATACATATATATAATGGGTTGTCAAATATATTCTGGAGTGGTCTGTATTTCTGAGAAGAAAAGTGCAATTCTTGGAATAATGGTCTTGAAAACTACAAAGGTTTTCTTTAATTTCTGGCCAATGGCTTTCCACAGTAATTTCAACATGTCTTTCATTGTTCTGGAGCTTGATTCTCTGTTAATCAAAATGAACACAAATCAGGAGAAAGAGCAGAGGGTAAGTGCCTCGAGAATGATTAAGGCCCTTTAAAAGTTGGCTGTTTAATAAATTACAGTGTTTATCTAATTGATAATAAAGTAGAACCTCTACAAAATTCAGAATTTGAGTTTTCAGTGATGAAATTTACACTACTTCTCAATCTGAAAGGATTCTAAAACATTGCACCAAAGGTCCCCTGCAATTTCTCATGAAAGGACAAGGTTGAATCACAAATTCAAATTACGTATGTCAAACACAGATGGAAAATATTTTTAAAACATAGTGATGACAATGAAAAAAAGGCTATGCTCCAGGCCATATATCACGATTGCTGTTCCTGTCACAGAAATCTTTTGTAAGAGAATTTACTGCATTCTCAAAGAGGTAGTGAAGGAAAGCGTCAGCTTTGAAGCTTGTCTCTACGCACTTCACATGAGATATTCTACATATCAGGTGGAATACATTTTTAAGAGAAGCTGGATTCTCTCCAGATTTTCCTGGGGAAAAGTATCTCCAGTGAGAAGCTAGCAAAACCAGTCGTTTAAAGTGCTGGAGTGGCAGCAATACTTGGGGCTGATTAGCGCACATCCAAAGGGCTGCATCCAGGTAGCCTGGAGCTCACTTTTTACTACTGCGTGGGTTCTGTCGGAGTATTGAGCCCAACTGTGTTATTTTATTTAACAAAGGAAGGATAGCAAAGATGATTTTTTTTTTTTAACTCATCTATTAAAAGCAAAAAACCCCGCTCTTGCTTAGATCTGTGGAACAGGGGCAAGCCAAGACAACAGTTTCATGGAGGAGAGGTTAAACGAGGAGCTTCTTTCCTTTTGCCGAACTATTTCGGTCCTTTGAGAAACACCATTAAGCAGTTGGCTGTAGCCTGCGTGTGTTTCCAGGTGACTGTAAGGCTGCTTACTAAACACCTGTTGCACAGGCTGTCGCGTGCCCTTGGCCTATAGATGGCATCACCATATGATCATTTAATGAGCACTCCTACGGAGACAGGGTGTTGGGAGCACAATAGCAGAGGTGGGGTTCCAGAGAGCTAGATACAATTGCAGTGATGTCACCTCCTTGTGCTGATTTAGTTAATTGATTTAAATAACAGCTTATTTTAACAAACTAAGTTCTCGATTTTTCTTAGGCGCTTCTGAGCCTTGCTCAGCAAACTGCTGTGTTATGATCCTGTATAAAAATATATCCGTATTCATGACCTGTGAAAAGATGATACATTTGCACCTGAAATAATTGCTCTATTCGTGTTAGTCTGCACAAATATTCACTGCGTTCACTGGGAAAGACCAAACCCAATAAACTTTTTACAGTCTTTGTATTTTTATACAAGGTGATATTACTGATTGCCTGGTTAATAAAGTGCCTGGGAGAAAGCTGGAAAAATTAAGGACTTACTTCAATAGAACTATTTCTATAGTTACACACATTGTACGTGCACCAGAAAACAAAGCCAACTTGATTTTCCATGCATTTTGTGTGATGGCAACATCGGCTACCCACCTCTTTTCCCCTACTTCCTTTAGCTAGATGTCCTTTGTTTTCAGCCCTACACTGAATACTGGTACTTTGCCAGTATCCCTCATCTGGGGGCAAAGCAGCCCGGCTGGCTGTTTGCTTTTGCAGTGTCAAGAGACCACATCACTAGGCAAACACTACTCCGTGTTGCTTTTGACTATTCAGTTGCCAATTTTCACGTCATTTGTGAAGGATTTGATTTCTTTGCATATAATATTCCTCTAGCAATTTTGGTTTAAGTCAGACTGTGAAATTTATGTTGCTCAGTCAACATCATCATCTTACTGGTCACCTTCCAGAACCCAGTCTAAATGCAAGGGACAGGAGCAGCCATCACCAAATGAGAAGCATATTCATTTGCTTTGGCTGGTACAAATTACTGTAAAAAACTGCTGTCTAGGATTCAAAAAGTACAAATGGCACATCTAACAGTCATTTTTGTCACCGTTACTAATGTGCAAACTATAGCTTCTCTATAATTTTTGTTACAACAATAAATCAGATCAAGTCAAGGAATGTTTCTTTGCATGGTGGGAAATTTCATCTTTGTACATAGCACACTAAAAATTACAAATTACTTACCTAAAATTCTAATTAAATTTTAAGTGTTCTGATTGAGGCACTGGAACAGGTTGCCCAGGGAAATTGTGGATGCCCCATCCCTGGAGGTATCCAAGGCCAGGCTGGATGGGGCTTTGAGCAACCTGCTCTGGTGGGAGGTGTCCTTACCTATGGCAGGGGGGTTGGAACTCGATGATCTTTTAAGGTTCCTTCCAACCCAAACCAATATATGATTTATAAACAACACATAAGTTCAGTGTAAATTAACAAGTCATTGTTGTTCTGATTTCTAATTTGTATTTATATCTACATACAAATAAACAAAAAGAGAATAATTTTAGGCAGTTTGCAGTGATGTTTTTTTCAACCTGTTCAGCACTAATGGTTATTAATGACGCTAAAGAGGATGATAAACATCTGACCTCTAGTGGTAGCTATCTCACAAATAACTGTAAAGTGTACTTGGAGTGGAAGAAGCGAGGGAGTAGGAAAGAGGGGGGAAAACATGGTTATGGAGTAAGCTGGAATTGTGGAGTGGACCCTGATCTTTCGTTAGCTGCTTTGTTAGCTTTTGTTTAATTATCTTTTCTATCAAGATCCCGGTTCAGAATCCAGGATATTTTTGCTTCTGAAACTTTTATTCTTGAATCTTCAGAGTTTATTACTATGTTTAAGAAGCTTGTGTGTGGTCTTCAAAAAGAGGGCTTTCAGAAGAAATGCAGCAATATTCTAACAACTTTTATATCTTCATATAGGAAGTTTTTGGTGAGTTTGTGGCTTTGGTTGTTTCCCCTCCATGCACACACAGTTACTCAACAAGCACACTGAGATGTTCATTAGACTCCATTCCTTCTCCTGAACTGACACATAACATTTCCCCAGTGAAAATACATAGTTCACTATCAGCACTCTGTACATCAAAGCCTTCATTCCTGTTGGGCTAAAAATACAGAAGCTGTTCCATAAACAAAGGTCATAACCTTTCTAATCAAGTGGTAAATCCAAATATTAAATCCCCTTCATGAGAAAAAACAGCCTTGTTTCTAACCCCCACAGGATTAGATTTCAAAGTGCTGGTTTACACAAATTTCTCCTAAACCAAAGACGGTATCTGCAAACTAAGGTTAAACCTACTTTTCATTACAGCTTTGTGAAGCCTTCAGACCACTGATACGCTCTTCTTACCATGATGGTGGCAAATCTGCAGGAGGACTGGAGCAGTATCAGTTTCAAAGGGTCATTATTTTTTGAGTCAGAATAATTTACATTTATTTCCTGCAGTCAAAACTGAAAATAAGATTATGTACGACTGGATTTTGTACAATAAAAACGAGTTACATGAAAATAAGATTTCTGTAAAAACAGCCACGACAGCAAATATTTTAGCCCATTTAAACAATCAGATTAATTGGAACATAATAGGGGTAAATTTGTGTTTTCCTTATGGCTGACAATCGTTGATTTGAGAAGGCCATAAACCAAGTCCTATATTGTCTCAATGTAATGTTTCTCATAAAAAAATGTTAGATTTTCATAGTGCTATTTGAACATCCTTTTATGTTTGAGCTGTTTATACGTTTTCTATGTAAGAGAATAAAAACTGTAGTATTTTTCATATAGAAGCCTCTGAAAGTCAGATTTTTCTTCTGTCTGCTGGGACTTGTTCAAAAGCTCCTTCCTTATCTTCAAGGTGTTTTGGCATGAGCCCAAAATACCTGATGGCTTGTCCTACACAAGATGTCAAAATGAATTAACTAAAAAAAGATGTGAATTTAAAGTGAATATAACTCGAGCATACATAATTTCTCTATGGACACTCATTTAGGAGTCAGCTGGCCATAATTGCCTTAACTTAATTCACGCTCAAAGTGAATTAAACTGAAGTGAACTAATGGTTTACCAACACAGGAGAGACACTGCACAATAAGCTCAGTGTAAATTCACAATTCATCAGCTACTTTGCTCTGACTTCCCTTGTGGAAATACAGTTTGCCCTCAAGGTGCCTTTGTATGAGGTAACTTAATTATTTTAGGGGGGAAAAAAAAGCTATATATGAAAGTGTAGGCTGATTGATAGCAGGTGCACAAGTGACCGTATTTCAGTGGTGCTACGTGTAGAAAGAAGGTCAGCACATATCATCTGTGCAGTTGAAGTTTCTCTACCGTTTTGTGACCATAATGGCACTTTCCATGCTATAGGGTCTGTTTTGAACTGGAGAAAGCCAGATAGCATTTTTGGTGTTTCCATAGCAGGGGAACAGGCAGCAGATTAGTACCGAGTACCTGGCATACCATTGATTCATATTTTTATTCACTATTCACTAACTTCATCGTGTGGAAGCATAGAGAAGCCTTTACCATTTCCAAACGAAAACAATCCAAGAGCAGTTACACACTTCAAATTTACACCATTGCCCAGCTTGGTTTAACTTTAGTGAGTATCTCAGTGTTAATTTTCCCCTAAATTATTTCCCACATTTCTTTATTCATTAGATTTAACGGCATTTTTTCTGTCAGCATAAACAACGCAATGTTAGAAGGAATATGGAGAAATACCCCAACTTGCACTGCTCCCTTTAAATTTAATCAGCATCGTCAGGCAGCCTCTGACACTATTATCCCGTTATGAAAACATCCCTGGCCCTGTTCATTCAGCCATTTCTGCTCATTTTTCCAGGCACAGAAAGTTTGCGCCGGAGCATGCCTTGTCAGATTTGGAGCCCTTCCAGTACCTGATGAGCATATTAACAGTGCTCCCATTCATAGAGGGGAGCCTGCCAGTTCTATCTAATTTTAGTCAAGTTGCTATTTATAGTTAGATGGCTGCGTTTTCTCCTGTGAAAGCCTTGCAACTGCTAGGCACAGAGGGAACATATATATATTTTATTTTATTTTATTTTTTTGTGCTGTTTAAGTTGGCACACAAAAAGTGCACAGTTATAATTTACATAAGTCCAAAATACTCTGCAGTCCTCCCAAAGTAACAGCAACGCTCCAAATAACAATTTCCAGAAAATAATATTGTGGCAATGGTGGGCTATTTGTTTCTTAGTCCACTGAGATGCTTACCGTGTCAATAGCATAGGCGACCCAGAAGTCAGAGGATACTACAAAATCATAGTCTTTGCTAAATATTACTCTGTGCAGAAAGGTTTTAAGGTCCAAAGGATGGGGAAGAGGAGGAGAATTCTGGGTTGGATCCCTCTATGCTGTAGCACCTCTAATACCGGGCAATTCAACTGAATTCTTTCTGCCTTGTTTCACTGTGTAAGAAAAAGCCTATTGATAATAGTAGTAATATCTACCTTTTCACTACAGTACCTTCTGTGAATTCATTAACAGTGCTTGCAAAGTTAGTGAAATGCCATGAAATATGATAAGGAAGAGATTCTCCACTGTAGGTTTGGTGATCAAATTAATATATACAGGTTGTTACAGTTTAGACATTTCATTAATGTTCCAAGAATTTAAGCTCTGCCACATAAAACATAAATATGTACATATGTGTGTGTGTGTATCTTGGAAATTGAGACAGCTGAGAGGAAATCAACATTACAGTTCATTTTATCTTGCAACAAAACATGCATAAGAAAAGCAAGCACTTTGAAACTATGTAATTTAGAAATACAATGTTCAAATCCCATATAGCTTAGTGCTGCAAAGAGATACTGTGATCCTTGGGCAAACACAAGTTGGCCTCTTCCACTTAAAAAGATACTTCATTACTTTTGTTGACATGATAGGATGGTGACTGAAAAATTATATCTATTTTCTCTAAGTAGAAATTGGGGTTGATATCTTGCAATCTCAAAATTAATTCTGACTTCTGTAGAGGGAGGTTTGAGTCACAGAGTTTCAGTCCAGACTGGAGCATTTCAGCTTCAAAATATCCAAAATTGGTAGCGTCTACTCTTGTTTTGTTTCTATGTAGGCCTCTGATATTGGTAATATATACCTCCTGTATTTATAAGTGGGGTTTACAGGGGTTGTTTAGAGTCATTCTGACATCGTATCTTGCTTATGTACAATACGTATTCTGATCATCCCTCATTCTTGCTTCAGTAGCCACAAAGGCTTAGAGGTTGGAATAGATGCAACTACAAGAGTCACAAAAAGTC
Source organism: Thinocorus orbignyianus (assembly GCA_013400375.1). Classification (NCBI taxonomy): domain Eukaryota; kingdom Metazoa; phylum Chordata; class Aves; order Ciconiiformes; family Thinocoridae; genus Thinocorus; species Thinocorus orbignyianus. Next base: position 821,391 of record VXBW01001071.1, on the reverse strand, counting down.
AGAAAAGACTCTTCATACTCATCAGTCTTAATTACGTTCTGATTCCTAGATAATCATGTGTATTACAGTAAGAAAGGGGCATTGAACCAGCAGAGATTTTGGTTCAGCTGAAATTCATATTCAGCCTGGCTGGGACTACGCTGAGGCGGAGTTGAACTGGAACTGAACCAGAAAAGTAGCCGAAAAAAGAAATAATGGTGTGAGTCTGTGGATAATGTGGTTCACAAAACAAAAAATAGTTTTTCCTCTATTAATTTGTAGCTGACTGCTCCACATGATAAAGTCCATACCCACTAACCCAGAGGTCACGGGCTGGCAGAGGATGGTCATTTCTCTCACTTTCAGAAGCAGAAACATGTTTTAGCTGCATGGTTATATCAGTAGGACCATACGTCTCCCTCCCTCCTCCTCCAGCTGAACACAGATGTTCCAGAAAAATGACTGCTTTAGATGTTATTGCAGATACAAGCTGCAGTGTTGCCTAATGAGAATTACAGGTAAAGCTGTAACACAGCTTTAAAAGGGCCCTAGATTAACAAATATTTACATTAGTTTGAGCATGATTTATGGCAGATGAGGATGTTCCTTGTGTATTACTGGCAGGATGATGTTGAGAAACCCTTGCAGCTGCAGGCGTATTTTGTTCTCTTTTGGGTTTTTTTTTTAGGGGATGTAGAAAGAGAGACAATGCTGTAAGCAGTAAGTAGAGGGCATTAGCTGAGGGCTCAGAGTCCAGAGAGTTTCGAGCTCTTGTGTCACTGGCAGAGCCAAACACCTACGTGGTGGGTAAAGCACATAACGTGTGTGCTCAGCCAGCCCACGGCTGGCATCGTGCCTACGTCTCTCTGAAATCCTCAAAATCCTAAATAGGACCAAGAGGTAAGCAGCCTTTCTACTAGAAGCCTACACGACAAGTTTCCCCTTGTGTGATCAGGCAAAATCACCAGCTCCTCACAGCTTGGTCAGATCATGGCTACAGCTTTGCTGGCAGAAACCCAGCCCTCCTCACAGCCCACACACTCTTCTGAAGGCTGCTTCCTGGGTGCATGCCTTGCTTTTACCCCACCTTCCCCCCTCCCCAGCTCATTGTAATAGATTACTAACCCTGTTCTATAATCACAAATCAAGATAAATTATTTTTTTTTTTTAACAGACTTATTTCCTAAGGGCTTGATTTAGTCACTTCTGAGAACCTCCTCCAAGCACAGCTTTTCACAAAACCCCCCATTATGATTTGAGACTCATTCGTACTTCACAGGCTGTCAAATATTCCTCTTTGCACCACATCAAGCTATCTTATTTGCTTATCTTGTGTTGCTTTGTGGTGCCTATTAAGCAAATTAATTATACTGTCCTTGATTGCATTACTGTATTTTATGTGTCTTTGCAGCCTTCTCAGAAAAAGCTGACACATTACTGTTGCTCCCATAAATTGTACTTCCTTCTATATTTGCTTGTGACCCATGAAGACATAGTGCTATTTTTTATTGTTAGATTCAGGCCCAGTGTGATTTCCATTCATAAATGCCTCTAAAGAAACACATCATCACCTGTTGCTCTCCACCCTATAAGAGAAAATGAAAAAAAAATTTACAGCCACAGAAGTTTCTCCTGCCACCACCAGGTGGGTTGGGGCTGGGTTTTGCAAGCACAGAAATGCAACGCTTCCATCCTGCTTGGATTTTATCTGGCATTAGTACTCCTACTCACCCCAGGCATTTACAGCACTGATGCGCTTAATTACAGTGACTCTATGGAACAATTTGGAAATAATCACCCAGTATAAATTGGTGATGTTTTTCATACACCTACGGTACTCGAACTGCTGGTAAGTTTTTCTTTACGGAGAAGATCTGACTGATAGCAAGGTAGCGATCATAACTTCAGGGTAGGTTTTCACCTGTGTGCTGAAATAAGACATTTTTCTCTACAGCTAACATTTACCTTTTCTATTTATTTTAAAGCAAAGTAACCACTGCCATCCTTCCTATCCCCACTTCAACTCTTTATTTTGGGTCTGTTTTAGTTTGTTTTTCCCAAACCAGGAGCTACAGCATAGTTCTAGAGTGTCTTGACTGATGCTGTGTCCATAGAAAATTGAGATTTTTATAGTAATAACCTACCACTCTCTCTTATAGCACACGTGTTTTGCTCTTTAAGTACTAGCATCTCTATCCAAAGCAAAAGAAAATTTGAAATACTGGAAGGACCCATGGCTCTACATCAAGGAATCTTGACAGCTTTTGATTTCTTGACAATCTTCATTTCCTTTTGCAAGATCCTTGCTGCTACAGTTTCTCTCTGCCAGTATGAGCCAAAGAAGTGGAGTTTTTTTGTTTTTCCATACTTCTTCAAACTTTTTCTGTTTGATGGCAGCCAGCTGGCTGGTGGCTTCATCTATCCCTCTTGTCTTTCTGAACTGGCAGCATTGCAGCTGGGCTTCCCAATTGGCCCATACACTGTGTAGCTGCCCCAAAGGTTTTCTCTCCTCAATTGTATGTCATATGTAAGCTCCTCCTGGGAAGCTACCTGTTGTTAATATAAATAGGTTTAGAAAACATCCAGCTCTTACTTGATTTTGTTGTGAGACTGTCAATGATTATTCTCTTTAGCCCCAGCAGTTAATCAGCTTTTGAAAGCTTGCATGTTGTTTGGACTGGGAAGACCAACTGATAAAGATACAGCCTGTACTTAATTTTTTTGTATATAATCCTATTTACAAAGACTGTACTCAAAGTGCTGTTTTCCCCCCAAACACCTCGCTGCTTCCATTTCTGCTTCTGGCTTTTATCTTGGACGGTCCCAGCTCCACCAAAACATGAAATGTGGCTCTCACAACTGTTTTCAGATTCTATTTTTGAGGCTTCAGCTCACAACCTACCCCAGCATTGTCATGCTGATTTGCAACTGTCATGGTAGCATCTTCTACTTCCTCTTTCAGTAAAAAAGCTGGATGAAAGGAGTTGTGATGTCTGCCAGTTTCAGTGAGGTTTGTGACTTCTTAAGGATAAAAGATGCTCTACTTGTAGGAGCTACCCAGCCTCAAGCTGAGGAACAGTTTGTTACTGCTCTAAAATATGATACACACTGTTGGTAACTAAGCAAGTGACCATGGAGAGTTAAAAGATGAGACAGAAGCCAACTGTAATGCTTACAAGGTATTCAGTATCATGCCACTGCACAGAGCATAGCTGAACATACCAAAAGGAAGGTGGCCAGTTCAGCAGACCGTGTTCTGGCCGTGTTATTTGGAAATTGGGAATTTTTGTTCTCCCTGGGCAGCATTTCTCATTCCAGTCTCCAGTTCATCCAATGGGCACGTTGTCACTCTGCAGCCCTTTCCTTGCTGGTATCAAAGCCCGTCTTTTTCATCTCGCCTGCTCTCTCTTCAGGAAACCACATTGTCCTTTCAGACAAGGAGAACCTCAGTTCTGTAACATTTTTCCCAAACAAACTCATTATGCATTTTTTTCCATCGGCATCTAACTGCAGCTTTTAAGATTTCATGCTGTGTAATTCATTTGTGAATAAACTCTTCCCCTGAAAAGTTAAAATTAAGCCAAGCAGCTTGCTGCTTACATCAAAGCCAATACAAATAGGCCTCCACCGGGGACTGAAGGAAGCAGCTCTGCCACTCAGATCTTGCGGGGAAAGGAGCACAAAGTTGAAACAGAAATATTTAGAAGTGCCAAAAGGGAAAGCAATTCTTCTTTCAAAGAGCAGCTTTATATTAAGTCAGTAACACTTGCTGCATAGGAGTTGAGAGTTCATATAAAGCACTATTGTACATGGAAAACATATTAAGTAAGTAAGAAGCGAGGAAGGAAGATGTTAAGACAGATTCATATTAGGGATTTGTAAGTCATACTAAAGTTTCAGTTCTTTTCTTTATAATGTCTACTGCTTCTTTACAGATTTTCTTAAAAAAAGCTTCCTAATATTTCAGGTGTCTCAGTTTCTGTCTTTTGCCAGAGCTTCACATGCACCTCCCAGAGTCTCAGATGAATTTATCAGCTGAAGCTCTAACCTAGATTCCCAGTGCTTGGAAGCTGAACTCCTCGTTTTATATTTCTGATGTCTCTATAGTTGTAATGCTTCCACATCCCTGCTGTGATCACTGGTGTCCCAATCTGATCTTTCTCCAGCTTCTCTTCAGATCCAGTTTACTTCACCTTGATGTGTAATATTAATCCAGTATTTCATTTTTCATCCTTCCCATCTTTAATACACATACTGACAATTTCGACAGTGTTGAAATGTTATTTTTCTCAGCAGCTTCCACATTTCTCTCCAAGTCCTCTCTGCCAGTTCCCCTGTGCTTACTTCAGTCTTCAATGAACATTTACACCTGCAAGTCAATAACAGTGCTTCTAAATATCTCTTTTCCCCTGACTCTTTTTTCCACGACTCCCTCTTGCACACTAGGAACTTAAATGCTTCAACAGCTGCTGAATATTGAATTGCAGGAGATCCTTCTGGCTCTCGCTTGGCTTGCAAAATCTCACACACTCAAGAGTTTAGATATTGTTTGAGACAAATTCTCAGTTTGAAGACCAATTCAAAAGGAGTTATTTTAGGCTAATGTATACTCCATTCACTAGAAGGTGTCCTGTTGAGCAGGAGGAATTTACATTTTGAAAGACTCAAATTGAATTGATCAGGCTCAGCTTCGTACTCTCTCCAGCATCAGATTTCGATCTCCTGACTAAGCCAACTCCTTCCACTACAGGTTCATTTTGCCATCCTCCCAGCTCAACTAATTATTTTTCCAGCCTGATCATGTTGCACATATGCAATCTCAGTTGCATTTTCGTCACCCGTTGAATGACTCCCTGCGTCCTCCTTTCCTCCTGCTTCTAACTTTCCATTTTCAGGATTCCTCCCAGCTTTCAGGGAAAATGAACAAGTATAATCACATTGGCTTTCAATCTTTTTTTGGCTCGCAGTATGCTTAGCCCACTAACCATTTGATTTAGTACCATGTTGAATGCATTTCAGGGTATTAATTACAGACACCAAACCATGAGTGCACATATTCAGACCTTATTCCTCATTTTGGGAACTCCTGTTACGTAGTCAGTCTATGCTAGATAACGCAAACTTAAAAATAAATGAACAAATAAATAAAAAATATACTTTAGCACACTGACTCTATTGTTCAATCAGAAAAGGAATCATGTCATGGCAGGAAAACCACCATGAATAGAATTAAGTGAGCAAAATAAGTATGATGAAAAAGGAAAATTTTCTTTAAGGTCTGCATTTTGATAAAATAACTGCTATATTTTGAGTTTGTTGGTTGGTTTTTTGAGTTCTTCTCTGCATATTAGTATCTTGCAACAGAAGTTAGTCTATGGTTCCAAACTTGTTTGATACAGAAATAAATTAATTCTTTATTTCCAGGCTAAGTTGTAGATGTTTTAAAATGAAGTCTCTTATTCTTTTATTCCACAAATGTGGAATTTGACTACTCCATAGGAAAACAAAGCATAGGTAACACGCACAGACAAATCTTTCAACTGTAGGCTGTACCCTTGGTGGCTTTGATTTATGTATCACTACTGCCTCCCCTTAATACACCACAGAGGCAGGACTTAGGGTCACCTCCAGTGAGCTGTAGGTGCATGGGGGTACAGAGGGAAAAGGGGTGAGATCAGGCTGAAGTTTGTACTGCTGGGATAGACTTGGAGCACAAATCAACAAGAAACTGCATTTCATTAAATGTTTACGGAACGGCTTGTCAAATGTTGCTAACATGAGCAGAGCTTGTCTGTTGCTAAAGCATCAGCAAGACATTTCCTCAAAGCTGCCAAGCTCTCTCAAAGCCAAAATATAATCTATTGCACTAGTGCTGTCATACTTATTAGCTGCCAAACGCAGTTCCTCCTGAAAGTTTAGTGATGCCTAGCTGCTTAAAGCCCAGGAAAATGTTGCTGAGTCTCTTAAATTAGTAAATAACAGCTGATAAACCAGGCATGTAAAGCAACAGGAGATCAATGCATTTGGTTAACAGAAAGTCTTTATGTAGTGTGTGTGTGGAGACACTTGCTGGATAGTATTAGTTGAGTGGCTTCTAAAGTGAAATCAAAGTCTAAATCATCCAGCATCTCCAGAAAAAGCCCTATATCTATTTTAGATGCAAGACTAAGAGATTGTGTCAGCAGATTGATGTATATCAGTTTGGTTTTAATTAAATTTTTTGCTTGGCTCTGGAGTCTGCTGTATTTATTGTAGCCACTGAATTGTGGTGTACTACAGTCCCTGGTTGAGATTAAGTACACTATAGAGCCAGAAGAGTTTTTACAAGCCTTCGTTTTTGATTCATTAATATTTCCTGCTTGTAGCTATGAAGTAGAAAACTCAAACTATATTGAGGAGCTTTTGTTATTTCCACATAAAGAAACTGGATCTAGATTTGCCACCAAGAGAAGAATGAACATTTTCAAAGTTTAGAACTGATCACTAATTTCTGTCATTACTTTATCAGCAGTATGGTCTATATTTGAGTCTTTGCTTGCATAGGAAACAAGAGGTTGTGCTCACCTGAAACTGTTAAGCCTAAAGCAAAAGCAAGTGTAAAAGGTTCAATGCCCTCAGCTACTGTTCGAGAATTAATCAGTATCAGACAGTTGTTATGACATGCCCTCGCTGTGCTAAATAAAACCCTCAGGCTTTCTGCCCTTAAACTTAGAGTAAGTCTTGGTATATAAGCATATAGTGTTATCCCTGTTCTACAGATAAAGACATTATTTGCTCCTTTCTATGGTGATGCAGTATTTTGACCTTTCTTTATTTAAATATGCATAACACAGTCCAGCAAGCAGTGTAACACAGTTTAAGCTACGACTTTATATTTTCATTTTATCATAAAATCCCAGTTGTGTGTCCCACTGGAATAGTTATAATTGAGCACACAAATCAAGCGCAAGGGCAAGAGGCTCCTGACAGGAAGACCAGATTCTGAGGAACATCTTCATGACTCTTGCATAGGCCCACTACCTTATACTGTAAAGGCAGTAGAACACAATGCAAAAATTACTAACCCTAGCAAAGTCTGCTACCAACCGAGACTGCTTTCAGCTGGAAGTCTGCCCTTGGCCAAAGTCAGGGACCCACATAAATACAGTAGCTTTGAGATTTATCTTCACCACGTTTATAGCCACAACATGCTTTTAAATCCAAGTCATCACTGCAAAGCAAGCATATCAAAGAGAAGACCAACCGAATGAGAGCAAGTTTGGTTCTGTGGCAGCTTCTTGCCGAGACTCTTTTGAGCCAGTGCTCCTACCGTAAGAAAAGCTTTTTACAACTCTTAAATTCACATGAAAAAGTCCATTCATGAAATTAGAATCTGTCCTTCCAAAGATCCACCCTTAGCTGAGACAGGAATGCTACAACTGCAATCGTCAGCCATCTATGCCTCCCACTCTTACTGCTCTCTGAGCTGCCACAAGCACCACGGTACACTCAGCAGAAGAGATCCCCACTGTTTAACCGTAACAGCTTGGGAAAAAAGCGCCTCTTTTTCATCATTTTGTATCTTAAATGTCTTACTGCATTAAGTAGGATGCAGTTGTTCCCTGTTCACCTTCTCCTCATCGTCAATAATCAAAGACTAAACTGAGGACAACCGCTTAGCAAATAGATCTTCTGATGAAGTAAGCCATCAAAACAACATCGAAAAAGAAAAAGGAGATGGCACATTCGTATTGAAAGAGGACTTGTTATATGTCATGTAGCACATTCAAAATACAGAAGTATTGACTTAGATATTACACTTAAACATGTACTGTAATGTTTCAAAAAGATATTGCTGATAGATGTCAACATAAACAGCACTTACTGTGAGGAAATAAGCATGAGAAATTCAATAATCGGCAGGAAAACAGACAGCTAGGGAACACGAGAAGCCCAAGACTAGTGTGTGCGGGGGGCATGCAATCGCACTTTCCAGCAAAGTTACATCACTCACACGTCTTTGCATTCCATTTTGGAGCAGATTTTGTATGTCAGGAGGAAATCCATAGCCATGACTTTCTAGGGAAAAGCCCCAGGATGTGAGGGACTACACCTGGGGAAGAAATGGCAGCACTGGTGGGTAACTGAGCAGTGTAACAAACCTCACACAAAATATTTTCAATAACTGGTTTACTTATCTTTAAAGATGATATTCTGTGTTGAAAACTATATAAACCTGAGTCACCCCTGGACTCAGGTAAACAAGTGTATCTGCAGAAGACCCCCCCAAGGAGGCAGTGTTGTGTTGACCACAGCCCTAGGCTGTAACCAGAAAGAAGACAAATTTCTTTCCTCAGACAGAGATATAATGATAACAAATCTGAGTGAAAGGAAGTATGCCAGCGCTTATCTCATTAATGAGAACAATAACGTAGCTGAAGGGGATTATGGCACTCACCTAGAAGGGAAAAAGCTCCTGTTCCTGGCTTCTGTTTCAAGACTAGAGGCTCAGCAGTAGGTGTTGACTCACAAGTCCTTTATTGGCTGTAATTACAGCTTTCCTCCCTCTTGCCAGCTGTTTTGCTTTGCATCTTGAGGTAGAGTGTTTAATGCAGGCCGGGGTCCCACAGGTGACTCTGCAGCTCTGCCTTGTGCTTGTGTCACCCTGTGTTTGCTGCGAGGTCTCACGTTATCCATCTGCAGAGTAAGGCCACTGCTTGTATTTTTCCTGTGAGCTACAGTTTTGGAATAATTGATGAATGTATGTAAATAATGCTGTAAAGCAGAATTATTCACAGCATTACTTCTCATCATCACACTGTCATGTTGTTGAAATCAGGCATAGCTTTTGCTCCACTTCTCTATGAAAGGCTATCACAAGTTATTCTCCTTCAGCATCAAAAGCAGAGGAGCTCTACAGGACACCAGCAACCTATAAAAGCATAGATCCATGCCACAGAAAGAGATGGCAGGAGACAGAAAGCCTGTTCAGACAAATGTGGGACTCCTCCCCACCCTGATGCTATGCGCCTTCCTGGCACTCCGTGTCTAAAATTCACTTAATTCACCAACTGCACTTTGGGATTTCCTATGTGTGCTACAGCCTAATAAAAGACATCCACAGATGGCAAAGAATCTCAGCTCAGTGGATTACAGACTCCTCCCCAGCCATTGGGTAGGGCCACCTGAGACAGCTGAAATCCACTTGAGATTGAAAAGGTGTGAGCAGTAAAGAAAAGGAAATCCTGGATCACTGAATAGTGTTCAGCTCCCACACTTTGACCTTCTTTGGTCCCTTCTATATTTTGTTAAGATCATATTTCTTTATGTGCTGCCTGGCTTAAAAGCCGTCATAAATCTGTGGCGTGCAGTAAGAATAACAGAGAAGGCACCGTGTAATACAAGGGGCTATAACTCCATCCCAGGCACTCGCAGGGAGTCATAAATCAGGACGGCAAAGCTTTAGCTGGGAGAAGTGGGGGCTGAGGCTGGGAAGGCAGCAGCAGCCCAGCCCCTGCCCGCCTCATGATGGCCACCAGACTCTGGCTTCCCTCAGGCTGATGTGAGAATCACAGAATTTTCATGGTTGCAAGGGACCTCTGAGATCATTGAGTCCACACACAAAAATACCCCCCCAAAAAGAAACAAAAAAACCAAACCCCACAAAACAAAAAATCCAACCCAAAAGTCTCAGCCACTAGAGCATGCCCTGAAACGCCACATCTACACATTTCTTAAGCACCTCCAGGGATGGTGACTCCACCACCTCCCTGGGCAGGCCGTTCCGGTGCCTGACCACCCTCTCAGTGAAGTAATTCTTCCTCATATCTAATCCAAACCTCCCCTGCTGCAACTTCAGACCATTTCCTCTGTTCCTGTCATTATTCCTTTGGGAGAAGAGGCCAGCACCCACCTCTTCACAACCTCCTTTCAGGTAGCTGTAGAGGGCAATGAGGTGTCCCCTCATCTAGACTAAACATGCCCAGTTCCCCAATCTCTCCTCATATGAGAAGCCTATAAGACTCAGTTCTTCCCTACTATGGTTGGGGGGGAGGAGGGGCAGAATAACAGCCTTTCCCTCCTCTGTTGCAGGCAGGGAGCTTGCCCTTGCCCCTGCCCTCTTTTCTGTTCATGGAGAGCTGTGCCCAAACCACCATGTCCTCTGCCCACAGGTATCCCCACAAGCTGCCCCAGCCACTTGTGGGCTCCCTCTTCTCTCCTTCCCGCAGCCATCAGGCTATCCAAATTAAGGGACCAACTGCAAGTATGTAATGAGTAACACATCCTTCTTATTTCTGATGATTAAAGGAATCATCTCCAATTAACACTAAAAAAAACCCACCCAAAACCAAAACAAAAACAAAGAAGGGAAAAAAAAAACACCCCAAAGTAAAAAAGAGTTCCTAGGGCTCTCCCTGGATGGTGATACAAATGCTTTAAATAGTTCTGGGGGAAAAGTACAACTCACTGTCTTTGGGGGAAACAACCTGCTGAATGCGACATAGTGCTGAAGGTTTGTGTATTGGGAGGTTGGAGCAAAACCCAGCGATGCCGGTCACGCACGGAGATGTTAACCTCCACTTGGCATCATCTGTGCAAAAGGAAGTCACCACGTGTTTTGGCTCATGTATGGCCAAACCACACCCTAGCTCCCAGATGCTGAAGCCGAGGTGGTTCAAGTAACTATAGGCAGGAACACTCCATCATCAGCTGAGGGCAGTTTCCTTTTGCAGCTGTTTTAGCTTTATGTGAGCAATGACGGTTTCTTTTTGGTGTTTGCCTACGTGCTCACACTGATGTGGATGTAGCTCCTCTGTCAGAAATCTGGGAATGCTTGAGCTACAGGTGTACTACCATATGCCAGATAATGCAATCTCCTTTTCTTTGCTCTGGTGTGAAAAATATTTTCCTTTTTTTTTCAAGCGTGGAAACATTCTGAGGGAGTTTTTCCTAATTCTTGTTGTGCTTAAATTTTCATAAAATTGGGGGATGATCACTTTTTCTTTTTTTCTGTCAGCTAGTACAATACAATGAATGTCTGAAATGTATTTATAAAGGTTCTTTCTGCTACTATTAAAACTTCTCAAGCTTTGCAAAAGCTGCTGAATTGCAAAGGGGAATGAAATGGAAACTAATTTCTCCATTCAAACTTCCAAAGCGACTCTGAGGTTTGATGTGATAGGGAAATAAATGGTAAATCATTAAATGCTGGACCATTAATCATTTTAATTTAGCCATGGTAAATAGCAAAAAAGAGAGAGAAAAAGCAAATATACCCAAAGTTTTGGACACGTCAAAACTTTAGAGAGAAAATGAAAGTTTTTATATTCTAACCATGAGTGTCATACGCCTAACCTCGGTGGAGGTCACTGGAACGAGCCAGCAAGCCAAGCCTAAATAAAAATAGGACCTATGGGATCCCCCACCTGATTTTCAAATAGTCACTACTGCAACACCATTTGTCAAGCTTGCAGGGTAGCTTTTTAACAGATGTAAGAGACACAGTACCAAATTCAGGTTAAATCCAGAGAAGAGCGTGTAACCATCCACATGGGAATAACCTGCTCAGGAGGGACTGTAAAGACTGAAATTAGGTTGAAGCCTCCAAGACCCTTGAGTGCTGCACACTGTGTTTTTCTCTTCACAGTTCCAGAAAAAGTGAGATGTTTTCATCACTGAAATCGAGGTGCTTGAAAGACCTGTTTTTCTGTGTAAAGGAAGATGGATCAAGCTGGCATTTTTCACAAAAGGTAAATGCCAATTTTCCTGATCAGGAATCATTCTATTTTCAGTTTATATGTTTACACACAAAAACACGTAAGAAAGGTACTTCTATTTGTGTTAGTTCTAAGTGCATCAAGTGTTTCTCGCTCTCTTCCAAGTGTTAATTAAAAACATATACTAATATGTAAATTGCTGCACACTTTCAGCCGATTGAAAGTTTTTAATACACTAATGCCTTTGTTTGCATTACAAAATCTCACTTGGGCTTCTTGAAGATGAAAATATTATTGTTTACATTTGAATGTGCAAGCTGGACAGGGAAAATCTCGAGTAAGAGCCTCAGGCCCTGGCTGGCATACAAACATAAGCCACATCAGGGAACTTGGTTACAACTTGGTTGTCTCTTAACCTGGTTACCCATCTGGTTTTGATTTGAGTTGGAGACTAGGCATGAACTATATTCCACAACGAGACAAAAGCCTTTATAGCATCAAATGCTTAGCATGACTGGTAATCATTACTGTTAATTGTGAAACAATTAGAAGTGCCAAAGTGACTTAGGAACACAGACCTACTGGAAAATCTGTGGCTATTTTGGCCTAGGTTTTTTGATGTCTTTGTCTTGCTCTGTTAAGCAGCACTGACACTGATTTTTGGCGAGATCTGGGTATCCAAGTCCTTGAATTCCAGATTCTCATAGACATTTTCAAAGCCTCCCATCTCCCACAGCTTTTGGAACTGAAGTTAATACCTGGATACCCTTATGGATGGTTTTGAGCCACCTGGATCGAAGCCATGCCAGTACAGCTTTTGTTGATGCTCCTGGCATTCAAATAATGCGTGCTGCTCTTTGGACTGGACCAAGTTTTACTTTTTCCTACTGATTCCACTTCTCACACTTGCATTGCAGCAACAAAGATCACAGAATCACAGAATGTTCATGGTTCGAAGGGACCTCTGAGACCATCGAGTCCAACCATAGATACACACAAAAAAACAACCAACCAATCAAAAAAAAACCCCAACCGAAAAAAACAACCCAACCCACCAAAAAAAATCACAAAAAAAAATCACCCAACCCAACAACCTCAGCCACTAGAGCATACCCTGAAGTGCCACATCTACACATTTCTTGAATACCTCCAGGGATGGTGACTCCACCACCTCCCTGAGCAGGCCATTTCAGTGCCTGACCACCCTCTCAGTGAAGTAATTCCTCTTAGTATCTAATCTAAACCTCCCCTGCCGCAGCTTCAGACCATTTCTTCTGGTCCTATCATTTTTCCTTTGGGAGAAGAGGCCAGTACCCACCTCTCTACAACCTCCTTTCAGGTAGCTGTAGAGGGCAATGAGGTCTCCCCTCAGCCTCCTCTTCTCCAAACTAAACATGCCCAGTTCCCTCAGACTCTCCTCAAAGGACGTGTTCTCCAGACCCCTCAGCAGCTTGGTGGCTCTCCTCTGGACACGCTCCAGCACTTCAGTGTCCTTCTTGTAGTGAGGGGCCCAGAACTGAGCACAGTCCTCGAGGTGAGGCCTCACCAGTGCCCAGTACAGAGGCACCATCCCTTCCCTGCTCCTGCTGGCCACGCTGTTCCTGACATAGGCCAGGATGCTGTTGGCCTTCTTGGCCCCCTGGGCACACTGCTGGCTCATGTTAAGCTGGCTGTACACCATATCCCCAGGTCCTTTCCTTCCAGGCAGCTCTCCAGCCACTCTTCCCCGAGCCTGTAACGTTGCCTCAGGTTGTTGTGACCAAAATGCATGACCCAGCACTTCACCCTACTAGCTTTGGCCCATTGATCCAACCTGTCCAGGTCCCTCTGTAGAGTTTTCCTACCCTCAAGCAGATTAACACTCCCGCCCACAGCTTCCCTAATTCTGCAAAGCCCATATGGGTGGACACTTTTTAGTAAGAGCCCGGATTTGCTGCTTTGATGTGTCCTCAGCACAAGGCACAAGGAGAGTAAGCCAGGCAGACATCACTGTCCTTCAGCGCTGCTGCACGCAGGTGTACCTATAAGCCTGCAATAAAAGATCTGGGCTGTGCTGCAGATCAAACCTCAGCACAACTTTGGGTTCAAAGAACTATGGAAGACAGTTGAGGTTGTATTAAATCAGGGTTAGAGGCTGTGCTTGAAGGCCCCGCAGCATATCCTGGGTAGTCTGAGGGGAAGCTCCTCTATGCCAAGACAAGGCATGTCCACCTTGCTGTCAGTGCCATTGCACCAAATGCCTGGCTGGGCTGGGGGGGTCTAGGAGAGGGGTTATGAGCAGACACACTCCTTGAGCTGGCTTACATATAGCTAAAAAGCCTTTTTCAGTGTGGGCAATATCCCCCACTTTAGTGGGATTTGTGTACAATCAACAGCATCAGCAGGATTTCCTGGGTGCAATCAGAGAGTTTGTTGCCTTCTTAGAGCTACCATCCTTTTGAAGTGTCTGAATCTCAAGAGCAATTCGTTGGATTTTTTTCCAAGTAAAAGTTTTTAAAGTTGGTGCCCTTCTTTTTGCTTCAAAAACCTTCCCAGCATTATCAGCAGGTGGGGCACAATTTGGTGCATCCTCTTATTGACCGGCCTAGATGGGCTTCAGCTCTCGCCCTTCCGTTCAGTGTATTAATTTACGTAGTAATTCAGATCAAGGCAGGGAGCTAGAGGAGGGAAGCCCAGCAGAGCAAACACCTCTCATGCAGAGAGAGACTCGAAGATACAAACACTTCTTGGTGCCTGTAACTCTTGCAGGGCTTGGAGGTTGCTCTGCTCCGCCCGCAGTGAGGCAGCACGCATGGGGAGGACTCCTGCATCTCATCCGCCTGCCTGGTAGAAAAGTCAGTTCAGTGCATGAGGCAGCATCTTACTGCTTGGATAATAATCTGTTGGCAAGGCTGGGGTTTTTTTGCCTTCCCCCACCTCCACCCTCCCAAACATACGTAGTTTAACCATGGAGTCTCACTCACACTCCAGTTTATATAACCACAACCTTGCTTTTACCAGACTCTTTTGCAGTTTTAATCCAATCCTGTACCCTCCCCCTCTCTTCCCATCATCGATTTGCTGTTCTGTTTCATGACAGAAAATGACTTTATTTCACATGTAATCCAGATAACCGTTATTCCCATTGCTGGTATGCATTCATACAGTGGGAACTGCATAGCGTTAGTCAAGAAAATCTCTGCAAGTCCAAACAAATTTTAGCTCCACCACCTCTAGGTAACTGCTGTTGCACAATCACATTGATGGTAATTAGCAATATCTTCAGACCTCTGATTCTCTGAACGGTGCATGTTGTTTTACCACAGATGACTTCTGCTAACATTTTGGTTTCTTCTTATTTAATATTTGTTCCCCAGTAAGACCATAATTCTGGGATCAGGCCCCCTGTGGAGAACCTCTCTGAGCACAAGAGAAGGCAGACACTTTTTTCTTTCCTGTTGTGCTCCCTTTCCCTCCGTGCAACCACAAGCACCACTCCTGTTCAGTAATCTGTGGTGTGTCATGTTGAATCTGTACCAGCACGGTCTGGCGTGCCAGCTATGGTCTTATTGCATTTCTGGATTCTCTCCCAGTATAAATTCCAGTCTGTAATTTGCCCTTTCAGCAGAGCACCCAGGAACTAGGTTCTGTGTTCAAGGTCTTTGCCCTCTCAAGAGCAGCCATGGAGAAACAGCCCCAGCAGCTGGTACTTTGTGGTACCTACACAGCCATAATGCTGGATTTCCACAATTGGGGCTGGTAGCACAGCCTGTTATTAGGGTTACCCAGGTCGTCTAAAACCATATACCTTTGCTCTAGTGCTTTGCCAAACAGAGTGAAAATTTTCATGCTGGGCATCTGGTTTTGAAGATTGGCTCACATTAAAAAAACAAAAATAGAGACATAACAACCTTGAATGGGATCATAGAAGAAGAGGTATAATGGTCCACACATCCATGCAGCTGAAATCTAAAATTCAGCAAAGGTGGCTTCAGGGATCTGCTTGATGTCTTTGCTGTACCTATGATCATGCTGGAGTCAAAATACCATGGAATTTCTTCAGGATACAGCAGAGGAACTGACAACTAAAATCCTGACCTCACAAAAAATCCCGTACCCACCAACTTGCCCCTGGTCTGTTACAAGGAAACGTACAGGCTTTGTTCCAGCAAGACATATTAAGCTTCTGCTCATTGACTAATACTGCAGTTACACTGAAAAACTTCACAATGTGTTGAAGCAGACACAGCTTATAAAAGTGTACGTTACGATACGCACTTACCATGCTACGTGTACTCATGATTATGTTTTTTCCTCACATCTAACGTGGGCAACACAACACCACATGACCTCAAGAAGTAGTAATGCTGATGTGAGTTTGAAAAATCAGCTTGTTTTTCATCATGACTCCAGCAGCCCAAGATACTGCCTACATTTTGATACAGACATTTTCATCACAGAGTTCTGGAAAATATTTGGTACCACAGAGTTTTTGCTTTAAAGTTTCTATTGGAGTTCCCATTAGCTGTAATGACACCTACTGCTAAGGACAGACCTGATTAACTGCAGGCTTGCACGCTGCTAAATATAGGTACATGTTTTTGCATTTACTGTAGATCCTGGCGAAGAGAACACTATGGATTTTTTTGGCCCTTTGTTTTAATGCGATTGCCAGAACGACTAGAATCTGAAAACTCACAGCTCATTACCAAGAACAAAATGCTGACACAGGCAGAGCCAAAAGATTTTAAAACAACTTCAGAGACAGGCTATTGTGGAATGCAGAGAGCATTTCCCCTCTTTTTACCTTTCTCCCATAGAGAACATTTGCCATGTAGTTACTGAATGTAAGATTAAGCTAGAAATTTCCAGCCAATTTTGTATCCTGGAGAGAAGCACGATGTTTCAAGCTACACACAATGCAATCACTACTCACGCTCATCTAAGATGTTTACACTGCAGCTGTGAGTCTGCATTTTCAGCAGAAGAAAGAGAGTTCAGAATCTGCAATGCATGTCGCGCAGCCCTTGAACATGGCCAGCATGGTAAGTATCCTTACAGCAGTTTTAAATTAAGAGATCCTCTTTAAACAGCAAGAAGAAAAGAGAAGATTAAAACCAGCCACAGTATCGCCTATTCTCCTACGTTTTTCAGACACGCAGCAATTTTTCCTTGCCTACCAACTGCCTTTATCCCTCTCTATGAACACAAGTGAAATAACATTCCTAACTTTTCATTAAAGGTGTTAACAAAAGGTCCTGTTTTGAGGTGTTGAATGACCTCAAATGCCACCTGAGTCCAGATATGTGTGATACTTTTGGACCAGAGAAGCAGTAAAACGCCCAGTTTTGCTGTCAAATGTAACATCAGTTTTCTCACTTGCTTTCACTGTGGATGTCTCAGCTTGCCTGCCCATAGATATGAGGGTAATGCTTTTTAGGTGAGCAAGGTTTTCTTTCGTGTAGCATGTGAGAGAGGAATAGAGGATTATGACTAACTTCAGTTTTCACTCCAATCTACAGTAATGAGATGATGTAAAATCAAAATATATATAAATGATTATACATACCCAGTTTGACACCTCTGCTCTTAAGATAACCTTAAGTTTTACACAATTCCTATTTCCTGGTATACTTCGCATGTGGGAGAATCACTTCTGTGTACACAAGCAAAACCAGCACCTTGTTGTTATACTCCTTTTTTCCCCACAGTTTTTTTGGTGTAAGACTCTGTAGTTTGTATCCTCAAAACATCTTTAATGGACCTAACATTTTTCATCCATGATTTTCCAGGTGCAATTTGTGCCTTTTAGGCAGCAGAGAATTCTCCTTTGGGGGCATTTAAATGTCATGAAATGAGTCTGCTTATGGGAAACTAGGGGTACAAATCAATGTCTGCTCTTGTTTTTGTTTTTGTTTTTTAAATCCGTTCCTTGATTTTCACTGTTACAGCATTTTATTTCTAATATAAAGCTGACCTGCTGGAGAATGTTGTCTTACTTAATCTGGTATTATTTGTAGAACACTGGAAGATTCCTGAAGGGGTGGTAAGGTTGAACAAAACAAGTGCACTGCTAGTAAAATTTGTTGCACACAAACTAAGATGTCAAGGAAATACAAACAGCTTGAATAAAAGCTCACAGCATTTTTGAAATGATTTCCCACAATGAATTCATCCCACTCACATGAACCAGAAATGAAACAGATCAAGAGCAGACAAACTTTGAAATAAGCAAAAGTTCTTTAATTCAATTTCTCACGATAAAGACTTTTAAGAAGATAATTATTTTGCAAGCAGTTATTAAAAATAATGCAAGACACTAAATTTAGAGCTGTTAGGGACAGGATAACAACAACTGTATCTAGACTTACTTTGCTGTTCTCAGAAGTGTATTTTAGCCCTTTTTTCCCCCCCCTGTTAATTAAGACACTGATGTTGTTATGCTGCTTATCAGGGAAGGCAGTAGGTTGTATAGTTATCTCCTGATTGGGGCAAAATCACTACCCTGAAACCACACAACCTACTACCTCATCCTGTTAGAGCATCAAGCACATCTTCTGAAGGAAAATAACATGTCACCATTTGCAAGTAAGATTCCCCTAGCACCCTCTAGCCCACATATTTCTAGCCTTAAAAAGACCACAGTTAAGTCCTGTCAGCTGTTCCTCACAGTTCTACCTAGAAGTCAGTCAGAATCAGTGGGGTGACTCCAGAGACATAAGAACAACAGTGGCAAGCACTGTCCCTCTCAAATTACCATTATGTAATAAAAAAGCAAGTTAAATCAGCATACAAAAACTGATTAAAGAAACCTCTTTACATCGGGCTCAAGCATTTACGCTTCCAGGGCAGGATATGAGCAACTGGAAGGCATCCTCTTTGGTTTTTGTCCAAGTTTTCACTTCATAGTTTCTCAAACAGCCTATGCAAAGTACATTTAAATAGCTGCTGAATCAAAAGTAGAATTTTCCATTGAATATAAACACAAATTGCACAAAGTCACGGAGAAATGCGTCAGCTGTTTCCAAATGGCTACTCTCATGGCAACCCAAGAAAGCTGAGTGTGAGCAAGCCCATTGGAGATTGGGTTGTACCTCTGTGCCCTGTCACTTACACGCCCTCTTCTCCGCGAAAATGACAAAAAGGAAATGGCTTCTGAGCCTGAACGAGAAATAGAGGAATCTAAACACTCTAAGGATATTTGTGTTCTTTCATAAGCCTGCTACAAGAACCAAACCCATTATGTAGACAGAGTCAGAGACTGTTACGGTTGAAAAATACTTGCTTTGTCTTTTGAAGACGTATCCCACGATGATATCACAGCCACTTCAGGAAAGACAGTAGATTGTATAGTTATCTGACAGGCAGGGCATAACCCTAAAACTATACAACCTACTACCTCACCCCAAAGGACAGTCAGACTCTGATCAGACGAAACATAAGCTGTACTCCCAGACAGCTGGATTGCTTGGTGACAACCTAGAAGACAAAAAACTCCAGAGACAAATATTAACAGTCTTGAGTCTGAAACAGTTTGCTATATTCCAGCCAATATTTTCCTTAATGAGCTCGTTTCATATTTGAAACATTTAATAGATTTGCAACTTGTGAAGTCATATCAGTGACAAGATACACAAGGGGAAAGAGGATACAGCATTCATTTTTAATAAATGCACTTTTGTACTTCCAGCTCTGACATGACTGCATCTTATCAAACCAGTTTTGTCACTTCAAGGAAGGCATCACCATGACTTAAGAGACTGGATGCCATGTTAAGAGGGATTGTTTAGCATGCTTCCAGATATTCCTCTGTTACCCTAATGGGGAAGAGCTGAGTGTCTCTAAATTACTTTCCCAAAGTCTGCATGGGTAAATCTATGTCTGAATCAAGAATCTGTCAAAACTCTGAGGACATCTTATGGCCTATTTAATCAATAAGCTACTCCTCAATGGACAGCAACTCAGCTCTGAATCAATGGCCAAACTAACCATACCCTACTCTACTTCACAGACTTTGGTTAATACAACTAGCAAAAAAGCCACTACAGTATAATCTACTGTAACCTCACACTTATGCTGGAGTTTGACAGGGCTGTTATTCCCCACCACCTTGTTTGATGGACAACAACACTTCTCATTTAGGGAAGATCTAAAGAAGTGGAAGTAACCGCAATACCAGTCTGTACTATAATACAAATAATGCTTTAATAACTAAAGAATCTTTCAAAGCAAATCCCCTAACTTAATCAATTAACTTCCCTTTTATTAACAGTAAACTAAAGAAAACAATAAATGACACATGCATCATCCATACCCAGAGAAACTAAAGCAATGTTTCACTATCAAGCAGACTTCACCCCAAAGGTGGTGGTTCCTATTTAAGGATAACTGAAGGGATCTTCCAAAGCTTTATAATCGATATGGGGACCTGAAAAGACAGGAGCAAGAGAAAACACATATATATCAATTTAATTTCACTGCATATTGAAGTAATTATAAAGTGAGGGAGAGCACGTCCAAAACCAGAGGATGGCACCTCTGCGGATTTTCTCAAGAACCATGCGCAGCAGCTGCTTTTTCACTCAGCTGTTCCTCCCATGAGTATTCCATAGCCCATGGTGATCTCCAGTTTCAAAGAAGGAGGCAAGAGACAAAGTATAGTGAAAAAAGAGAAGGTATTTTTTGAGATTGACTTAAGAGCACTATAGAGGTAGGCAGAGGGTGGTACCTACTTCACCTTTAAGGAACAAACACACTTTCAAACAAAGCTGAGAAGGAAGGAGAATACAGATGTCTGATCAAATTAGGTATCAACGTGTTAAACTATAAAAGGCAATGTTATACCATTAACTTCAAAGATGGTTTCACTGTAGTGGACTAAGACCAAACATAAAAAGAGGTTAGTGGTTACTGTCGGCTGTACATTGTGCATATTTGTTGCACAAAATAGGAATGGTGCAATTCCATCTGTGCCAAGACTACTTTACTGGAAGAAATACTGTACAGCTCCAAACTGCACATCTTGTAGTATTAACACCCTTGCAGGCCAAAGAGGACATACATTAAAATGGTCTCTGTGTAATATACATAAAGAGTAGCATGAGAGACTTCAACATCTCATTAATGTAAAGGGTAAAAACTGGTAGCAGAAGCTGCTCTCTGCTATCAAAGAAACCCATTTGGAAAGCTCTGCAGTAGAAATCATGATAGTTTTCTCCATGTACTGAAGTGTTTTAAATGTCGCCATTTTCAGAGTGCCAGCTTTTTGGCAAGGTCAATTACTTTCTGAATAATCCTCTGAAAAAAAACCCTGCCCTGTAACTCTGTTTTTCAGGTACAATAGTTAAAAACAAATATCTCCTTTATGCATGCGGTGAAAGATTTCAGTGTTTTCCCTAGGAGCCTAGAATTTATATTGAAGCGCTGGCTAAATTCTGTCAGTGAATTTTAGCAGTGCTGGCTGGGTACCTGTGTATTTTGTCATCTCACAGAAAAGTGCTTTCAGTGTAAAATGCCCTCTCCTTATATAAACGTAACAGCGTTACATAACATAACTGGAGGAAAGCTGTGCAGTGTGTGATTTACTTCAAAGAGAGAATTTTGTATAAGCGTTTGCTTTATAGTGGAAAATAAAAAACCTTGTAACCTTACAGTGTAGCAGCTCTATAAGCTGGATGGTCCAGTGCAAACAGTCCAAAGGACCAATCTGGCATTAAAAGGATGTGTCCACAGTAGTGAAAAGACCAAAATACCCCACAGACCTAAGCACCTCCACCCCCTGGAAATTTTGGATGAAGATCCTGCTCTTACGGCTGATTCCAGTGACTCTAAGAGACAGAAATGAAAACATAGATCCAAACAACGACAACATTTTGGAAAGCCTGAATATATTCTAGGGATTTACACTGCCTGCCTATCTTTAACATATCTTGACTTCACTTTTATGTGCAATGCTAGGTGGGAGGTTGGAAAATGTTCACCCATATTAAAAAATGGTGAGCTTTTATTAACCAATTCAAAAGGATTCTTTTCTTTTCTATGATGATAACTATGTTAAAGATTCTTTTCTCTATATGCAGTTCTGATATAATGTTGCCTTAATGTATATGTTCCCAAAAAATAGTAGGTTTTTAATTCACAAAGATATTGAGATAATTATTTGTGAAATATCATAAACTTTGTGTAATACTATTTTTTCTAAGATCTATTATTATGGGTATTAGTAGCACCCATTACCAGACAAAAATGGGAAAGAATGTGCTTTATGCAACTCCTAAAATTAATTAGTCTTCTGCTCTCAAAAGCTGCTCATAAACTAATTTTAATTGACTAGATAACCAAACAAGGATGAACTTTAAAATACTTGATGAATGGAAAATGCATGTTCATTTTCTTTCTATGAAGAAGACATGCATACAAAATCACTATCTGGCAAGAGTTATGTTTCTAGTTTAACAACTGTTTAATACCAGGAAAAATATGACATTTCCATATTCCAACTCTCACTGCTCACTGAAAAATGTCTTATGTTAATGTTAATACATACCTCAGCAGTCACTTTTAAAAAGGCACAGGGCCAAGTACGCTGTTTCTATGACGTAATAGGAAAGAGGAAAGTTTTAAAGTAGGGCTGCTATATAATTAAAAGCCTTGCTAATTAACAGATGCCTGGACAGGGCTGTGTCAGAGCAGTGCTGTGGCTCTGGTAAAGTCTCTCTGGCTGCCCAGAGAGGTGGTGGAGTCTCCATCACCGGAGACATTCAAAACCTGCCTGGACGCGCTCCTTTGCAACCTGCTCTAGGTGGACCTGCTTTGGCAGAGTGGTTGGACTAGATGATCTCCAGAGGGCCATTCCAACCCCATATCATTCTGTGATTCTGTAATTTCAGACAGACATTATTTGGTGAAGGGAAGGATTTGGTTTCCTGTGACCTACACATGATAAACTTGACACACAGTATTTTCATACATATTTTAAAATAAATATAACAAAAATGACAGTGTCTTCATACACCTTGCATCCTTCAAAAAGTCAAAAGAATTCTACAAACACAAATTCTGTGACTACTGTGAAGTAAGACGTATATTGTGAAACATTACTGAAACACAGCTGTTTCCAAAATGGCAAATGACAGCTCTTTCCCCAGTGGTGAAACTTTACCGTAACTTAGTAATACAGAACAGATTCTGCCAGAACTTCAGGCAGGCATAACAGGAAATACTCACAGGACCAAGGCTCTACCAAACCTTCTCCTACATTCAGTGGGCAGGCATAGATTTTTCTAAAATTGGATTCAGTTAGGCTCCTGCTCCAGTCAATTCTATGTACAAGTATTTGTCTTTCTCAGCTGGCTAGAGAAGAACATTAGCCTGTGTAAATGAACTTCGTAGTATCTTTAACCAGGCATTAGTATAGCCAGACTGTAACTAGGAGATCAAATTTATCTATTTATCAAATTCTCTACCTTTGTGATAATGTCCAAATGGGTGATCAGCTTTGGTTGGGATGTTTGCTCATCACTGAGGTTACTTGGTGCTATTAACATTCAGGTGCACTGTTCTGGTTTTCACAAATCCCATTCACAGTTTTGCCTGGAAACATTTTCCTCAAAGTGATCAGCAGACTTCTTCTAAGAAGGGGCACAACTCATACACTACTGAAATCAACAGCACGCCTTCACTTGGCCTTGCTGGCTTTGAAGAAAGTCCTGATGACCCAATACACCACAAATTATGGAGCGCAGAAGTTAAAGTCAACACTTCTGGCTTCTTAGATATCTTACACATCAGAAAAGAATTTAGGAGCCAGTGACTACTTGCACTGAGCAGTAATTCCAGTAAAATCAGTTATATAATTTTTGCTCACCTATGTCTACTTTTTTATTGCATTACAGGTGCTGTAACATGATTTCTATCCAATAAATAATTTTAAATATTCACTGAAACAATGTCTTTAACTGTTTGCAAATATTTGGCAAAAAGGAGCAGCTGTGAAATGAGCCCAAACTCTGTGGCTAAATGTCTTGAGCTCTGCAATAATTTATGTATGTTCCTAAGACCTTGAAGATTTTATGAATGAGAAAAATGAATGAATGGGAAAAAATGCAATAGAAGGTAAAAATATACAAATATATTATCTTAAATAATTCCATCTCACACACTGTAGCCTGACAATCAGCCCAGACCTGCAAAGAAGCCTCCTAACTCTCATGTGGATCCATGCAAAAGTCAAGGAAATTCCTCTAAAGAAACGACTGCTCGTGTAGCATGTTTCAGGAAAGGTTTACAATGGTATCACAAAAAAAAACCCGGGATGTGTTGAATGGCAGGTGCTTTAATCTACTGAAAGGGTGTAAAGAGAGATCAGACTAGCAATAAAGACAAGGAGTCGGTGCTGAGTATAAATCAAAAGTGTTCTGCACCTCCACAGACATGTTCTATACATATATGGTAGGCATTTCATAGCCTTACTGCTGTAAAATGCCTTGAATGTTCAACAGATGCTTCAAAAAGGAACACATTAGGAAAAAGACAGTTTTCCGTCAAAACACCACCTCTTTTTTCTTGGATGTGGGATTATGTCTTCTGCTTATGCAAACGGCGGTACCTACACTGACAAAGTTTTTATTTTTCTCTTGCATTTACTTCTGAGTTTTGCTTATGTAATACTCTCAACACTAAAAAGCCATAAAAGCTAGCATTCAAGAGAATGATGAACACTCAGAATCTCTCAAAGCTTCCACAAAACCAGAAATTAAACCAGGTCTAATCACTGCCTGCTTTGCCTGGTGCATTTGTATTCTTAAGCAAAGAAATACTTAAGGAGATACATTCATTTTTAAAAAAATACACTCCAAAAGGAAAGCAGAACTGTCCAGTGCATTAGGAGCTATTTGTTTCGTAGGACTTAAAGTATTTATCTCATCTCCTGTGTTTTCCTAGCACAATCTTTCTGTCTACTTACTTCCCAGCTGGGTCTGTTGTGTCTGCCCCGATGGGCCTTCTGCCCAGGTCTAAGATGGCTGCCAGGCGCGACAAGGAGGGCGGTGAGAGCAGCAGCAGCAGCAGGGACTCGCTCTGGGCTGTGTTCCTGAGCTCTCCAGGGCAGAAATGACAACTACCAGACACCAATGCCCAGAAAGTGGGGTGAGGCCAGCGTCCAGGGGAGATGAAACCTGTGTGGAAACGACAAAGCCACCAAGGGCAAGTGAGGTACTTCTCATGAAAAAGGTATGTTACAGGTACTCTTGATATCTCACCACACATAACAGCAAAAAGGCAAAGGCAGATCTGTGTCTTATCTGGCAGATGAGTGTCTGCAGTAAAAGGAGATGAAGCTGTGACAAATTAGGGATTGTTTCTTGTTAAGAAAAGAGCTAAGAAAACGTGTCCATTTTATTTTCTCTTGTCAGAGACAGCAAGAATAGAAGGGGCATGTAACACCTTTTAAGAAGGTGTAAGCATTTCTCTAACATTCATAATTTATCTCCATGCTCTAATGCAGATTGTATTCATGCAGATGACACAAAAGTTAAATATTGATGACATCCCCCCTCCCCCAATATTCATTAATTTTAGGATGTCAATATTCACTTATTTTGGAAGAGTTCCACTAACGTAACTCAGCTGGCATCTTCTGGATTTGCTTAACATCTCTGAATACAAAACTGGACGCTTAAATTGAGCACTCCTATCTTTGATTTGATATGTGATGTCCAACTCTTAGAAATCATGCCTTTCCCACTTCTCTTTGAGCCCCACGAAAATAAAAAATGCAACTGGGCACAGTCACTGATGCAGAGAACAGTCAGGATCACAGCCTTCCAATCTCTCTAGCTAAATGGCCAGCCATCCCACAAACAATTACCTAAGTAATGTTTTTAAGCATTTTTGATGGAAAAAAAGCCCTACTACACAGAGAATCTTACATAAGCCATCTGACTTCTAAGTCAATCAGATGTGGATTTTTAATATGCGCGATTCATACAGTATCACACCCAACCTATGTGGTAGCACTGATAGGAAGCGTTATTTATTCCAGTTCCTTATGTAAGCTAGGTAAACAACCTCAACCAGAGTCACAAGACTGTGAAAACTATGTTAGTCTGACATTTTCTTAAAAACTACCATCCCCAATCTCAACCCACAAATTCTTTCTTGGGAAAAGTGAGTTTTCACTCTGGAAAGGATTTAAATCCTTGGAAATGGTTTTCCGTTTTAAAAGATATGCAAATAAACCACTATGTGCAAGTCTTAACTTAATTAAGCACCACAAGGGAATGTTTGTCAGGGTATGTTCTAAGCCTCAGCTAGAAACTAAAATTTATTTTGCAGAAATGCAGCTGCATCAATAATTCTAGTCAGTAGGAAAATGTCTTCTGCCCTTTGACCTATGAGATTTTTTCATTTTAAATTTTAGCCCTCAGTGAGACCAATCAGCTGACATGCAGGACTGGGAAATTAGCAGTCTGGGACCCAGGATCAGACCAAGGGTCTAAACAACCCAGAGTTACATGGATTTCGCCTAAAATTCTGTATTTACATCAATGCCCGCCTACATTTGCCATCACCACAAACAGGATAAAGTTACTCAAGTGCTAATGAAGAACAAGCTTTGTATTATGGCAGACAAGCAAAATCTACCCTTTACAAACTGTTCATTTGTCATCATGACTTTAGACCCATAGCATTTGAAATAGCTGGCATAAAATCACCAATCTGTGTAGGATGTTTGTTTTAAAATGTTGTTCAAAGCTTAAAATTAATTTCCATTTCAGAACGACTTTCTGAGGTCTGGACTGCACTTTGGCTCAAGCCACTGGGCTTGTTCACTCTGACAGTTAAAAAGCAGAAGCCTGACAGTTCACATACAGTAACACAGGAAAAATACTTGTAGAGGCCTTCAAACCAAAACTGCAGTGGGCTGTTTATTTCTGGTTACTTTTATTTTTTTATTTTTTAATTTTTGGTGGGGGTAGGGGTAATGACAACAACAGGTGAAGGTACAGATGAGGCCACATCAAGTACTGTGTTTGGTTTTGGGCCCCTCACTACAGGAGGGACATTAAGGTGCTGGAGCCCATCCACAGAAGGGCAACAAGTTGCTCCAGGAGTGGTCCAGAATGGATATTAGGAAAGAATTCTTCACAGAAAGGGTTATCAAGCATTAGAACAGGCTGCCCAGGGAAGAAGTTGAGTCACCACCCTTGGAGGTACTTTGAAGATGTGTATATGCAGTGCTGATGGACGTGGTTTAGTGGGGAACTGGCAGTGCTAGGTTAACAGTCTAACTCAATGACCTTAAAGGTCTCCTTNGCCCCTCACTACAGGAGGGACATTAAGGTGCTGGAGCCCATCCACAGAAGGGCAACAAGTTGCTCCAGGAGTGGTCCAGAATGGATATTAGGAAAGAATTCTTCACAGAAAGGGTTATCAAGCATTAGAACAGGCTGCCCAGGGAAGAAGTTGAGTCACCACCCTTGGAGGTACTTTGAAGATGTGTATATGCAGTGCTGATGGACGTGGTTTAGTGGGGAACTGGCAGTGCTAGGTTAATAGTCTAACTCAATGACCTTAAAGGTCTCCTTCAACCAAAATGATTCCATGATTCTACAGACCTGCTCCAAAAAGCCCGTTTGCAAGAGCAAGCATTTCCAATGACCCTGTCAGACATTTTTGTTCCCCTCTTAGGCCACGGCTTTGCCAGGCCATGGCACACCAGTGGACAGTGCGAGGCCTCCACCAGCCGAGGGGATGTGCCTGCCTCTGGAGGGGCAGCGCCTCCCTGGCCCATGTCCTGCTTCTTCTTCTGCCATCCGTCTGGAGCCCGAGCTGGGCCCTGCCTCCTGCACACCTCTAACAATGAATTCGGTGTTAATTATTGAGATTCTTTTCTCCTTGTAGCTATTGCTTCTCTTAGGTTACCAGCTGATGGATCCCTGTGCATAACACCAGCTTTGTTACCACCCTTTGATACTGTCTCAAGTTGCGTTACGATTAAAAAAAATACACACACGTGCTTTTGTCACAATTACTTTGTCTCTGCTCTGATCAGTTGTTTTCCATTTGGAGTTCTCCACGTTGTGGGCACAACAAAGACACCGAAAAGAAGGCTAACACATATGCTCACTGCATGAACTGATTAGATTACCAGCCTCATTAACCACCCAACGCCAAGCCTGGTCCGAGACCCACACCAGGTTTACACAACACAAGTCTTAAAGAAGCGAAGGCGTAAAGGGAAACCACTGAAAATTGCTGTTTTCACTGCAAGGCCCTGATTTGGCCATTTGCACAGAGCAGAAGGCTTTTAGAGTGCTGGGGGTGACCCAGGTGGTGACACTGATACGGCGCTGGCTGGCACAGGGAGCTGCTCCTCACAAATTAAAGGCAAGGAGTTTGGGTAGACAGACACACAGCCCTGCCTGCTCCTGCTCCCTCTGCACCATCTTTGGTTTTCTCAGGTGACGGGGACTCTCCACAGATTTACTTTGGTGTAAGTCTCTTTATCCGAGACTAAAGCTTTCACGCGTTAAATGTTCATTAACAGACTTAAAGCAGGGCTTCAGGTGGTAGAGAGTGAGCAAACCTGTGCCAGAGCTCGACTGTGTTAAACTCTTTGTGCCCATTATTCATGACGCTGTTGCCACAGGCCCCAATTTTACATAAATGAAAGTCACAAGAGAACTGTTAGAATGAGCAACTAGGAAAAGCACAGGAAAAGAGTGCCTCATCAGTTGGCATTAAAGACACAGTTTAGTATTACATTTTCTGATTTTGAAGCCCTTTGGGAGTGCAAATACGCAACACACTTTCTCTGAAGAGTGACAAGCTGAAATCTAAAATCTTGAAGACGGTCTTTAAAATCTATTTCTTCATGTCCTCCACTCCATTCCAATTCCCCACAAATGAAAAATACATAATCTGTTATCTCCAAATTCATGTGCCTTATAGTTCCTTTCAGCTCCTATTTAAAAACTACTAAAATCTTATCATAGCTATCATGTAAGCTATTGTTCTGTGCCTGCTTTCGGATGCCAGAAGACTTCAGAAATTAAAATCTGTTGGGCTAGGAGCATATTATACCTTCTCTGAAGATAGAAAGGTGCACTCTAATAGTCTCAACTTGGCAATACAGCAAGCAGATCGGTGCAGCTGAAATAATGAATTCCCCTCCCCTTACCAACATAAAAAATAAAGTCATAGAAAAATACCTACTTTTCTATCTGACAGCATTTACAGCAAACGTATCGGACAGCATTTAAACATTTTCCTGTAGGAGAAATGTCTTTGAAATGAGCTTCAGGCACGGAATCCATGACATGTAAATTAAGATATACTTCACAAGATATAACTTAGTTGTGAAAGTAGGTCATGTATTTGAGGCATTTCTAGACTGTGTTTCTTGATGTAAATATTCTGAAAACATTCTTGTGTGTATAGAATAATATTTTAATTATTTATCACACTTCATTCTCTAAGAACAGCAAAGGAACGGGTATTTCTAAGAGTCCTCATAGGGCAATAAGTATAAGTAGCTCTTTATAACTTTATTTAGTGTATTCCCTAAGGGAAACGCATGTTCAAAGCACATCACAGAAAAGTTGATGCAGTAGAAAAAGTTGATGTGTGAAGATTACACGCTGCACATGTTGGAATACTGGATAAACAATATCATGAATTTTTCAGATTTTTAATAACTTGCATTATTTTAGGACTTTTGGAGTTTTCTCAAGACTGGTGCTGGGTATTTGTTCACCTGGTTCTGAGTAAGTTATTCGAAGAGCAAAGTTAAAGATTAAAAAAAAAAAGAAAAAAGGAGAGAGAGAGAAAGTAAGAAAGCAAGAGAGCCTATGTGTTTGTAATGTAAATTGAGTTTCCAGGCCAGAATGTCTATCAAGAGAATCTTAAAAAACCCGAGGAAATTCAAATCGGCACTACCATCAATTTATCCACTAGGTGTCACAAAATAATCATACAACCAGATGAAAAGCAATTATATGTAAAATGCGTCAGTGTACTATATCAATGAAGAGCTGCTTTGAAACGAAATCTGTTATAAGAGCAGATGCAGGAAAATGTCATGAATCTCATGAATATACATACTGTCAGGAGTGTATGGGAACCTGAGCCATGACACACAAAAGCTGTTGCTAACCACGGTGTATGTCATGTAATGGATTCACATACAAGCATATAAATGATCCATTTAAAAAAAAATCTCCCTAAATCATAAAAGCGGTATTATCAGTTCTCAGAATCCCAAGTCTTACGGTTCTTGATTCTTAATGCTTTAGTTACTGGAGTAATGTATTATGTCACTTTCTCTACAAATATGTAAAAATCCCTCCTGACCACAGGGAAAATGCTACAAAGAAAACAAGTTGGGGGGGCTAAAATTCCCGACAGGAAGACATAAAACTATATTCTTAATATTACTGTAAGATCACAACAACCGCCAAACATTGGAATTTGCACTAACATGCTGACAGGCACTCCTCAGGTCCAGAGTGTTCTTATGGAAGGGTGCATTGGGAACATTAGGGTAGAAAATTACCAAATCAGTCTGCAGCCACAATTCATGAGATATTAACCTCTACATTGGAGGTATTTCTGTCCTTAAAAAATTTCTGGACCATTCTAAACTCATAATTACATGTACACCTCCATTCATTCCGAACACAGACTCCATTAAAGATCAAGGCTGTGCCGCTGAAATTTTGGTTCCCAAAATGGTTCTCCCATAACTGTAACTTTTCCTCTGAGCTGCATAAAATTTTTATGGGCCAAGTAGACTCCGGTGTGACTTTATCATTGTCTGTACTCACACATAATCCACACGACTAAAAATACTGTAATCAATAGCGTATGCAACATCATAAAGTAGAAAAGGAGAAAACACACTCTGGACATTTTATATCACATAAACATAACAGTAACAGGGCCATATACACTCTGCTGACAAGTGCCATTTCACAAAGCCAGCCTAAGCAATGTTAAAAACTCTTTCCCCTTTTCAGAAATGCAGTGAAGGAACATATGCCCTAATAACTGCAGTAGATGTTTATACCACATTTTATGTTTTATCACTGTTGTAAAAAGCAAGTATTTCCAGGGTGTAATTAACCTTACATGATAAGGCTTTGACTTTTTACATAGTTTTTCTTTGTAAGATGTGCTTTCTAAATGTCAGAGCTGGCCAACAGTTTTCAAAGCTTTGAAATACTTTCTAATGTGGAGATCCTAGGAAGAAAGCTTTCCTTCCCTCCAGTTTTTCCTCCTGTTTTAAAGAACTCAATTAAACACTTGTGCTTACAGGAATACAGGTACAAAGCTGAGAGAGAAATACTGCTTTTTTGCTTCCAATACTAGCATAACTTAATCCCTGTTTGCTAAAGGAATCTGGTGGTTGTGAAACATACTTTCAGAAGCCCTGAAAACTATTATCTGAAGTTTTCCCCACATTAAAACCATTATCTGATGTTAAAGAACCCTCCTATGTTCTCCATTTAAGCTGAGAGAATTCAGAACCCTGTGAAGTCAATGGGAATTTTGTTATTTGACTTCAGTGAAGCTGTGATTTCCTTTAGGTAGAACCATATAGAAGAAATGCAGAGGTAACTATTCATTATGTAAACCTCTGACTCTTTCGATGCCAGAAGGTGAATTGGTCCAATACACTAATACACTAATTCCATCCTAACTTTCAACAACTTGTTCCTTTTTTATCTCCAATACTGTTCTTGTTTTAGTCTTTATTATGACAGAATGAAAGAAGCACAGAATAATTCAGGTCAGAAGGGACCTCTGAAAGCATCTAGTCCAACCTCCCGCTCAAAGCAGGTCTAATTAGATCAGGTTGCTCAGCCACGTATCTGGTTGAATCTTGGGAGACCTCCAAGGTGTCCACAACCTCTCTGGGCAGCTGTTCCAGTGCTTGATCACTCTTTGGTAAAATATTTTCTTTATATCTCATTGGAATTTTTCATGTTCCAACTTGTGGCTGATAGCTCTCATTCTATTCCTGTGCACTCTGAGAAGAGGCAGTCTTCATTTTCTCCTTACTCTGTGATCAGGTAGTTGCAGATACCAAAAAGTTCTCCCCTTTGTCTTTCTTTATCCAGCCTGGGCAGACTCAGGTCTCTCAGATTCCCCCTGCCTACCATGAACTCCAGTCACTAGGTTGGTGGTCCTCCACTGGGCTCATGTCTGTATGGAAGTGTCTTTCCTGTACCAGGGTGCCCCAAATTGGAGACAATACTCTAAACGCGGTCTCACAAGTGCTGTAAGAAGGGGAGGATCAGTCTGCTAGGGCTGCTGGCTATGGTTTGGCTAATGCAGGCCAGGATACAGCTGGCATTTTGCCGGAAGGGCACATGGCTGGCTGACATCAGCTTGTGCACCAGGACCCCCAGATCCTGTTCTGCAGAGCTGCTTCCTGCAGACCTGGTCCCCAGCCTGCTTCATTATCATCTCACTGATGACAGTATCGATGCCATTTCTCAAATTATCAATAGGAAAAACTTTTTTTTTTTAAAAAAGCTTATCTACCCTAGGCCTCACTTGGTCTCAAAGTACCATGAGTAGAACAGCTTAGGAATGTGAATGTCCAGCAAATGTGCTTCCCATTAGCTCTTAATGCCATAAATCTAAAATCCTTCATACTACTGCTAGAGAAGTGTTTCCACTCACATCTTAAAGAAGCTTTAGACAAGATAGTAAGACTCAATAGCAGCATACAAGACACTTACTTTTGCATAGGGCAGGCTTGTAAATGCATGTGGTTCAGAGGTCCTGCCCTTATACATCAGTATTTCACTTACAATGGAATAACTTTAAATTACATTAAGAACTATAATCGTATTCTACTCTCATTTACTTTTTCATATCCTCTGCCACTGGAAATAAGCTTGAAGAAAGACATCCAGCCCCAAGTGCTCTATTCCGGGAAAGTTTAGATTTAGATGAGAACATTCATGCTCTTAACTACATGATTTTTAAAAAATCTTAATTCAATATGAGTAACTAGTTCAAGTTGGTTTCTGCTCATTAATGAGCAGTTGGAAGGAACTGGTTAATCATTGTTTGTCATGTGCTTTGGAGAATCAACACTGTACAGAACCCTTTCTGCAGCCAACGTAAAACCACAATGCACAGAGAGCACTAAAGGAAAATCCTGTTTTCAGCTATGTTTTTTTTTTTCAGTGCACGCTAAAATGGTAAATATTTTGTGGTTAATCCCATCTCACTCTTTGACAGCACTTTCCTCTGGACAGTGGTCTCTGTGGTACATACCACATCGCTTAGCAGTCCCTATAAAGGTGCAGCAATAGTTCTGTGGAGAAGCATTAGTGGTCTACTCAATAACAACTCACTCATGGAGACCCAACCCATCAAACCACAGGCCACCTTTCAGAAGGAGGTCAGAAGGCTGCAGGCCACGTACAAGATGCCACCTGTGGACTTTGCTGTAATTCACATCGTTAGAACACAAACCTAGAGAAATATTAGCAACATTATTAATTTCTGCTCCCCCCTCATCTTTCTTCACATACGAACAGTGAACTGCTCCTGTGGACTCTCCATCAGATTTCCTGGCAAAAAAGGAAGGCAGCCCCTTTCAGATATTTGCAGCTTTCTCACGAAGGCTCTGAATTCTCTAACTAAAATCAATTCTAATTTTTTCTAAACATACAGGCCAGGACTTAAAATGCATTATCGAGTCAAAAGAAGCATTTGCCTCCTCAGAGAATAAGTGAAAATGAAAGAATAAAATTGTTTGACTGCCCATGCTACTTTCTGCCTCATCTTTGCCATCTGGTGGGACTGACAAGAGCTGTGTCATAATTAGAGAGGGAAGAAACCCTCCATTTTTAGATTAGTTTTGGAATTCAGAATCTTCCTCAAAACATGCCATTTGCTTGAAAATGAGGAAAAATATATATGTGAATGATGTAAAAACGTTCCACTTAAACACATAAAGATTGTTGGGAAAAGGCACTTCATAAACTGAGGTTTTATTAAAATATACATTGCTAACAAGCGGCAAAAATACCAGAACTGCTGAGCATGAGAAAATCAATACTGCTAGGCTCACTCTCTTGTCCGAGATCTAGCACTGGGGGCCATAATTCAGGTTATTAAAGTCTTTTTTCAAGATTGATTAAAGTTCATTTTAGTAACATCAGCAGGGAACCCTGGCTCCAACGATCTTAATATTGAGAGTACTAAAGACTGCAGTCTTCCAGCAGAAAATAAAAGCGTGTTTCTCTAGGCTGTCTTGCAAACACAGAATTCACAGTGTATTCAATCATTAGAAAGGCCTGTCAGCAAAAAATATTTTTGCTTTAAAAAAACTCATAAAAGAACACTGGGAAATGTTCCCTCTGACTTCTTCTTGCTCAAGCCATAAACTTTAATCATCCTCCTTTTCTTTGCAGATCTCCCGAGACATATAACAACTAGGGAGACCTACTCTTGCAGATTTCTGAGACCTGACGATGGTTTGTAATTTGAGATAACTGGTACCAACAGAGGTCTTAAAAGGAGATCACCCAGTAAGCCTTTGGGGACTTTAGGGTTCAGGACCCAGTATCGTCTAATGTGCACTACATGACTTTGTGAGAGCACTGTTGAGAGTCCCTCTCTACTAAACGTGCAGCAAGAGAAAGAAAGATTTAATGAGAACAGTTTACAGAAGAGTTGCAATGCATTCCAGAAACTCAGCAAAATAAATCCTTGGAACAGAGAAGTGGTAAGGTGAGAGGGAGGAAGCCGCTTTGGGTGTGCAGAAATTTGGGTGAGCTGGAGTAATTTCACAACTGTACCACATATTTCCTTCATGTTTGTGGGCAAATATTTGGGTCAGGTTTTCAGAAAGGTTCAGTTCTTCTGGCTTGTTTAGACACTCAAATAACTAGTCAGAGTTTCAAAGGCAAGCTGCAACACTGAAAACATTACAAGATGAGCTGACCCATGCTGAATGCTTTTAAATATCCAGCTTCAACTGTTGAGGCTATACATCTTAAAGTACTCACATCTGTGCTTCACTTCCACACCTGTAAAATATTATGTTCCTATTTGCATGAGCTGAAGAGAACAAATTTGTTATGTCCCAAATCAGCTTTGATTAACAGTGAGAAGATCATACAAGTATGTAGACTGATACAGGGAAGCTGTTTCCAGGGGACCTGTCTCCTACTTCTGGCTTTGACAAGAAGGGAACTATGTTCCTACAAACCCCAAACTCATCATCTTGAGATGCCACAGATGCCAGGATAGGTTGCTCTAAACTCTGCAGGGAGTTTAAGAGGTGTCTTAAAATACGTTGCATCTACCATAAAGGTAGTCTTAAAATTTAACTAAATCATTTGGATTTGGATGAATTAGGATTAATGGATCCACTCTCAAGATCAACTCCTGGCATTCCAGATCACCCTCGTAGCATTCCCTCAGAAGAAACACAGTGTTTCTCCAATTTATTTTTCCAAAGCAATTTGGGAACACTTTAACTCACTGCTCATTGGGATGAGACTAGCACAGACCAACCTGATATACCTGCAAAAGTTCTCTCTTTCATGCCTTAGCTGGGTCCAGAAGAAGCTACAAATCAAAGGCCTTTCACACCAATTGACTCCACGTTCTGCAGCCATTTTTTCTTAGATATAGTTAAATTAGGTAAGTTTGATTTAAAAGACCCATCGGGAAGATGTATCAGTAGTTTTCTGCAGACATGTAAGAGCAGAGGAAAAGAGTATTATTAATGCTTGACTATCACCCTTCAACAGGGCAGGAATTCAGCACAATAAAACATAAGGCGTGGGCAAATACTTTGGAATCATAGAAGACTTTCAGTCTTTATGACAACACAGATATACAGGGCTGCTCCCTTGCAGACACAACCCAAGACAGATATAAGAAGTCTGTATTCTGACTTTATTTTGTGGATATATCCACATGAATGTCTTCGGTTGAGGATCATGTATTTCTTATGTACATTTTCCATTAAAATCAACATTCTCTAGCATTCAATTCATTATCCACACTCCCCACATCGCCACATCAACATTTTATTTGAAGTATCAGTGATAACATCCCATCACAATTTAATCGCCACTTTCTATAATTGAAGTGTATTAACTCTTGATTTCAACTATGCTAAGGTTATCCTTCTCCTTCTTTTAAAATTCTAATGATATTAAAAATAAAATACTTTTCTTCAGCATGACTCAGAAATGCATAATACTCCTTTCTTCAACTCATGGTAAAGGAAACACACACAAGCAAAGGCAAAAGAATTCTCTGTTCTAGTCTATAGCTTTATACTGAATCTTGGGTGTCATACAAAAAGGACTTTTAAAGAAAATGTCAACAACTGTAACAGTTACATAAGATAGAGTTAGAAAAATATTTTGCAAGGAAAAATGACAGTTTCTGTCACTTGAGAAGATGATTTATACTTCTGTTTTAGAATTCAAGCAGCCAACATGTGACCTGACATTTACTAAAGGAAATCAAAGAGACGTTCAGCAAGATTATAAAAGGAAGAGCATTAATTGTCCTATACCAGCAGTTCCTCCCTGTATTACAGAAAGAACTGCATAGTTTTTCTCTCGACATTATGCAAAAAAATAGGAAGAGAGGTCACAATAACAGATCTCCCTTTTGGCATTTTGTGCTAACTTGCTCAATTTACGAAGGCCATCTGGTGCTGTTTATGCTGGCCTTTTTGCATTGTGTCTCATGTTGTTCTTTATGGACGAGCACAATTCACGGTTCACGTTAACTGTGTGCTTTAAGTTACTCTGCAAGCAAATCTGATGGTTAAAACTGTGTAAAGAATGTATAGCTGCTGATGTACCCATTCCACACATGACAGAACATAGTAAAAAGGATACCAAATGCAAGGATGTCCAAAAAGGAAAGATGGCAGGTCAGGTGAGCTGGCTTATATTGCTGGCTCTTTTATACACTTCCTGTATGATTTGAAATGATTACACAAGCCCTTTGGGGCTCAGTTTTATCACTTGTTAAATGGAGATCATAATTCCCTATCTTAGAGCGATACTATGAGGTTTATTCAATAATGGGTTCAATTCAATGCTGGGCAGATGGTCAATACAAATTTTATGCATCGCTGAAGTAACATTTAACCTCAGAACTGAAGTCGCAGACAGCCTTGTGCCAGTCTCTTAGCAGTCACTGTATATTTCTTATTCAGTCACATTACTGAAAATATTTGAGAGGCATGAGGTGTTGGTAATGCTGGTTTTGCATTCCTCAAGTTACAAATCCTCGGGATGGCAAATGTAAAATAAAACATTCTTTAAACACAGTGGAAAACAGGTACTAGCACATCTTCATTTAATCACTGTAAAGGACAAAGAAAAGAGAAAGTGGTACAACTCCAGCGTTGAGTGTATGATGTTTTAAATGAAACCATTAAATTATTATTTTAAAGGCTTAAGAACGACCATTGGTAGTGTCTAGAGAGATTTCAGTTTGGTGTTAGGAAAAGGGTTGTTTTTACTGGCCTCTGCCGAAAAAACAGTTCATGAATGTGACTGCCATTTACCTGTAGAAATACAGCTATAATTCAGCATAGTAACGAGTTTAAACGTGTATTTTAAAGGTATTTATACAGGTATAAATACTTTGTTTACTCTGGCAATCAAACAGAAGAAGAAAGTTCTTTTCAAAACATATTTTTCAAGGTTTCTGAGGACTATTTTTAAACTTTATTGCCAGAAGTAATCTACCATGAAGCCCTAAGCACCAGCAAGAAATGCATCTCCAGCATTATTGCTACACGTACCTTGCAATTTCCTCCGCATAGATGACCAATCTTCACTTTTTTCATCTTCTAACTTGGTTCCCCAGTAAGTTTTTCTTTCTGTTTCAAAAAGGAAGGAGAAAAAAATATTTATATATTATCATTACGAAGGAAAGAAGTGAGAAGAAGACATACGGATATTAAATGCAGGCCTTCCAAAATCTATTCTGCAGATGGGGGAATATGCTTGAGTAGAAGACCAGTGTCCCACTTCAAACTTACTTTGGAAGTCCTAATTGAAGGTAAGTGGGGCACAAATAGTACTTTGTAGAGGGATGACTCTACCCTCAGTGAAGCGCTATGACTTAAGATTTCTGACACTACTCAATTTAGCTGCCAGAAACCTTGAAAGCTTCAAGTAAAGAAGTCTCTTCTACTTTCACAGCCAAACAATTTTAAAGAAAAGTTACCAGATAAAAATATTTCAACCTTTACTTCTGAATATTGCCTTGTTTTCAGTCCTTTAAAATTACTATACCAATTGCTAGTAGAAAGATTAACTGTTGTCAGACTAATCAACCAAGCATGTACATCAATATATCACATATAAATTATTCAGAAAATGTAGTATTCAGCGATTTAATTTCAGTAGCCAGTGATACTCAGATTTTTTGATAATGCACTTATGTCAGTAACATCTTTGCATATGCTTTATAATCACAATCAAACAAAGAATCCACTAATTACATATAAAAATATATACAGTATGGTAAAATAATAATTTTTATTTTCTTGTACTGTGATAGTGACAGAATTATGGGGAACATGAAATGATGCACTAGACAAATTATTCTGGGTCATCCCAAAGAAGGGATGCTATGGCTGTTCTCTGCTTACTAATCAGACCGCATGCTAACTCTATTCACTTATCACTTCCAGCTTCATTCAGTTTATTCTGCTGCTGTTTTTTGAAGGAAGGTTACTTTTCTTCATGTCATTAAAATTTATATATATGCAAGAGCCAATCATTTCTCCTTGGAATACTGTTTTCCTCCAACAAAAGACACTTCTCATTTTGGCACTTCTCAATCTATGTCCACCATAACATGCAAGCACTTCACAACTCCTGTTGAACGCTACCCTTGCAACCTCACGGTAGAAAAATTACTGCCTTTGTTTAAAGAATAGAAAGATAAAGAGGCAGAGAGAGGATACAACTTACTTCAACTGTCTAAATTAAGATGATAGAATCATATATAATGTCAGCAGATACAGGGTCCTTCAGAGAGAAATCTGTAGTACGTATCTAACAAAGGTACCCTGAACCAACCCCTTAGGAACCACTCTCTTTTCTCTCTCCATAGCAGCAGTTTAGGAATTATCTATACATGCACCTAAAATCATAGAATCATAGAATGGTTTGGGTTGGAAGGGACTTTAGAGATCATCTTGTTCCAAGAAAATCGAAATGCAATTGAGTATTCTCATCACTGCAAGTCTAAGAGAAAAGCCCTGTAAAGACTTAAGCATTCTAAAAACTGGATTTGTGTTACCCACTGTGAGATACCTGGCATTGGAATGAAACACAGTAAGGCATCAGAGTTTCCCACACAATCTACAAGGAAAGCGGAAGACTTCAGACTGGTATTCCTATGCTTTGGA
The DNA here is from genome assembly GCA_013400375.1 of Thinocorus orbignyianus. Lineage (NCBI taxonomy): Eukaryota > Metazoa > Chordata > Aves > Ciconiiformes > Thinocoridae > Thinocorus > Thinocorus orbignyianus. The sequence goes on along the minus strand of VXBW01001071.1, from coordinate 782,304 downwards.
ATCAGACAGGTCTTTGTATCAATGCCCATTCACTCCTCATTCCAATCCTCTCCTGTGATGTATCAATCATGTTAATGTTATGGCTTTTATAAGGCTTTACAGTGTGCACCCACACCTCCTCTCCACCCCCTTTTTTTTCCTTTATGTGTCAAGCCCATTTTCTATTTTTTTCCCAGCTGTTTCAGTATTGTTTTTTCACTCCACAGTATACCTTCATACTTTCCCCACATTTTTCCCTTGGTAAGATTTTTCTCTCTTTTGTTGCCGCTTCCATAGTTCCCTAAGTACTAGAATCATCTGGCTTGTTTTTCTAAAAGTCACTGTCTTAGCACTGCTTTAATTTGCTTTAGTGGTCAGAGATCAATTCCTCTTCTTCTGCTCCCTTGGTGACATAATACTTTGCTCTCCATTTAACTTACTCTGAAATGTGCCAGTACATCTGTGTACCATTCTAAACAGCGGAAAAAATTTATTTTAAATTGTCAGACAGTTTATTAATAAAGAAGAAAAATGCATGTGTATATTTTTCCTTAAAACAGAATACAGGTACTGTACAAAAATGTACATGAAAATAATCTTTAGCTTCAGCCAGACATGTGGCCAATGGGAACACACAGGCAGAAAAAAAGTCCAGACACAAGATGGGATAGAAATGTGACAGATAAAGAAGCTCTTCAAACCTGACTGCCTTAAAGCTCTGTAAAGAATATGTGTGTTGATACAGTCCCATATTGAGATTTTATAGACATGGTTTTCAGACTATTCCATTATTACAGAAGGCTACAAGCCTACAGATGTTTAGACATGAAGACCTTTACCTAGTCATGTCGCTGTTTTCATGACTGGGTCTTAAATTCCTTCTCCTGGGAGCTAGGAAGAAAACCTTCACTCTTAGATTTATCATAGAAGAGCAGCAGTTGCCAGATACATTTCTGTTGAAACATGAGAATGTACAAGAAACACCACGCTGAGCTTGTGTCCCTTTTCTGAAATGCACTATGCCTGTGCTTCGAGGGCTTCAAGAACTTAAGTTAAATACGGGATTCAAATTAAAGATGTGTTCCTGTATTGTTCTGAATTAAGACACAATTGAACATCAGATAACATTGTTCCCCAAGCAACAAATATGGCCTTCTTTAGGAAGACCTGTGTTTTAATGTTGTGAGAGTAAAAAGAGAAGACAAAAGAGCAGGAGTGTGTTAACTACAGTATTTGAGACAGTAAAGTGATACAGTCTGAGAGCCAGAGAACTAATGATAATGCGGAGTAAAACTCTCATTTGTACTTAATATCTACATACTGATATTGTTAAGCAAATCTACACCTAGTTTTAGCCAAAGCCGCAGAGCTGCTGGTTCCTCACTAATGCCATGCACCAAAAAAGAGTGCTAAAGATAACTCGAAGGATTAATGGCTGACAGTGGAAATCAATATACCTGGTTTAAGTTAACCCGAGTATATATTTTTGAAGGCAAATGGGATAAGCCACCCTTTTACCATGGCAGGTTTCAATACAACAGGATTGCTGGTTTAACTCATGATTTTTAAAATGTAATTCTTGCACATAATGACCGTAGTGCAATACAAAATGCCAAACGTTGTATTAACGGACACATAATGTCCTCTGAAATCAAAAAGTCACAATTCACTCTATAGCAATGCAGGATGTTCACTTTATGGAATTAAAAGGAAAATTATCCTTCTAATTGAGTAGCACCCACCAAAATAACATGACTGACTGGAACTCCATTGCTGGTTTTTAGTTTTTTTTCACCACTTGACCAATAGCCGGCAAGTATTTTTTGAGAATTTGCCACCAAGAACAGCAGGCCTCAATCTACATTACCTCTTACCTGATTTCCAGCAAGTGGAACTCCACTGGCTCACTTCTACATTAATTATTTCCTCCATGCAGCAAAACATTAGTAAGCTGTAATTTGCAGTGACCCTTAAGTAGACCATCACGATAATTTTCACATTTACTGGTTCTCCTTCTCTCCTCCCTCTCCCTGTACTGGTCAGACTGCTGACTAATCTTCCCTGAGAAATTTTAATATTTTTCCTCTCTGATATTCAAAGATCTCTGTGTATGCCACTTGATTCACGGACTGAAAATCTTTGCTTTTCTTAGTTGGAAAATCCTGTATTTGAAACTAGCAGCAAATTCCTGCGAAGAATCAAAAGCATTTGCTCTTGTATGTTCTTGGTAGGGAAAAGTTTCCTTCCAGAAACATGTTCACAATACTAACACAGCTCATGCCAACTAGGTATCAATAATCTAATGTATCACACGAAAACTTCCAAAGAATCGCTTACTTGTTCATTGTCTTCCCATAGAAAAAAGTCTCCAACTAATTACTACTAAGAATACTAAAAAAATAATTCGTGAACTTACCCAACTAATGGCACTCATGTAAAAGAATCAAATGCTCATTTCTGTTTCACGTGGACTAAAGCATTTGCTCATTGAGACATAATGTTAAAAAACAACCTAATCACACCTGGAAATACAGGCCTATTCTGCCCATTACCTCTACCATCATAATCAAACCGGGGTTTTATTCTGTTAAAATCGTTAACTAATACTTGCTATCTTGAAATAGGAATCTGATTTAACAAAAATGGATTTGAGCTCTAAATGCTCCTTGAACAACATAGTGTCCTCAGTATTTGCTTGCTGAACGTGATACTCACATTTTTTAAATTTATGGAACTTCATTCAACTTTCAAGAAACAAAGTGACCATCTCCTAAATATATCCTGGAAAACCGTAACTCATTTCTGCTTCACCTGTTCAAGATAATCTTGGTGAAAGTAAGAGAACATATGGAAAGCATAAAATAGCATTTGTGGTCCAATGCAGTCATATGACTAACACCTGGGAGATGAAGCCTACTAAAACACAACACGTAAGGCTGAACTAAGATCTCCATGAAGCGCCAGCAATAATCTCATTTTAGGAAAACATTGGCTATGAATCTTCTTTGAAATAATTTCATATTTGCCAAAAGACATCCTAGGTGTGGTAACTACAGCCATAACTGCCCACAGGCTTCACAGCCTGACTGTGCAACTCTATAATACACTTCTATGCAAAATGCAGATTTTTGTGACATGATGCCACTTCAACCAACAGTAGACAATCGCTTCTTACAGTCAAAGTCCTCAAAACACCTGTAAAGACTGAAAGAATGGGTTTTATGCTGAAGTAATATCGAAACGATCAAGGCAAATCAAAACCATTATGTAAACAAGCAGGTTACTAAAAATAATTACGAGTAAGTTAGCTATTGATTGCATTTGAACAGTCTTGTATTTGCTCTCATTGAAGATGAAAGCTCACACAATTAGATCATTTGCAAACAGCTGGAATACCTGAACTTAACCCCGGACTTGTCTGGTGTTTCACAAGATGCACTGTGCGGGCCCATACGATAAAATAATTTATTGTGAATGCAATCATACAAATAGCAGGTTTTAGCATAAGAATGCTCTGGCCTATGGCAACTGTAGTCCAGGACGATTATCCACATGCAGTGTGACTAACTTGAATAACCACAGCATTTCTGCCTATTTATTACACATACATACCGCTTGCATTCTTTTTCCATAACTACAGTCTACTAATCACTGCTGGAAACAAGAGAGTAGCCCAGACAGATCCCAGTTCAGACTGTTAATTCTTAAGTTATTAAGGTTTTAACTGAGGAGATTGTGTTTCCCAAAGTTTTGTTTAATGTACAGGCAGGCTGAAACTGCCACATGCTTCTCAGGCTGTAATAACTCACAATCAAATGCTGCAACTTAGTATGAGCAGGAAGAACATCACTGCAGGTGGAGAAGTGCTGAAACTAATATAACTAATGCAGTTCCTACAGCCTTTCTCTAATTCACTGAAGCACACTTCACAGTGAAACTGCTGGCTGCTCTCAGCCATCCATACCAAGTGGTTAAGATTCATACCTTACTGAAATTTTCCATGGAAAATGCTTCGGAAACAAAAATAAAACACAGGCATTAGCAACTGTGCATTATGAAAACAGTGATGAAAACTGTCAATGTAATAACAGATGTGCCTGCTTACAGAAATTCTGGTCCACCCATGATGTAACAGGAGCCACACGACTACCAGAAGGGTGTCCCTGGAGACTGAGCTGTGTGCCGGCTCCTGGGCCAAAGCCTCAGAACATCATCCTCTTTGCAGCACCTGTGGATCTGCCTGGGGGAACAATATACTTTTCTAGGGAGCTACGTGAAGCAAATTTACTGCTTTTTTATGCAAAATACAGCAAGGGTCAAGAATAAATACTAACACACGTGATTCTCAATGCATTGGTCAGGAAAACCAAGGAAGGTAGCCAGAAAGTATATTGCTCAGCAGGCAGGCTAAGGTTTTGTTCCTGTGCTGAATCAGCAGCTGTATCCGATACTGCTTTTGATCCTTGTTTTGTCTTTAACAAAGAAGATATGTAATGTCTGAGGTAAACTCATATTCTGGAACGTGATGAACAAATATTTCATAAAAGGGGAAAAGTTTATCTTAGATTCATTTTGATGTCAAATGATTTGTTAGAACTCAGAGCCAAGACAGGTAACAGCCCTAAGGAAGTGCCGAATCTTTCAAAGAATTCAACTCTAAGCGGAGTTAAATACTAATGCATGAACAGGAGGGTTAGGATTTGGGAGGGAGGTGAGTAGCACAGTTTTGCCAATCAAGTAAAGATTTCCCACACATATATCCATGCAATTCTCTGCATCAATACCTGAAAAAGATGCAAGGCATTAAAGAAATACACACTTAAAGAGGCTACTAGTGAGTTTTCTTTTGTAAGAAAGCCTGGATTAGTCAATGAATCTTTCAAACCATCTAACGTGAAAAATAGCATTTGGCAAAGTCCACTGACATCTGCCACAACTTTATTTAGCCTTCTGCATTCCCCGGAGGTACTGCATAGGAGCTGCTCTGCAGTACCACACCAGAGCAACTGCAGACAGAAGGGAATGTAGACAGACACGCAAAGTGTTTAAAATAGGAAACACAGGCTCTGTGCTGGGGGCTAGTGTAACAGGTGTATATATATTGGGAGCTTATATTAATGAGGCTTCTGTTACACATGTACAGGGCTGCCAGCAGCCTTTTCAGAAGTAGATGGGTATTTCGGTTAAAGTCAGACAGAGTAACCTCGTAGTAACCTCTAGTCTGGCTCACAGCCACCAGGGAGGACTCTGAAGGACTGTCCCTTGGTGCTGCATTGATTAGATTTCTTCCCATAATACATCCAGTGTTTTTGCTCAGTAAACCTTACTGACAATTGAATCAAGGATAAAGAGTGAGAGGGGAAATAAAAGCTGATCTCCATGTTAAAATGGGCCATAAAATTAACAAGGTTCTCAACATCAAGTAATTCTGTCTGCTCTATTGTGGCCAGAAAATCAGAGCCTGTAAAATACATAAGCAAGCAAGGAGGAAAAACAACAAGCCAAAAAAATCCAAGCATTCATACAACATCAAAGTTGAATATTTAAGCATGCAATACATACAAAATATAAATGCTTAACTTTCCCTGCTAAGATTTAAATATTTCCTTGTCCATATATTGTACCTGCAATGCTTTTCGATACTAGTTATGTTGGCAAATGCACATTTGCCACCATCTTTTACGGTGCTGTGGAAATGTTAGCATACACATTTCTCAATTTCCAGGTCTTTCAGCATCAATGGTGCACAGAAAGCACCCTCACAAGGACAAACAAAAAAGCCACAGGCTCTTAAATAAAATGTGGATGATAAACTGGGATGTAACAACTCTACAGTGGAGCAATATTTCTTCAAAGAACATTAGCACCAATGCACTGGGGTACTATAATCCTTCCCACCACCCAGAACACACTCTAATCCAGTTGCTGGGTACTGAAAGTGCACTGTTACCAGCTGGACTGTGTAGCTTATTTATTTCAGTGAAAGCAGACGGAGCCTATCCAGTAGGAGACATTCTGAATGTACCAAACTTTAATTACAACTGTAAACAAACTTTCACAGAAAAATTTAACGTGAATAAGAATTTGCAAATGCAAAGATTCAGCACCGGAGTTTGTCAGACTTGCTGAATTCTTTAACGACATTTCAGTCTCTTGCCTTTTGCAGCACGCTATTCTGCCTCCTCCAAAGATAGCGGGATTCTGTCTATACAAAAGGTTGGGATAGTAGAAAACCAGGAATGTGCAAAGTTTGGTAGTGCATTACCAATATTTTTTGCTAGAATGATCCTTAGTTGCTAAAAAAGAAACCAAACCCCAAATCATCGTCATTGGAAAGACAACTGTAACACTGAGCGTTCCAAACAAACAGCCCATTCATTTAAGAATGGAACACCACTTTCTATCAGTAATGAATCATCTAAGCTCTGAATAACAATTATAACACTCACCTACTTGGTAATTCATGTAAGAACAACTATGATCTTTCTAACGTAAACATAACCTACTACCAAGTATTAAAGTAGACAGGATGAATAGATTGTCACAACTTCCAACTATCTGCACTGCATGATAAATAATTAAGTAAACTAAGTATTTCGCAACATCTAGAGTAAGATGGGAACATAGTACATAGGATTGCTTTAATAAGGCACATGAGAACACAGAAATGATTCATTTTTATCTTCTCTAATAACACAAGTGCTCTCAGAATGGTCTGCTAGCCAGAAGAGACTAATGTAGATAGGAACACTGGTACAGTATGCAATGTAATTTTTAAAGGTTTATACCTGCGTCTGGACACCAGACTAGATCTTAAGTTTATCTACTCAAGCTACACATGTTATCATAACTGTGACTTGATAAAGTAGAAGCAAAAAAAAGCTTCTTGCAACATGAAAACAGGTGTCTAATATCAAAGGGAAACAATGGTAATGACCTTTACATACTGGCATTTGTTTGAGGTGTTCTCCCTGAGATCTTTTAAACGAATGACTCTGGTAAAGTAACGTCGAGAAGCAACAATGAGACAAAAAATAACCTAGTAAAAATTCATCACCACAAGCAGCCTAACAGAGCTGATGCTGAATGTTAGCAAGCCTTTTCAATTCCGGAAACACAGGCACTGCAATTTTTACAATTTTGTTTAAAATACTGCTCTGATCATTTCTGACCCTTTGACATTAACTATGGGAAAGGAATGAAAGCTGGAGATTCACCTGGCACTAGCTTACATTCCTAGCCACTGCTGATCTGTAAAGTCCTTTTGAGTGTCCAAACACTGTGAAAACTAATTGCTTGCAAACTGCTTGGAGAATTTGCCATCTACAGAGGAGAAAGGCCTTACTTAAAAATAATTTAAAAAATCAATTGCAAAATAAGCCCAAGCATCTTCATGAAAGAAAATGAGATTTTTCATGGAGGTTCTTTACACGTTTTGGAGCTTAAAACAATTGTGTGGCAAATATACGATACATTTTGCACAAGGAGTACTTGAATATTTCAAATACAACTTAAGGTTTTGAGTGCCATGCCCTTCCTACATCTAACACCTCCTCTTCAGAAAAGGCTCAGGAAAGAATCAGATGCTCGATATACTCCAGTGGGACAGTCTGTCCTCTGTCATTCAAACAAGCAATATGTGGAACTGTGGGATGAATTTCAAAACATACACTAGCAACATACCCTACTAAGACACCTGTTAAGTCTTTCATTTATGCCATAAGTATTTAAGTAGGATGAACAAAAAACATACATACTTACAAATTTATCTAATGTACAAACGTGCAATAAGTCACAACAGCATGACTACCAACATCACTTAAAACAAGCTGCTTCTGCAAACTTCAGAAGGGCAGTTTGTACAGAGATGGAGACTGCAAAATTTTGAAGGGAACCGACACAGCTTTTAATCCTCTACAGTGCTGTAGCATTTAGGGAAACTCTAGGCTTTCCCTGGCTTTCGGCAGAACAACAGTCAACAGCCTTTCTTAGAATTATTAGAAAGCTGCAGACCTCAGCTGAGAGATCCCAAAGAGAGTCATTAATCTATTCATTTGTAGAACGCATTGTTCATATGTCTGCTCTGCTGGTGGAGCACATCTTGTCTGCTATTTTAGAACTGGATCTCTCTAGCCAACATTGTCCTCCAAAGTTCATTTTAGGCTCCCAAGTACCACAAGCATAACAGAAAGGACAGAACAAGTCCCAGTTTCAGTTTCTTTGTTAACTCTGAACACAGTTTGTGACGTTATACTAATGAGATGGAGGCAGGTCACGGAAGATATGTGCAGATAAGCCACCCCTAAGCACTTATACTACCAGACAGAGAAGTCTTCCTTTCTTTTTGGAGCGCCTCTCTACAAGCCACACTCTTGTGGCTCACACACAGTGAAATGATGTGTAAGAGTTCGACTGAAAATAGATGGCAATAAAGTTTGGCCAGGAGAGGTGTCTGCTCTGGATTGTTCCACCAGCAAATGGTGTTTCCAAAAACTACGTGTGGAACCCCATATGGCTGCCTTCCAGATGTCAGCAACGCAGACGCATCTCAAGGAAGCGGCAGAACATACTTGCTGCCTGTTAAAATGAAACACGTAATGGAAGGGACCTAGCAGACTAGACAAACACAGAATACAAGCCCTCATTATTGCTACTTTAAAAAAAACCTTCTAAGTTATTGCCTAAGATATGACTTATCAAAGCGGTAAACATTTTAAAGTAGTCTTGGCATGAATGTTTGTGTTCTGTTTGCTGAGGCAGCTGTCCCTGGGAAAGATGTATTTATACGTAAAAATCACAAAAATATGCTAATACCGTTATGAATGCATAAGTCTAGGAAGTACTATCATAAGCTGCCTTGTAGTTCCAAAGTGGTTATTTTGAATTAATGGAAAAACACTTATTAATTCCCCAAGGAACTTAGATTTCAGAGACTGGGTAAAAAACGCTCTTCTGTAGGAGAAAAACAAACCTTATTAACTCCTAGTTACACCTTCAGAGAGTTGACTGGAAATCCAGATGTCTTATCTCTGTAACCTGTGATGTGAGTCCAGACCACTTGTACCTTTGTCTCCAATTTCACCTCCACTAAACTTGCTTTGCATTGAGTTACTTTTTGTTATATAAATACCTACTTGTGGAGCCTACTGTTCAACTGAAATAAAACATCTTTTTCATAACTTCCCCTTTTATTTATTGTTGAGGCAATAAGAATGTTTGAAATTCATTCATAATTCACATGAGATGATTTGGGGCATTTTTGGACCAATACGATGGTCCTTCCAGTTTGATGACTGAAAACATCACTGTTTCTTGCTGATCCTTTGGAAAAACAAAGCCTTTGATTAATACAAGTGAGGGTCAGTCTGGGCTACGAGTGATCCAAGAAAAAAGCTCATTCGTGAGAAGAAACACATAGATGTGAAAATATAGGTAATATACTCACAGAGGTATGCTCTCACTGTAGTTGGTTATTTGCTGCAATACGGTGCTGATATTTTTATATGCAAGTTATATTACAAATCGCCCAGTTAATATACTGTTAACATGGTGGAGTCGTGTAATTCACATTTTCTCACTACCAACAGTGATAAGTATATTTGCTGCATATTGGAGGAACTTCAAAGTAATTTATAAGCACTAACAATAAGGAAGCATTAATCCTTATTTTGCAGGTGAAGAACATATGTACAAGAGAATTCTGAGCTTTTGTGTGAATCGCTGTGGCAAAGGCAGAAACTTTAGTTGAATTACCTACAACCTCTATCACATCTATATGAACAGCTTTCTGAAAGAGAGCAGTAGACATAGAAAGCTGTCCTGAGAAGAAAACAGAAAGAAGCAATTTTCAGCATAATCCTCTTAAAAGAAAGGTATAGCATCTGTATGCAATTCCCCCCCCTCAAAAGCTAAAAGCCAACAAAACCCAAGAAGAAACCAGCACATGCTGTATTTCTAGAGAGCACTTCAGTCAGGTGTGGCAATTTCTCTGTCCCTCCTCACTCAGTCCATGACAGTAATCCCTACCTGGCAGTCGGTCTGGTTTGGAAGATTTATTTCCCGTTATGTAATTTCTGATTTTTCTTGCAGCTTTGAGGTTTCACTGTAGATGTTATGGATGAGAAAGAAAGGAAGAACAACTCTACAGAAGGAATTTCAGATGCTTTATTTTTACTGCCGTACACACCGTTTTCTGCGGTGTTTGGCACTAAGGGTGCAATGTATTAAAATGATTGATTGATTGAATTTTAAAAATAGAAGTACTGTTCTGATACTGGGATTAACTATTATCATTAAGATATGGCAGAATTTTAAACAGCTTTGAAGCTGCACCCTACTGTGAATGTAAAGCGCCCTTCCCCATCCCCCCTTCCCCAGGTTACACACACAAAATAGAGTTTTTCACAAATGAAGGAAGCCAATGCTACTGACTTCACTCCTCACACAGCCTGTGCTGTGTCCGTAGGGCCACAGTACCCGCTCCATACTGTCCTTTCCATTTCCATTGTGCATTTTGCTTTCAGCAAACTTGTAGCATCCCCCCCTTTTTCTTCCGAACAACGTTTTACGTTGCTCTACAGGAGAAGCTATTTTGAAGGTTCTGATTTTTAAACACCCTATGTATTCCAGATCAAACCTTGGCTATTGAAGGGGCTGTAAATAATATTCAGAATAAATAGCGTAATGTGGTGGCCTTGTACAGTGTAAGCAGGTTCTGATTCAGAGCTGGGTGAGTGAGTGCAGCTCCAGGGAGACCCTGCCAGCAGCACGTCCGTGCCAATAGAAAAGAACAGTTGATGGCATCTACCCAAGGTCAGCTCCTCAAATTCGGGAGCTGGTTTTCTTCCAGACACTGTAAAGTCGCTTGTTTAAATGCAGCCAGTCGGCAACAATTAAGCGTCTAAATAAAACATGCAGATTTTGTACCCCTTTTGAAACCTCCTCCATGCCAGGCTGTTTATTTTCTATTTCTCACAGTCTTCATTATCCAACAATCAGGCTACAAAATGGCGGTCAGAGTGAGGCAGACATTTTGTAACTGTCTCATTAAAAGCCTAACGGAACAATGAGAACGCGTTGAATGAAAAGCAGCAAGCCGAGGAGCCAAAAGGAGCGTGTAGCGTTGCGACGACCCAGCTTTTAAGCAAACCCCTTTATCTTGTTTTGTAGCAAAGTTAAAACAAAACCACGCTGAGAAGCGACAATCTCACCGTATTTTACCCCCACAAATGCAAAATATAGCCCGGGGTGGCCCTTCTCAGGCGCTTTCACCTCGGCGAGCCCAGCTCGTCACCTATCTGAGCAAAGGCTCTTCTCTGTCTACTGTGCGCCATATGGACTCCAAGACCACCCATTGACAGTGACTCAGTCGCTATAATCTTAACCACATTCTTCCCTTGAAAGTCCAGACACTAATGTTTTCTATTACAGCTCCAGGAACTTTTACAGTCTTCAGCACAGCTTTTAAAGCACTTGCAACAAAATCAGCCAAGGGACGATTTAAAAGAATGGAGCCCACCTCCGTCTCGGCAGACACTTTGCATTCAAATTTAACTCTCGTGTGAAATTGGCTAAGGATTTTAGCAAAATTTAGCAGAACAAAGCAATGCCGTAGCTGATAACAGCAAAATGCCCCAAGAATTAATAAGCACATTCCCTTTTTATTTTAAATTTTTTTTTGCAAGTTGTATGCCCACCAGACTGCTCCTAGAAGTATTAGCAACTGATGTATCTTAAGAAGCAAATATGCAAATCTTTAGGAAAAAACTGCAAAGCAAATCCTACTCATTAAAGATGTAGGTACCTGCCAAACTTCAGGTTTAAATATTCAGACAGTTTTACACTGTTTCCTCAGGAAAAACAAAACAAACGCCAAACCTACAACATTTAACACAGAACAACTATGTTTTTCTCACCTTCCTATAAATAAAAAATGGCTGAGGGAATTTTGCTTACATGATATATAATGACCAAAGAGGCTGAACTAATGCTGTATTTGAAAAGGGGATATAGGTTTTAAAAAAATCTCGCCCTGGAAATACATAATCTGCAAACTAATCATTATTAATTTCATTAATTTCATTATTAATTTTAAGGCAACTTGTAAGACAGTAACTTGGTCATTAAACCAACAACACAGGTAAGGAATAATAACATGGGCATTGCACAGGTACACTGACATTAGAAGGATCAGGCCAAAACAATACATTTCTGTTCCCTCTTTTCTTACAAAGACTTGCACTCTGGTGTGATGCTACTGCCTGATATTCCATGAGCCAGGTCCTCAACTGGCACCTGGATGGGAAGAAATGGTTGGCCCTGGGAGAGCTTTCCCCGAGCGTAGGTGGTATAATGAGCCAGCTACCTGGAGAAACAGCCTGGAGAGGCTTATTTTGAAAGTTTATCTCTTGGTGGCAAATGGAAGAAAGCTGGTGTGCCTGATTCTGTTGAAAGAAAACTCCTCTGAGCCCCCAGAGAGAACAGAACTTCTCAGAAAAGGGAATAATTTGGTCTACAGCTCCCATATGGCTATGACACACTGGCCACTAGCACCGCATCACTCTGTGCTTTTATATACGAGAAATTTCCAAGCGACACACTGACCCTTCCCTTACAAGAGGGAGGAGGTACAGCAAGTGATTTGTCTGGGACACCTAGACCAGTGTTATATATATAAAAGGACAGGAGGAGAACCATTACCACAGCCTGTACCCTCGGCGGAGCCGGAGCTGTGCTGGACAGGCGCGTGTGTGATGCCATTAACATATGGTGGAGGTCCCACTCCAGACTGTGCTACAGCAAGCCCTGAGAGAGACTTGTCTGAAGACTCCAGCTGCTAACGACCCTCGTCCAGCCCTCACGTGAGGGCTGCCTCTTACAACACAATATAGCCCTCTGTCTTTTTATGGGAGATGTTATTTCTCCCAGCCGTCTTCCGTGGCGTCCTGTATCTTTGCGGCGGGGCTAGCAATCTGCCGCGCTGCTGTGACAACAGGTGGGACAGCTCTTTCGAAACTTGAACAAACCTGCCAAAATCTGGATGCCTGCCAGGCTTACTACACAAGACGCTCTGTTCAAAGGTTACGACCCATCTCTAAAACCACCGATTTAAAAGCAATGTTGCTTACAGTTATCCTTCGCTTTTGTTACAAAACCCCAAAATCGGGGAAAGAATTCTGAGTTCTGTTACAAACTTGAAAACAGGCCAAGGTTCGTGAGGAAGTTCCCCAAGGGTCGTGGTCCTTCAGAGTTAAGCAAATTCCAGTCTGAGCTGGGGGGAAAAAAAGCTCTGAGTGAACACAAGGTTTTGCACTGGAAGTGTGGGAAACTCGTGGTTTGACAAGACTTCCTTGCAAAGCCAGGTGAAATTCAGTGGTTTCTGTGATATTTCACAAAGAGTGTCTGGGTGCCTTTGAACTTGAAACTCAAAGCAGAATCCAGCAGCTGCAAACTTAAAACACAGCAAGAAAAAGATTAAGAAAAAAAAGTTTTCGTGAGCTGCTGGGAAGAATACACTGCGTTTCACCTGCTGACATTTGAAAATGTAAAAGTCTACACGCCCTGTTGTTCAACTTCAATTTAAATAAAAACATTAGGGAGGTATGATAGATGCACAGTCACATTACATTTCTGACTTACCCAAGTGAGGTACGTGTGGGCGAACTGCAGAATCCCTCTTAACTTTGCTGCCCGCTGCTGTTCTTGCAACTAGTTACACTGATTTCTAGAAATTACGCAGTGCCATCCCCACAGACTGTAGCACAGCCCCTTTTCTAGAGCCACCAAAGCTGCCGCAGCTTACTTTTCAACAATCAGGAGGGAATGAAAGAGAGGTTGGTTCTAGCCCTTAAATTTGGAGAACCGGAATTAAAAAGACAAAACAATTATGCGCGTTTGAGGTTTGAAACAGTATTTGCCCTCAAACAGCACTTTTCAGTCATCTCCTCTACAACCGCAAGCTTTCAAGGCTGATGAAACAAATGGTTTGGAGTCACTTCCATGAGGGGTATTATATTAGTTCAGGGCAGTGTGAATCTCTGTGCTGTTTGGCATCTGTTAGCTAGCTGATGCAGAATACTTGGAGCATCCCCATCCCAGTCTTCTGTTCACAAAAAAACCCAGCTTATAAGCAAGAGAGGGAAACCAGTGGGGAAGAACACCATTCTCACAGGCACCAGTGGCCTACAGCCGTTATCTATAACTTACCAGGCTTTGGGTTGCTGTATGTTAAAATAGGACTAGTCGTACCCTGTAGGGAATTTGTAATATTTTGCATTTTGAAAGGGCTTTTCTTAATAGCACTGAAAACAGGAGAATCTACATGCAGCACATACAGTTGTAAGGGAAAAGGTGAAAATTAATTTAGGCATGCAGGAAACAAAAGACGAGTAAAGGACTGCAAGCAGAAAAAAGAGGAAGATAAAATAGGAAAGGAAAAGTGAGATGATTACAGACAGATGAGAATAAAGATTAAAAAACAACTGGAAAAAGTTGGGAGAAAGGTTTAGAAATCATGTATCGGGGATAAAAAGAATTAGCATGTTAATTATGGCACATTTCTTTGACACACTTTTTTCTTAAGTGTAGCAAACTTTTTGAGCAGTAAAGGAATGTCAGCATTGTTTAATTTTGATTACATTGTTAAATCATTAGAGAAAGAATCCTAAATTTTGCCAACGCAGTTATTATCTTTGGGGTTCCAATTCTTTGGTGAATTACTCCTTAACCACTTGTAAATGCTGGACATTATATACGCTGATCCTAGAATAATATACCTGCCCCCTAGAAGTTTCCAATTACCCATTAACACTGCAAAGCTGTAAGAAAATTAACCATTTGTATTAAATGGTTAATCAGGTAACCTCAGGGTCACCACAACATTCTCCTAATGTGGAAGTTTCTGCCTATCTGACTGAGTGAAATTTTGGAAAAGAAGAGCAGAAAAGTATTTTGTGGAGAACACAAAGTATCACATCTGACTTTTTATTGCCTAGTTCTATTTCCTAATGGAGAAGTTTATACAGAGAGAGTCAAACTGATATGGCTATGAGCCTACTAGTGCTGTGGTCTTTGATTGCGAACCTGAATAATACTGAAGTTCTAAAAATCATCCGGGATAAAATGAACTACAGCAACAACATACCCCAGAATGCTTTCTTGTTCGTTTAGAAAGGAACTGGATTTACCATTATGACCTACCTCTCTCTACATACATTTCTCTTCTCTTCATCATTTATGTAAGACCAGTTGCCGTGACAACTAAAAGAATTGTTTTAATAAAGCAATGTCCCCCTATATTTTAAGTATTGCAGGTTCCTCGGGCAAAGAAATCCACCCCACAACTCAAAGATAGAAAATAACACAACACAAAAAGAAGCCAGGGGAAAAAAAGAGAACCCTGCATACCAAGCGAATTTTGCACGGAAATGGTATTTCTTTCTGGACCACAACTCCACGCACAAACTTATTGCTTATTATAAGTTTTATTACCAATACCTCCTACATCCGTAATTTCTTTCTGTGTCCCCACGGCAAATCAAACAAAACCTGTGTCTTTTAACTGAACTCCAATAAAACAAGAATAATACAATGCAAGTATTGCGAGGATATGGTCTTAAATGCCAAGAGTTCTATCTATACCTACTGAGATCAAGGCACCAGTTAAAATCTGAAGAGAGATAGCGATGAAAGGCTCATGAGGTGCCAAGGGAGAGCAGATCCTATACATCTTAGCAAACAGTCTTCAAACAAGACTACACAGATGGCCCAAAGGAGGCATGTCTTTGCAGGATCAGGTCCTTGTAGTTTAAGTAGCAATGCTAAAGTTTACTCTTAATTACAGAGACACAGAGGTGTACTGGTCATTACAAATAACCAGAGTCCGGTGGGAATTCTGGGAAGGAAAATGTGAACATCTTGGTTCACTGGAGTGAAATGCTAACTCTTTAAATTCTCCTTGCATGTTGGCATTCTTCAGACGGGGGCTTCTGTGTGCTTTGTGCTGGCCTGGAGTGACTTCTACCTATTCCACAAAGTTATCCAGACCACTAACAGTTAACAGAAAATGTACAAAAGAGAACAATCACACATTGTCAAGGGAGATGAAATTAAATACCCCAACAGACATTCCTGTTCATATGACATTCTGGCCAACAGGCTTCCTCAGATACTACAGTGATAACAATACAGTTAGTATAGTTCAAATTATCAATTTCTTTTAGGAATTCTGAGCTGGCAACAGCAACATCTGTCTCTCTGTAAAACAACAACAGACAGCTTAAACTTCAGGTTTGCCTCCTCTGCAACATTAGGCATCACATTACTAACCTGGAGCAAGGTAATCGTTCTCCTGCCAACCTTAATGAGTTTTTAGCTACAGAAGTGGGTAGTATTAACAGCAGCACAGCCACTGCTGCACGGTGCTCGCAAGGGACTCATTTATCTGCCTTAGAAGCTGATCTCTTGTGCTGCCACATCCAGACGGTGCCTGGGACCCAGACTGGCTGGCCAGAGGCTGGTTTGGGCATACCCTGCTAAGATGCAGTTCTGGCATGGGCTTCAACCTAGTTCTTAGTTGTGTGATAGTTACTACACTGAAAAACAGAGCTGGGACTACCAGGATGATTTGATTAGCGGCACAGCATGACTGGATTAGCAGCTGATGCACTGTATTAACTCAAGTTTGAAGTCTCTTGCCACTTCTCTATTGCATTACCAATTTAAACATCGGTAGCACTTGCTCTTCAAAACAGGCTCCCGAAGGACTAGCTGACTGGAGTGAAAAATACCACTCCACAAAACTAGAGGTTTTTGTGGGTGAATGAAGTTAAGGTCGCAGTAACACCTGAGTTGGGTTTGTAGTTAACGCTTCAGTGAAGAGAAATCCTTATTTTACACATGCACACTCAGAGTTTATAAGATTTTTATGCTCTTTTTCCCCCCCTACTTATTTTCTGAAATACTTTTAGAACTGTGCAATTAACACCTTGTTTCTGATTTTGCTTTTTAAAGATATTTTGAAGCATGAATTCTACACAAACTATTCCATACATATATTTTTTTTTTACTTCTAAAAGCTTCACTCTCCACATTATATAATTCTGAGCAGGAAACACAGATTATCTTGTTCAGAATCATTGTTTCCAGGAGCTTTACATTCCAAGTTTCCATCTTTTATTCCTCCACAACTGTGAAAGAGTTAATCTCACATCTTAATGGGAGTTTACCCTTAATAAGAAAGCAATAAAGCAGGCCAACAATAATAAGCTAAATGAAGGCCATTCTTTTGCCTTTTGTCAATATTTTCATAGCGACAAATAGATCAAACACAAGATATTTTGTAAGGCTTTTATTTTTTCCCGCTTTGTAAATCATAAATGCTTTGGTATATTTAATTTCAAAATGAGTTCCCTGTGGATTAGGCTAACACAACAGATTAAAAAAAACCTGCCCAAACCCTGCTATATCTTAGATGGAAAAGTACACAAAAATGTTCTTTTGCTATTTTCCCCTGCTCATTTTCTAGCTGTTCCTCTTTCCCCTACACCTGAAGACCAAGCTGCCCACATTAGTCAAAAAAAATTTCATAGTCCTATTCTGAGACTTCAAAACGCTGTAACATTTTTGTATATAAATGAAGGATTTTAGGATATATTCACAGAAAAATACTCAAGTGCCTAAATATTTGCTATACCACACAGATAGAGCTAGCATATTCATGTGGTAAGAGGTAAAAAATTCCCCCCTGCAACATGAACTCAGTCCTTGAAAAACAGAGGGAATACCTGCATTTTGTGGCAGTCTGCACAGGCACTACTTGCTGTCTTTTTGCAGAAGAAGAGTTTGAAATGTGTTTGCAGACCCTATGGGCTGTTACTCCTGAATCTCTACCAGTTTTAAACCTTCCTATGCAAGGTCAGGAGACACATCTGCCCAGTGAGAGCTATTTGTAAGACCTGACTGACTTTTCCATACAAGGGCATCGGCCAGACTCTGAAAATATTCCTCTGCAATATTTGCTTGCCAGAGGGGATTTATTTTGCGGACTTGAATGTCCTTTCTCCTGTCCTTCTGCCCTTATACTGGCTAAATATGACCAAGGGCTCCTCAATGAAATGTTGAGTACAGCTGTTAACAACTGCTTTAACATATGGACACAAGCCTCCCGCTAACGTAATAGGTTGGGGCTTGGTTCCCATCCCCATGAAATCTGTTTGATGGTAAATCCTTTTCCTGGAAAAAGCTTTTGTAGAAATTGCAATCTCTGGTCCAAGTGTGGACAGATGTAAAGGTCACAGTGGCAGTGGTGGAAATGAGACTATGGATGGGCATATAGCATGGCCTCAATGCAGAGGGGAGGTCCAGGTTGGACTGCCTCCTCCTTCATCCAGTTGAATCAGAGAATGGAGTCTTAAAACTAGAAGGAGAAGTGACATGAAAAGCTTTCTGTTTGATAAAATTGTCAACTCTTCCAGCTGGCTGCAGGGCAGCTGTGACCCCTAGAAGCAGAAAAACAGCCCATCAGAACACCATGAAAAGAGCCTGGGATCACCACTTGCTTAGGTGTTTGGTGCCCCAACTGGCCCTCATCCAAAGTGATAGTGTCCCCTCTGAAAATTTTGTAAGAGTGGTAAAAATAGTGACAAATTACTTGCAAATGGCATCCTAAGTTTTAAAAAAACTTCTTAGGAGAGAGAGACAGGCATGTGGCATGAACATGAAATAGTAAACGCTAATTCTCAAAAAAACAAAAGTCCCAGTTGCAGCTCCAAAAGCTTATGAATTTCAGCTTTAGCATGGACGCAGTTTTGGTTACTTACCACGTATTTGAAACAATTGAAGTGGTTTTCTTCTGTGTTTATTTTGGAGCTGGCTATTTTTAAGGTCACAGTCCCTGCTAAGGGAGGAAACTGCGTCTCGAGGGTATTGGGAATTAAACAGAGGAAAGAAAAAGGCACAGAGAAAGTAGCTGCCTTACAGAGAGAACTCAAAATGTTTTGTTTCCTTCCTTGTTCAGCCTGTAGTCAAAAAAGAACTTTACAGTAAACATTAACTCATGTTTTTCTAAAAAACGAATGTAATTCTGAATTCCACAGCTATTCTTTTTTAACTTTTTCCCTCCTGGAATCCCTTTTGATAAGCTGCAATATAAAGGGACATTACCACTTGTTGATTGGCTTTTCCAGCTTCAGAGGCTGGGATTACCACTCTCCTGTCTGTGGTGGTTTATGTAATGGCACCTACGTCAAGCCAAACCTTTTGTGCAGGCAGTGTTCTGACTTGGAGACAGGAACGAGGAGGTAGGAATAAGGAGGCACGGGGAAGGCAGCAAGTGTTTTGAGAGCCTTGGAAGAGGCACTCGAGACAGAAATCACCTACTGCAGAGGGCACATATTGTGCTGAGACCGTGGACTTCTGCACCAGGAGACAGAAGAAACCATTGCGAAGGAATGGTGTGGGAAAGGTCGGGAGCAAGGGAAAAGAGAGGCTGCAAAGTCAACCAAGGCAATTCCACCACAGGGAAGTGCCACTGCTAACAGCCTGCAGCAGTCTGCTCTCTCCCTGCTTGAGGAGGTCGCGCGAGATGTTACCCCAGCAAAGCTATGCTCCGTATCTGACAAAAGGAATTCACTCCAGAGCCTTTGGTGTTAAATAATGCAAAGAAGGATCAAAGCCAGCAGCTATATGAAAAGAGGCTTCTTTCATAACTTAATTGCTCATTTGCAAAATACCAGTGTTATTTATTTAAGCAACTATGACCTTTTTTTGATGCACTGGTAATGTAAATGCTCATGTGTGGGTGTCAGAAGAACATAATGATAATAAAATACTAACACCTTAGATCAGGAGTTGCCTGATTTATTTTCCTGGGATAGCATCCCTGTAGAAATATAGCTGTATTGTACCTCTTTGAGGCAGGGGTTACAGCTGTTTTCAATTCTGTCCCAGGCTCTGCATTTGCAGAAGAGAAATAGATTTGCATCTGTTTTTCAGACGTCTTTTTCTCATGTGCGTACCATGAGAAATACCAAGGTTTTGGGAATCCCTCCTTTCAGCTAGCCTCTGATCTTTTTGTCATATCCCAGACTATGGCAGATGTCAGGTACGTTCCTCTAACTGTAGTGCCAAGAAGCATTATTTTGAGGTGCACGAGATGCCTTCCATGGCTCCAATTAAACAGATAAAGCATGCACAGGCAGGGATCAGCATATGTACACCATTCCAGAGGACATGCAATGTCGACTAGAATTGGTTAGGGAACAGTGTGACTAGAACAACATCAAGAAGGCTAGAAAGTGAAGAAAGACATTCCCATAACTTAACAGTGGTATAACACTAGACATAATCTGCTCCTTACTTACAAAGATGTCAGCAGTTAGATATAATGATTAAGGGAAAGTCTCTAGTCTCTTCTTATTTCTTGAGCCCAACTGTGATAAAGAACACTGAGACAGTACTGCAGTTATTGAAACAGCAGATTATAAGAAACTCTGGGGAAAAAAGGGGGTAGGGGAGATACAAGAGTTCTACAGAGTGGAAAAATAAGGAAGAATTCAACCAAATAATTCTTAGACGGTGTTATTTTGCTTCAAAAAGGGTATACTCTTTCTTATGCCCAGGCATTACAGTAAATAACTTTTGTTTCTGTTAGGACTCCCAAATTTGGGACACTAATAAAAATAGGACAGGAGCCCACAACAATGTAATATACTTTTCCCTTCAGAAATTGTCTTGCAGATGTATAACGTATATGCAATTTATCTTTAGGTGGTAGTTATGTGTTCACATGCAGCTTGACCTGAGTAGGGTACATAGCCGGACCCTACCTTCCAGTGACACAAAAAAGCTAAACAGCTTTTTCTTTTAATCATCTTCATAGCTATTCTGTAATATACATTAATGTGAGTATGTAGCAGTACAGAACTGACTGAGAAGGGAAATTGTGTGACCTTTCAATCCCATTTAAACCTATCAGTAGGCTCTAATAAAGTCAGGCAACATCTTTAGCTACATTAGTACAGCTACACAGTCCTTGAGGTATAAGAAAACTATGCATGGTAGAATGAAAGTATCAGTAAATATTAGAACTTGTGGTACTAAAGCCATATGGTTACCACATTAAAAAGCAAACCTTTAAGAGTTCAGGAGGGAGATTAAAAACCTGTAAAGCACACTTAGATTGTGAATACACAAGAATTAGGTGTGTGTATTGGGACTTGTTTTATTCAAATTCATCAATACATATTTTGGAAGGCAACGAGAAACTCTGCAAGCAGATGATGTTATTCAATAGAGTCTGAATATGAGAATACTGTTCCTGACATGCTGAGGGAATGTAGGCTTACCAAGAAAGATGTTCTAACTGAAAGATGTGAATAATTAATTCTGAAACAATGCAGAAGCTGCATAGATAGGAAGTGTTACTCTTGACCAAAAGCAGAATACAACGCTGAGGGACTGCAAAGGTTTCCAGAAGCTGAGGCTATGGCAGAATGTTCTAACTAAGCATATATTAAAGGAGAGTACTGGTATTGATTAGCTAGCCTTCTGAAAGAATAGAAAGTTTCCAAAATGTCAACAGTTTACTGTGTTTTTAGCAATGTTTTTTAAAAGCATGTTAACTACAAAGGAGCAGAAAAAAAAAAAATGTTCAAGTGAAAGGCCACTTTCTCAGTGCACATTAGGTGACTTACCAAAGTGCTTGTATTTGAGTCACACTACTTCTAATTCTCCCTTGTTTGTTTTGACATCTTATCTGGACCAGACAGCAGTAAGACGACTCTGGTTTGCACGCTATCAGTGCATCTGAAATAAAGAAAATAATTTTGTTTCAGAATTACTTTTATCCTCTGTGCCACAAGGAACATGAGCACCGCCAAACTTCAGTACTGACATATCTGAAAATCCCACTGAACTATCAAAGACAACATCCCAAACCAGCAGAAGCCAGTACCAAATGATTCCATACAAGATGGCTCTAGGTGAAGGCAACTGTAAAATAAGGTCTCATCTACAAAAGCTTCTTACCCATAACACTTATTTTAAGTCTAAAGCTCACTTAATTTTTTGTTAGCTCTGTTTTCAATGGCATGCTGTTCCAAATATGACCATTGCTTAAACAAACTGGAAAATTCGCTATTTCTGAGTCTCAGATTTTCACTGTGACCGTTTCTCAAACTCTCCCTTATGAAAGAATGCAACATTTGTATTTATGAGCAGTATGGCTCATGCACTTTCACCCTGACTGGAATACTTTAATAAAAGCAAAAAGCTTCAGCTTTTTGTAGCTGAATCTCATGAGCATGCAACGCAGCAACCCGAAGTAGCAATTTAATTAAGCTCCATGGCCTTGATTTGATACACTAGTAATCATCACTGTTTTTATCAAAATCAAGAAAGAGTCCATATGAGTTGCTAATGGAACAATGAACCTCCATCACTGCATGACAACATCAAACTGTATAGAAAGAATACAGTATTCTGATGATCTCTGCAACAACTGTCACTCAGATCTTCAGGTTTTCATCACTGCCTGTTGTCTCAGTTGCTCTAAGATCCAGCAAAAGTACGGGAAGCAAAAAAATCCTGTTGCACTGAATGCAAGAAACTACCTGATGGGAAAAAAATCATCTACCTTTTACACTACGCTGTGTTACCTAGGAACAATCCCCAATTGCCCCTCAGGACCGTTCAAAGGTTGTACCGAGCTGTTCCCTGCTCTTCAGTTACTGTTCAATTACATCACTGAGCTGCAAAATCCAGTCAGGGAGATAATAACTTTTGCTATACTTGTAATTACTCCAAGCATTCCGGAATCAAAAGCAAAAGTACACCATCTACTTCCGTTAGAAAGTTGTTGAGAAGGTAGTTTCAGCTTCAGGAAACTAGGACCATGCTTATTAAGTACGGCACATTATAATCGTGGTCTTTTCTGTTACCCTTAGGTCTGTAAACTTGTTAGGAAAAAACCTTCTGCAAACCTCACTTTAAGGAAGGCCTTGTGCCAAAATCTACACTGAAGAATTCTAAGCATCTTTTGTACAGATTAAGTTATGTTCAGGACATGATACCATTCTTTTTCAGTGGCTGAACTCTCACTTTATGCCTTTTCAGAATGTTGCGCTGAAATCTGTTTCCTCATTTTTCCTGTGTGAGAGCTGTGCAAAAATCTACTGCTGACACAAGCAGCAGCATATCCAACAGTGAAAGAGCCTGTAAATGTCACTAGCAAAATATCTTTTAATTAAGAAGGAAACACACCCATGATGGAATCCAATTTGGGCTTTATTGCATTTAAAACTTCACAACTTACTAGTTCCAAGTAATGACGTGCCTACCATTTTGGTAAGGAAGTGCAGCTTTTTAATGTATCACCAGCTAGCTGTAGTTGCTGTATTATTCACACATTCTTTCACCTTTCCCAAAGTATGGCTCATTAGAAAAGGGTTTTGATGGGGCTTGCTATCTTGAAGGAAAAGTTTTAAATAACACTACGGCAACAAAATATAACTTCTCTCATTTTTCTGTTTCTCAGATTTCTGCATTTCGGAAGATATAAAGTAGTATTAATAAAATACTCCAAAAACCAGCCGCTGTAATAATTATTCATCAGAAAAAAAAATTCTGCTACAGCTTAAAATAAATTAAAACCATTCACAATTAGCCTGATTGTGTCCTTCAAGTCAAAGAGAGCAAACCAGGAAGTTGAGTTCTAAGGAAAAATTCATGATACAGTTTTCATTAAGCACCTGCTGCCACAGGTACTGAATAGGCCCAAAACTTGTTATTCCTCAAAGCACTGCACCGAAAATGCACACACATATTAAAGAATCACACAAAGATGGGCATGTGCCTAACTAGGCTTGCCCCATGCAGAGAGAGATTAGGATATTCCTCGCCTGGACTCTGAGAGTTGCCTGTGCACAGTTACGGCTTGGCTACAAAGAGCAAAACTCTCTGCAGGGTGCTTTGCTGTGATTCCATTTTCTAGGGAGGAGTAGTATTTAGTCTTGCTAATGACATTTTCCAGAAACTGTTTCAGATACATTCTTTCCCTCCCCAAAATTATTTTTATGATCATCAGTGCAAATTAGGCTCCCAAGAATAGACTGTCTTCTTTCACATACAAATGTCTAATTGAACAGATCAAATTCTCATCTCTTTTCTTTTCTTATGGATTTCTTTCTACAATGGATATACACATATTTGTGTATATCTGTACTGCAAACACTATTCAGTTATTTAAAATAATATTTTAAAAATATAATGTACAAGAAAATAAATAACAAGAAGTTTCTAAATTATAGATAATAAATTAAAAAGAAAACCAATACTCAGTTTCCACCATCAAACCCATCACTTCAAACTGCTTACTTCTATAAGGAAATTGAAGTTTTATGCGGCCAGTACTGAGAATCCAATCTCAGCCTGATCCTTTGCACATAAAATGCCTTTACCCCAAACTCTCAAAGCCAGCTAAGTTCTGGTTCTCTCCTTCACACTCCATATGTGTCCTACAGCACATGAAGTGCCACAACATCTTGCCTCCCCTAGGAAAGGCGGTGCCAGCGCTTACTCGGTACTTTGCATGTCTACAAACAGCAAGTGCTAATTTCACAAATTAAACAGGGTTTCTCTAATGTAACCACAATCTATGTATTCAAAGGCCACTAGCAACTTCTTTTCACTTTACTTGATCCAGAGCTTACTCTATCACTATCTGCTATAACATATATACATTTATCTATGCACATACACATCCATAAAATAAGATAATATGTTCTGCTTTTATCCTCTGAAATATGAATTAAGGAATTGCCTTTGGTGACAGTCTGCTCTTTTGTCTGTGCATTAACAGCAAAAGAATAACAATACTCGATGGATTTCAATCAAGAATTAACAAGAGGAATGAAAAATATTTTATGTAGTTCCCTTTCTTCATATGCACAACCAAATCAGGCGTGTCTTCTCGGTATTCGTGCAGATAGATACTGTTTTCATACAGTTAAAAATAATCACTGAGATTATCATCACAGAAAGAAGTTAGCGGGGAACAAACACATAAAAAGCCTTTCTGGTTTTGTTTATTTATATAATGTATTTCACAGCACTTTTTCCTATCATAAGTCAATCAGTTAGACTTTGCTGAAAGAAACCTTGTCCAACAACAGCAGGAAAAGAAATGAAGCCTTGGAATTATTTTCTCAAAGAAACTAAAAGCAAACCAAAACAGGGCACAATATTCAAACGACATTATATTAGAAATTACATATGAAATTTTACCAGCTGGGGGAAAAACAGCAAGCTAAGCATAACCCCTTAGCTCTCCCATTCTGTTAATTCTTCACTAGTGCACGTACCTACAAAAGACTTCAGCTGAATTCCAGTTTAATCTCTCCCTAGACTATCCTGGAGACATTCTATTTAAATATGTTCTCATTTTCTTCATGTTATGTGTTTCTTCCCTGGAAGTGCAGTGTGTTGTCCTGAGAGGGTAATACAGGTAACATTTAATATATAATTGTAAAATAATAGTAGCATTTATCAACTCTGAATTCCACCGCCGCTATTAATTCTCACAGAATATACCCACGTAACTGAGGCCACAAGCTCTGGGACTCCAAAACGCTGCAAACCATTTTTAGCTCCAGCAGCAGGGAAGGAGTAAAGTCAAGAGAAGTAAATTTGCACGAAGATCGGTGACTAAACCAAGTCTGTCCTGGTTCAGAGACTTGCCCTTAGAACTTTATCTTACCCTCCCCAAAATACAGTGTTTGTGTAATCACAGGAAAGCAAGAAAAACAAACTATCCATAAAACAGACTGGAGTTTCCCTTTCAATTGTATCTAAGTTTTCAGTTGCAGTTTTGCATTGAGCATTAACTAATTCAACAGCAAAACCATGGAAGACTGTGAAGTCTAAGAGGAAGTCTTTAAGTTTTCTTTGTCTAATCGTTGATAAAAATAGACACTTATTAGACAGTAACAAACCTGTATCTAGCTGCAAGGATGCAGATGAAGCATATAAACTAAATGATGTACCACTAATGCAGGTATAACCTTAAAAAGCATGATTTCTGTCTACGATCCAGGAATATTCCATTTACAAGATCACCATCTTTCTTTTTACTAGCTGCTTTCACCTGAAATATTGTTGCATTTTCCAAAGTCCTATACTGAATTAAAGTGGTTGCTTTACCACATGTGCTCTGAATAACTAGGATTATTTCAGGGTCACTGGAGTAGCACAGTGAAAACAGAACTTGTATTCTCATCTCCACTTCCAAATTGTACTCCTGCCCTGAAAAAGCAGAATGCATGCGATAAATTCAATGGCCTTTGTACTTTTCACCAGTAACATATTACAGGAATGACCCAAAAAGGTTGGGCATATGACTGAATTGAGTGATTCTCTGCAACTCAGAGAAACCTGTACTGACCAGTCACCAAAAAATCCACTGAACTCTCATTAAGAGAGAAACAAGCGTCCTTGCAACGAGTGCATGTCACCCAAATCCAGTTTCCACTTCAATCACCAAGGAAAGCTGCTCAGCTGGTGGCCTACATGCTGATCTGTATGTCAGAGCCTAGAAAACCACATCTCTTTGCCTCTGTTTCTCTCAAAAGTTGAGGATTATCAGCACTCTGCGTAGGTCTGCAGCCTGTGCTGGGTGGCACGAGGAGGACACCGAAATGAACGCTGTGGCAGGTGGCTCAGAGAGCAAGCTCATACATGCTGGACAGAAACCCAGTCTTTCTGAAGACTTAAGAGGATCTACATATCCACTCTTCTTTTCAGATTTGTTTGGCTGTCGCAAACTTTAAAAGCCTGAAAACCACTCCTTTAGGCAAAAGCAAATCCACTGGCACGTGTGACAGGATGCTCAGGTTTGCTCACTTCATGCTTCCAGGCTGAACAGCTCACTGAACCTGGCCACCCAACAAAAAGCCTTAAGAAAGCCTTCCTATCGCTGGATCCATATTTTCTTCCAACATTAACACATTCGCTCAGAACAATGCAGGACGGATGAACACCTGAAAACAGTATGGCTACGTGAAAACGACATGCCTGCATTTTACACAGTTTTATTTTATTTTTTTCATTTTAATTATCAAAGCTGAAAGAAGTTTAAGCATCAAAGGTTATAAGTTTAAATTCATCAAACTTGTAAGCTTGTTTATTTAAGCAGAGAAAAATCAGCAAACTGAAAAACAAATGAAAAATATTTTCAGTAATTGAAATAAAGTAACTGACATTCAGTAGGGAAGGGGGAATGTGTATATTGTTTTACTATGCAATTTTAACAAAACAACTAGTTAGGATGGTATTTGAGAATTCACATAAATATTGTAACATTCTAAATGCCATCTTTACTGAACAGTACATAATCACATTTATTATTTTTACCATTTTCAGTGAAACAGAAACCCGGTAAACATAAAATTTAATTTCAGTACCTTAAAGCAATAACAGAGCTGTACCTCTGCGTGCGTGCCATGTCCATCTTTGCTCTGCCCAGGACTATTTTCAACCGCAAATGATTCCTTAAGCTATAAATGCACAGTAAGAGACATAACTGGCTGCGTGATTGAAATGGCCTCCGGAAGGAGGATGCAAAATCTGAACTGTCACCTCCAACTCTGTTTCTCAGTGACACGGAGGCAGAGTTCCACAAATAGCTGGGAAGTTATATTAAGAGGTTGTGTGATGTCCTGCCAGGGTCTTTACTAGTCTTGTAGAGTACAAAGGTCATATATTATTTATTTATAGAGAAGGAGGATATTGTACAAACCATATGAGGTTTTAGGAAGCTTGCACTTCTAACCTGAATGATTCTGTGATATAATTCAATGTACATTACAGTTTGAGAAATTGTATTAAAGTACACCTGTAATTGAAGGGTGTCCTCTAACTAATAGGTGGTCTTGATTCAAGAAGAAAATCAAGATACAAGCTTAAATCTTGCTCAGCTGCAACAGAGCATACCTTGCTTTATGGTTTCAAAGGAATTTCCAGGAGACTTCCATCTCCTTCAGATAGTTAAACTGAGCAGTGCCGAGATGAGGATTCCTCTCATTCTGTGTTTGTAAAGTGTTTAGCACAGCTTTATCCTTCTTTTCTCTACACATTCTTTCTTTTCTGCATTTGCAAAGCACACTGTAGGAGTTCTTTTAACTATAACCGCTACGAGTCCACCCCTCTCAGCCATAACACACATCCCTTTATCATGAAGAGGCTGGTAAGATTTGATTCTCACTCTAGTTCTGCTACCCAGTAACTGCAGTCGCTTGGTCAAATCACTCCTGCTTTGCTTCTGCTCTCCTGGGACCAGGTAGTAGAGCACTAATGTTTGCCAGACAGCTGTTGTGTGGCTTAATTATCTCCACAAAGGAAAACAGAATTACTGCAAATTGTTGTTCAAGGACTTGAAATGCATGCCATGTCTGTCAATAATATCAGCAAATCAATCAGTATTTTGACTACATAGGTATACAGGCTGTTCTCTAAAAAATAAACACCTTTTTCCCCTTTTCAGTTAAAGCAGACTTCAGTCCTGTAGTGAACCCTGCCTTCCCTCCCACTCTTCACTTATTAAAATTCTGGAAAACTAAAGCATATTTTGCCTCTCTCTCTCGACACTGTTTTTATTTTAACATTACTGATTTTCAAACTTGACAGAGCCTTTAATAAGATGTAATAGGAAAGCTGAATGTCAGTCCCAAGAGTCAGGAAAACACTCCATTTTAACCGGTCTGAAATGCAGCAAACAGCTTCAAAAAAGAAAATGAACCGACAGAATTACTTAAGTATTCTGCGTTAGGACACTACTAGTGTATGGGTATGAACCTCAAGCATACACATCTCTGGAAGATGCATAAAGTCACTGATTTTAGAACTTTATATTTGAGATTTGTTCGCTTCAGCTGCATTTATTTTGATTATAAACAGTATTCAGCCAATTCAATTTACAAATAACCTGATTTCCTGCCTTATCTGAAAAATACAGCTATTAGTGATCTTCCTAATACAATGAAGCTGGTCATTGCCAGCCCACAACAATCTCATAAAGGTGGGCTTTATGGTGCCCTTTTATGATGTCTTGATGGGCAGTACCATTTTCCAAATGTACTGATCCTCACAGTTTCCTTCTGATTTCTGCTCAACAGGAACACATTGTAGAAATAATCCCATTTTTTTTCTTCTTCTGGCGTCTTAAGCTACTCTTGACATTTCTTTTGATGGGTGCCATCTTTCACTGCCAGCAACATACTGTCCATGGCATTTTCTTACACCTCCTCTCCTGTTGTCTTTATGCCTCTTACTGTTAGGATGGTTTTTTATTGTTCTGTTTCCTTTCCCTTTAATGTCTGCCTCTTAAAAAAAACCCTACCAAAACCCAGAAACTTGGTGTTGCTTTTTTATTAAATACTGGATTAAGCTTGAGCATCCAGGCTTATTTCCTGCACTGAAACAAATTTTTAAAACAGCTTCTCTTATTTTCCAGTGCTAAAAGCCCACCACTAATGTCAGGTTTTCAAGCAAGCTCAGCATTGACAAGTTCCTGCTTCAACTCTTTGTCTTCTCCCAAGCTTTATCTTTGCCTAAAAGGAATTTAGGATATACATGATAAAGTATTGTACTATACACAGTTTGTCTTGAATTTTAACCTGCAATTCTACTATAAGACACATTTAAGAATACCACTCTTATGCAATGTAATACATTATATTTACTATAATAATTTGCCAAAAAGAAGGTTTGACATTTAAGATGGCCCAATTTCAGTGGACTAAAATGTGCAAAGTCTGTTTGCATTAAGAAACCTTCTCAAAATAAAATCTTGTAAGGAAAAACTCCCACAGGCAGCAAGACTTTATGGTAATTTAGTTAAAAATCAGTGTCTCAATATGATGATTTTGTATGTTTGTTCGGCTCGTTGTTTGGTTTTGCAGGAATAATTTTAGCAGTCTGCAAAACTTGGTAAGTAAATAGTAATTTTAATACTTTGCTCTTTCCATCTGAAGCTCTTAGTGTGTTTGAGAAACACAGCAAAGAGCTCTTCTTTTTACATAACAGAAGATGCTACAAAAAGGGAGACCATGTCTGAGGACTGAGAGCAGCTCAGGCAGTTACAACTTGGCCATTTCCAACTCTGCACTACGCCCGTTCTGAAGGACAGATAAATTTGCTCACTCTTTTCATCCTGTAACATGAGGGTTTGGTGATGGACAGAGGCTACGTGGGACCTGTAGTACATTATATATGTTCTCTGTTACAAATAAAAGAGTTTAAGAACAATCCAACCTTAATCACACCTTGTGACTTCTGGCAATGTCCTAATTCATTAACCACAAGTGTGTTTTTAAAACTCTTGTTCTATCAGAAAAGGAAGAGTACCATCAAACTCTCAGGAGGTGGAAAATTGAACAATTTAACTCTTAAGAATCTTTCTGATCTCCTTTGGCTATTTAAGTAGTATTTAAGCATTTAGTAGCCCATTCTAAGGGGATCTTGTGTCTCAATGTGCAACAGACTGATGATTTCTGTTCTTCCTGTCCTCTTTAAATGGCAGGGCTCCTCATGCACCTTTCCTCTACTCTTCCCACTTCTCTCTACCATTAGCGCTGGAAGGCTGAAAATCACTGAACATGTCGATCTCAAGGAGATCCCAATTAGGATCAGCACTCTGCACAAAATGAAGGATATCCAACACAAATCAAATGACAGCAGTCAAAAGCATATGGTGTTTATCAAACAAATATTTTTTTAAAAACCAAATGAAACACGTTCCAGAAGCATTAAGTTTTAGAAATAGAGAGGTACTTCAAGAATAACACCCAGACCCAGCAAAGTACCTTGGCGCACACTCAGTCGGAAACATAGCACTGGAATTAAACATATGCTTAAATGTTTCCTTTAACTGGAACCTATTGTAAGTTTTTTTTGCTGTTATCAAATATGGCCATACTTATAATTGATATGGTTGCAAAGACATATTTTCTCTTTATCTACACATCTTTTAGATTGGTAGTTATTTCAATGACAGGGCTATGCTGGCCGGATTACTTAACTGTGTTCTATCTAGCACAACAACTTAATTTCTAAAAATGAATCACATTTCGAAAATATAATCTCAATAATCATTTTCTAGTTTTGCTCTCAGATTCCATAAAACATCCTTCCATCCTGAACTAGCAGGAGGTAGTTTAAAAACAAACAACAAGGAAGGGGATCTTCCCAACACATGTGTTAACCCGTGGGACTCCTTGCTAGAGGCTAAGACAGATGCTTGGGCCTTGCAGGGCTCAGAAGGAGATGGGACAAATTTACTAAATAAAAATCCACTGCAGATTTTTAAGCAGAAAATTAAATACAAAGAAACTCTGCTTGGCTGTGTACACCTCCGAGATGGCTGAACACAAAAGGGTTACTTGGTTGAAATATGATATACCATTTCCCTGTCCTTACAGACTTCCTTAGGCATTCGGTTTTGGCCAGTGCTGAGGACAGGTGACAGTCCCAGAGCTGGACAATCCACCCTCTCTCTGCTGGATGAGTCCTGGGACTAAGCTCACATACTCATTCTTAGGCTCAGATGTTCCAGCCCTTCCTACAGGGAACTCCTATTACTTGCAGACTACTGTTATGTGAATGATCAGCAATAGTTAATCAAAATGTAAAATATTAAGGCTCAACCAAATCCTGTTTCAGCCTACTAGCTCAAATTGAGCAAAACTGTTCCAGTATTTTTTAGTTTTCCTGTTTTAAGGAAAAAGAACCTTATTTTTTTTTCAGTTCTACCGAAAACTAAACAGTTCCAGATACAGTTTTAGAATAAGAGGTTTCATGAATATTTAATATACTTCACATTAATATTCAAAATTAAATTTCAAACTAAAAGTTAATGACATTCAACAGAATCAAAACTGCTTTATTGCTTACCTCAAGTTCTATCCATCAGTTACCAAGTTTAATGAAATTTAATTCAATCCAACGAGCAGCACAGGCGTCCCCTAGAACTGTTAGCTAAGACACGGTGCAAAAATGACTGAATCTGTGAGAAACACTCTTTTGCCTCTTCCCAATTCCTATCTAGTCCTAGCAGAATCAGATGTAAGATGAAATTCCACCAGAAAAGTTTTTCTCACAAGACTGCCAACTGATTCTGCAGATTCAGCTAAACGAAAGACTTCTGTGCACTGCTCTGAACAGATCCTCCTAATCACCCTTTACAGGATATGAGAACAAAATTAGAAAAGGGGCGGGGGATGCAACTGAAGTAACAGAAACTTCAGAGATCTGTACATGCCATGCAATACTTCGTGAGCAGCCAAGTATTTATGTTCATCTTTTAGGTGGAAATTTTAAGATGCTGAATCTTGAAATGGATTATAATAGTGCCAACTGAAATTTCATTCAAATAGACCTGGCAATCAATTCCACCACTTATAATCCATAAGAAATGCTTTGGCTGCAGTGTAGCACAAAGGATGTCGTTACTTGGGAAGTATGCTTTCAGTTTCAGGAATGAAAGGCAAATTTTAACATTTTAAGAAAACTGATGCATTGTTTAGACTGAAGGTGAGAATTCTGCCTCCTGTCTTTATTCTAAGCAATGCAGCAGTTTCCTTCAAATGCTGAAAATTGCCTTGCATTACCAAAATTGAAAGTGTGTTTATGAGATTTTAGCTAGGTGGGATTAGCATCAAGGTGCATGGTCTCCTCACACACCGTTGGAGGCACAGGGTCATCCCAATTGTTGTTTCTTTGGCTTTTAGAAGTGTAATGAGAGAAAAATCAAGCCCCTCTGAGGTTTGGAATCTAACCCATCTTCGCATCATTTTTAATACTAATTTTCCTACAGCTTAAATCAATCTTCCCACTACCCACAAGAGGCTACTGGGATCTGTCCTGTGAACCCCCTCCTTTTCCCCTAGCATACTTCTTGGTGATGATCTCACTCTCCACTCATATATCTTCACATTCCATCTGTAGGCCGATAACTCATAAATCTGCCCCTTCTTTCATGGCTTGTCTCATTTCATCTCATCCTGTCTCATGTCTCTTCTTGGGTGTTTTGTTGTCAGTTATGAGTCATTGTAACTTAGGCTTAATTCACATCTGAAAACCTCTTCCCTCCCCACATTAGCGTTCAATATATACAACTTATGTCCAATAAATGCTCTGCCTCCAGAGGGAAAAAAAAAAGAAAAAAGAGAGAGAAAAGGGAGAAAAAAATCAATTCATTTTTTAGACTGCAAGTTCAGGAAACTTCCAACAGAAAGGCTGTCAGCTAAATCATCACTATGTTTTAATTTTTTATTTTCTTCTTCCCCAGCGTCTCCATCGCATATAGATTTTACAGCTGACATCCAACTAACCATGGCTACCTAATTCTTCACATTGCAGTAGGAGCTGCTCACGCCTGGGCTGCATAATAGGTGCAAAGCTGTCATTTGGAAACACAGGCATCCAAATGTCACCATCAACAGCACCCAGATATCACTGTCATCACTCGATGCAGAATCAATGCTCAAAAAAAGTAACCGATACTCTTGCAACTTTCTGAAACCACTGCCTTGGTTATATGATGCAGCAAATAGGAATGAAAGAAGTGGTTAACACAATTAACTGCAATAACCCTGTATCGTATCCTCCGTGAGTATTTTGATACTAATTCTTCCTATACTCAATGCAGAGTGGTTTGGACTGAGAAGAACGAGGGTTCTGAGAGTTTGGCAGAGTTTTCCAATCAGGAAAAGTTCCTTTTAAAGTGCCATCATCTTCTAGAAATGCTGACTCTGATAAATACACTGATTCCAAGTTTTTCAGGTTCCAAAATCACAGAAAATTTGCGAAATAGAAGCAGTCCTTCTGTGAAAACCAAAACCAATTAAAATCTGCATATCACAAATATAGCAATGCTTGTAAGTAACTTTGTTATATTAAAATTGCAATATATTTAGAAAAAAGTGTATTGGACTAGTGTTAGAAATATGAAAGGTTTGCAATGAGTATTAAGTGTAATTTTTTCCCCAAAGGAGGAAAAAAATAAATCTTCCTTTCTAAAGTAGCTTGTTACTCATAGTTATTCAAATTATATATAGTTTGAAATTTCTAAGAGGAAAATCTGACTTTCAGATTTTTCTTATTTTGAGGGAATTAGAAGTACTGGAGAGATCACAACCTGAAATTCAAAGTTAAGCCTATTTTCCCCCTAACTGTGAGTTTTTAGAACATTAAGTAAGGTCAGCACTTCATAACTAAAATACTGGATGTTTGATTTGACCACCACCTTCAGGTACATAATTAGTGCTTAATTTCAGGTTATAGAATGTTCTCAG
The DNA here is from genome assembly GCA_013400375.1 of Thinocorus orbignyianus. NCBI lineage: Eukaryota > Metazoa > Chordata > Aves > Ciconiiformes > Thinocoridae > Thinocorus > Thinocorus orbignyianus. The sequence goes on along the minus strand of VXBW01001071.1, from coordinate 747,982 downwards.
GCACTATTCTTCCTACCTATTGTCAATAAAATTTGTATAAGGCTCATTTCTCCTGTCTTAAGAGTGTTAACTCTTCTGAAGGAACTGCAAAACTGAGTAGTTAAACACTTTTTAATCTTGAGCCTACTTATTTTCAAAAGGCTTAAAATTAACATGATTTAGATGCAATTAATCTTCTTATAGGAAAATAGTATCACTCTTCAAAGTTGAAGAGAAACCTTTCCTAAATCTACATTGGGAGAGTCTGACAGCAGTTTCCTGTTCCTGCAGCGAAAACTGTAGCTCCAAAGAGAGACTGAGGATGTTTCTGAAGGTCAGTGATGTGACTCAAGGTTCAAAAACACTTTGAAGAATATCAAGAGTTTCCACCACTGAATTTTACGTTTTGTGATGCTGCTGCTAGCAACTACTTGCATTGGAGGACCATNAAAAAAAAAAAAAAAGCCAGTGATGACAAAATAGCGAAATGGAAAAGTACTACTAATGCTACACCATCATTCACTGGTCCCAGGTGTTACATCTGTATTATGTGCAGAAAAACCTGTTGCTCTGGGATTTAATCCCAATTTTGTGTATGAGTTATGTGAGACTCACTCAGATGAAGCAAACTGCACAAAGTCAATGAAGAACTTTGGTAGCAAAATTCGAAAAAGTACATCAATACTGTCTACGAACACAGTGCCAAAACCACGGGAATGCACACATAATAAAATACAAACTTGAGTAAATATCTGGAAGCTGATAGAGTGTGCAGTTCAGGAATTAAAAAAATATTGAGTGACTTTGCTGTTTACTCATATTTGCTTTTCAGACAGTCACATATGGTATAACATTTAACAAGAGTGATTTTTCACATATTAGTGACACAACCGTTAAATATATACCCTTGGGAGGTACCTCTGCTTTTGTGGTTTCGTTTAAAATATTTCATTATGAACAACAGTCTGCAATGTTAATTGTAACAATTTAATGATTGTAATGAAATAATATAAGATTGTAATGAGTACACAAGTGGAATATTTTCTCCGAATCCACTTTGTATTGATGCACTCTGCAAACACAACTCTTACCTTTACGCCTGTTAGCAATCCCGTTTGCTTCACTGAATTCATCAGCTATAAAGGGACCTAGTTGTGTACAGTCGATATCTTTACACTGTTATCATAATACAAAAATGTAGGTAATTACTTGTTGCTATTAAGTTATCAGTTTGCTCATCTATAGCACGTGCGTCATCACCTGCTCATAAGGAGCTTCAAAAAGTAATCACACAATTGTTCTCCTTGCTTCAGAGACGGATATCACAGACTAAACAGACCCATGCTACTTTTCCCTGTGTGTGCTTGTAAAACAAAAATCTAATTTTCCATAATCTAGAAATTTACAACCTGTCTCTAGATTACCCTTCCAACTAGAAAGTCCCATTTCCACACTGGGAATAACTGCAAAGGCCTTATTTCCATTCAACTGTATACACAACATATAGACTACTTAAATCTCACTAAAATGTTTGAGGCCTAGCAAGAGGTACACAGGACCTTCTGCCATCTTTGAGAACCAAAATGAATTTCACCCCTGCTGTAGGCCTAACCCCCGGGTTTACACAGTTCCAAGGATCTAATTCCTGAGGTCACTAGGAGTTTTATCGTGCCTTAGCCCATCAACAGAGAAGAGACCGTTCATTTTGCTCCAGTGAACATCAGAAAAGAAACTGCTTTCTCCACCGTTCCTCAGATGGCCACCAATGCTCTGATGGTAAAATCTGACTCAGCCAACACATGGGGTGGAACATCCAGAAGCATCAACATGTGTTGAACTTTGAACTGCAACTCAGACATGCTACTTTTTCAGCCCTAGCTTCATCTTTAAGTCACATGGTGGCATTCTGACTAAACAGCTTTAGTCCTTCTTGTTAACTTCTTCATTTATTTGATGTTGGTTTATCACTACCTGCATGAGCTCACAAGAACATTCTCCTTCAAGTGCACAAACTGCAGAGTACCCTACATGGTGCACCAATCGCTGGTATACATAACGAGAGCACAAATACCTGAAGTCCTTGCAGATTAGTCTCGAATGTGTTCTCTTTCTGCGTCTTGAATTCATTTTGCCAGATTGCTACTTCATCCTTTTAGGGGCAGCCTGAGACAGATAAGCTGTAACAGCAGAAGAAAAAGCTATCTGAGTATGATTTTTGTCAGAAAATGCAGAATAAACACGGCAAAAGCCAGAGTATGATAAAATAAACATTTAAGCACCGTTATCCCCTACAGTCTGTTTTACTGATTAATGTGACATATTGTGCAGAGCAGATAAACAAGAAACAGTAAACAACCAATGTAATTTCACAGAAAAGGATGGAAAATATTTGCACTTTCCCTTTAAGCAGCGGTTTTGAACTTTTTAAACTGAGCTGTGCTCACAACTATTGGCAGTGATTGATGCTTTGGTGGATTTAGTATCTTCTTCGCCAACCTTTCTCCTTCTCCCCTTCCTCAGTTGAACCAGAAAATATATTAACTCAAGTACAATATGTCCCTAATGACATACAGACACCCAACTGGTTTGGGACTACTTACGCAGAGTATACATTTTACAGCAAAATTACACTCAAAACCTAACGAAAACTTTCCCTATATTGGTTACTCTGGAATTGGGAGAACGAGAAACAAACCATTTGTTGTACAGCGAGGCTAAATCATCTGCCACATAAACTGGTATAAGCTTGCATTGAGTAGAGCGATACTGTGCCAGTTCATACAAGCATAAAATTTGGTCACTGCATGGGTAAAAATCTCTGTGAAGTATCTTTAAATTCATCAGAATAAACACCAGAAAAGCCTTTTCTCCCAGGCTGGCAAGAAAATGTTTGTTCCATTTTTTTGTGGAAAGAGTCAGTTCACTAACCTTAACATGAAGATAAATCAACCCCACCCCCCCTCAAATATTGCAACTTCACAGAGATCTAGATGAGAATGAAAATGTTACAGAATGTCCCAAGTACACCACAGTTCTTGTTCTGCATTTTCCTTGACTCCCCTTATCTTTCAAAAACCTCAAATAAAATGCATTCTCCTCTTCACTGCTTCTTCCAAACCCTGCTAGGATTTTGGTGGTATGGAGTAGACATACTTGGTGCAGGATTGAACCACTCTCTCAGCGCAAGTCGCCTAGACTGAGAGTCCAGTCATCACATGTGTATCATAACCACATCTAGACTGCTTGTGTCCATTTACCTACATCAGCTGTTATTGTCAACTCACTGTCTCCATTTAAGGTTGTATACAATACTTAGTTTCTTCTACCTTCAGAAAACAGCTGGATGGAAGTTAGTGGTCATCACAGATAAGTAGCTCCACCAACCACACACTATCGCAGGCCTGTGAGAGTCACAAGTCCAAGTTTCCACTATCCCCTGCTTCTTCAGTTCTTTACTTCTTATCATTAGACACTGATTACAGCACTTGGTAGGCTGATGTGTTATCTGGTCAAAGGCTCCACAGCAGTACACAGGTCTAATTCAAACCCAGTTCCAGCAGCAGAAGGCTGACATGTTATTTCCCAGTTTAAAATGCTTCCGTTTGCTAAGTTTTGACTTGTTAGTAACATCGGAACCTACATATACATTTCAAAGTGGTTCTCAAATGCATCTACTGTGCATGTAAAATACTTTCCATAAAGGTATTCTTTCATTAAATATTGCTGGCCTTGGATCTCTCATGAATATTGATGCAAGCTGAAATTTTCAAAACTTCGGGCGATGTGATTTTAGAAGGTACAACCTTCCCTAAGAGCAATTTCTGAAGATTTCGAGTCCCTTTGAAGATTTCTGAAGCTGACCACCCAAAATCACTAACTATTTTGCAATCTTAAGGCAAAGTATACTGTGAAAGGTGATGTAGTGGCCACTATTTGGAAGAGACTACAAGATTTACACATCAGTAATATCCCATGGAGTTCAAAACCATGTCCGTTCCTGGCAGCCAAATTCTGCAGCAAGTATATAATCTCACTGAAGTAAGCCGTAAGGCTAGAGTGGAAAAAGATAGATAAAGAAGACTCTGTGCACCGAGTAACTGCAGGGATTCTAAAGCTGAGGATCTAATAATTAGTCTTATCTCTATCAAGGTGAAAGAGAATAAGCTGAGAAGTGCAAGAATGCCTGACAAGGCCCTTGGGCTCTTCACAGCTGCAGAGAAGCCTCATTGTTCTGGAGAATTTTAAGGATGAGCTCATGTGGAGAGAACATGAGAAATTTCTTTTTCCTGCCACGCTGCTGATGTGGGTATGTGGAAGGTACAGTTATCTACACACCTCTTCCTTCACACAAGCCACAGCAGTGCCGAAGGTTCACTGTTGAGTTCCCCTTTACACGGCTGCTCAGGCACCGTGAGCAGCAGGTGCACAAAGAACTGCCTCTGGGGCAGCCAAACTTCTGCTCTTCTGTGGTGGGGAAGCCCAAGGTGAAAACTCTCTTTAAAGAGAGAGAAGTCTTCCTTGAAGTTCTTACATTTCCATCTGTTTTGCACAAGACTTACTCAGGATACTTTTGTTCCTTAATGCAAATATTTAGAATTAGGGGGTTATTGGGGATTACTACAGATTCAAATGATAGCTAACACTTCATTTTCCAAACGGAAGGAAACATCCAGGAAAAGAAGGTGCTCCTTCCTTCTCTATGCTCTAGTACAAGCTCAAACAAAACAGCAGCAGGTAGGAATGCAGTCACACACTTCATGTCTTTCTCTAGATGCCACGGAAGTGCCTGAGTAACAGGTTTATAGGACTCTTCCTCCAAAACCAGAGCAGTTTCTCTGTGGAACGTGCAAATGATACAGCACCAAATCGACAGGGATCATATATGTCTATCTGTAAAATTTAAGCTTCATTATCCTTCTATTTTAAGACATGCTGGTAACTAGAACAGACAAGATATGATTGCTTCTTCCTAATGTTCACAGCTGCTTCCCTTTTGCATCAATGTTTTGCTGAACAGGCAGAGCAAATGCTTTAGGAGTGACTCCTGACTGCAATGTCCTACGCAGCCATTAGACTAATTTTCTACAGACAGCAAATTGTTATTTTACAGGCCATCCCTTCAACCGTCTGGAGGAACAAGGGTGTTTCAGCAATCCCTGTTGCAGCTATTTTCTGTGACCAACCACTTCCATATTCTCTGAAGAAAATAATCAAAGAATTAGTTACACCAAAACCAAAAGGGAATGTATGCATTTTGCATCTGCATGGTACTATCGACTCAGCTTTCTTTTGCTCTGACAAAAATTGCATCATGGGTTTTTTGCAAATTCCCATTGAAAGCGAGTGGAATTTTGCCACTGGCTTCAAGGAGAGTTGGAATGGCTTTTGTGTTATTTTAAAGTGCAGCAAACAATATCCTTTTCCTTGGGCAACATAAAATACTGCACTTGGGATATAAAAATTTGTCTGACTATGAAAAAGGACCCAAAGCTTCTATTTTTAATGCCCCAGCCCTTTCAATGCCTACAGCCCTCCAGCCAGCTGCACTGCTTTAACGGAACAGCAGTAGAAGAGAAACTGGAAAAAACACCGTAACTGAAATATAAGCAAATGACCTAATCTACAACATGGGTCTGCAGCAAGCCTGATTCCATGGCCAGTGGAGTCCAAGACAAGTTTCATCTTCAGAGAAGGCAGCAGAAGATATCCCCTCCTGAGACTCAGTATAATAAAACATAAGCAGTTTGCAATTTCATATAGTTAAAACATGTTGATCATAGTGAGTGGTTATGCCACGTGAATCCTTTTTTTTTCAAGTTTCCTACTACTATCACAGAGTCCAGAGATGTCTTTTTGTGTTTTCCGAGAGAGACAAAGAAGAACCAGGGTCAGAGGGGAAGTAAATGGGAGGTCTGGGTTATACTACATCTTTCTTTCTCAAGCAGATGGCAAATTTTATCATTCTTACTTCATGATTAACTTGTATTACCTTGGATACGGTTGAGGCTTTCAAATCTTAATTCACTCCAATATCAACTGACAAAGCAAAATCAGACCTTTATTTATACAGCCTGCAAAAACATATTACTAGTACACAGACTGTATTTGTTTCATTATTTGTAGAAACACACCTTTTGCAGCCTCTAGTGCACAGCTAGCAATTCTGAAAACCCAACAGCTCCACTGTACCACTGACGTTTACAGGAGACTGGGCAATGAAATCCACATGGAATGCCACTTAAATAGAAATTCTGCCCCATAACGTGACTACCACACTCTGTAGAACTGTTCTCTGCCAAATGCAACTAGTCCAAGTCTGCCATCATGCATCCCATCTGCCTTTCCAGGGACCCTGTGCCGGCAACCTCATGCAGATAAATCACCCGAGGAGTTTGTTCCAGGAAGGGCCTCTAACGCTGCATACAGAGAGGGCAGATGGGATTTTCAGCAAGCCACAGCTTGAGCATCCTGAGAAAACACCACTCCTTAGCCAGCCTCTTGCCTGTAATTGTAACACAGACAAGGGACCGAACTGCAGCCATTTGCCTCCTGTCCATTAAAGAGGGTAACAGCGCTGCTCTACATCACAGGTGCTTTAAATGGTTGAAATGAGCAAAGCTTTAAAGGCCCATGAAAAACTCAAATGCTACATGAATAATATCCAAAAGCCACAGAGCTCTTCATTAGTGCTCAATGCAACTACGATGATTACTAGAAAAAGGCAAACATAACATTTAGAATCTGACTGAAGAGATTCAGACCTGATGGGGAGTTTAAGTTAGAAGATGTACCTTAAAATAACCCAATCTTGTTCAATGAGACTGTCTGTATCAAATCCGTATTGCTACTTTTATTTCCACAGTGGAACTGGACTACCATAAATACCGACTTGAGAAGACCACAAAGAAAACACGCTAGCAAAAACTACTCAGAAATAATTTTAGCCACATACAATGCCTCTGCTGCTCTGGCCTGTTCCATCAAGAAATAGTTCACAAGATTTTGCCTTGAAGGTTACACTTAGTACTCACATGTACAGAGAACAGGACTTCGGTCAAACCTTCTGTATTTTAAATGCAGAAGACCAAGGCATGGTAGAAGAAGAATGTTCATCCTCTCCTAAGAAACAGCGCAAATGACCATCCAAAGGAAATAAATAATTCGTGAACTGTTACTCAGAGGATTTTATTTTTTCCCCAGTTAAACATTTCTTTCTTAATCCTTTTAGGACTAGAATATCATTAGTCTAATTCAAGACTACGTGCCTTATTTCCTCCTTCCCCCTCAGAACATGGCCATACCAATCAGTGTGCGTTAATCTTGCAAATCAGCTTCTCTGAGCGCCTTGCTTTTCTCAGCAGCTGTACGCTGGCTTCATCCCGGAGCTGAAGTCAGCTGCTCTGGTACTTGCCACCAAAATGCTGAACGTCAATCACTTCCACTACTCATGAGAATTAGCACAACACAAGTCTAATTAGAAACTAAATACTGTGTTATCTGCAACAATTCGGAGATGGAGTTAAGTTGACGCATGTTTTAGGAACCTTTCTTGCTGCACAGTAGTTCATGATAACACCCACCTCACAGCTCATTAGCGAATCAAAATATTATACTGTATAAATACTACTTTGCTCTTTTACATTTTACAGAAGCCCCAGGTCTCAGATGCCTCCATTACAGACTATATGTGATTTAGTTATATTGGAACATTGTAGGAAATGGAAAGCAGCCCCGAATGTCCAAAACCAGCAAAATGGAAGCCAATATACTGTATACTTTGGTCCTCTCTCTATAGAAATAGTCCCAACCAGCCTCAAGACATTTTAAACTGAAATACACATTGGCAGAACACAAAGAAACTATATACTATATGACGCTGTGCATGAATTCTCAGTACTTCTGTGCTGGATTTCTTTCTTTCTCTCGCACTTTTCGGCAGAAAACAATGTAACCCACTATAAATCTAGACGGCTCCACTGCAAGCTTCAACCAGAAATCCAAACGCGAGGAGGGGGAAACATGGCAAAGAACTAAAATCAAAGATGTAAATGTTTAACAGCAGAAGGAGGACATGAAAGGATATGCAGCTGTTTTTCTGCGCGGTTTCTCAAAACGGGAATCGGAGAGCACAAACGCAGACCACGTTCTCACTTCTAGCTGAGATAAACATTTACAAGCTATTCCTTTTAAACAGGAAGACACAGCGTTCAGACACGACCTTTAATTCTACCGAGTCTGTGAAGGCAAACCACCACAGCTCTGCTGCAATGCAGTTAAACATCCAGGAAGAGATGCATACTATTCCACTGCTTTGTTATTACAGGTGTACTTGATTTTACATTCAAACGAGGAAGGTGCAATTTTATGGCTGTGTGGAAAAATCTTTAAAATGCTTGCGGGTGGATGTCTAATGATGCCAGGCTGGTTTTGCAAATTATAAGAAGAAGATAAAGCATTGAAGAAATTGCCTACGTGCCAATGAATGAGCATTTAGGTAAATAATCTGAAACCATACATGCATAGATTTGGTGTCATTATACTATTATTACCCATGTGTACCCTGCTTTTGTTCTTTTAAAAGGGTGCAATTCTGATGCATTATCATTAGCTTTCTAGCTAGAAGCTGATAGAACTTAAAAGACACCAACAAAAGATAGTGGAAGATTAATTTACAGAGAGAATCTGCAGGTTTTGAAAAGCCATGATCTACTCGTAGCTTGAAAGATGAAACACGTTGTGTGTTTGTATAACATTCCCCACATTTCCCATATAGAAGTACGTGCAGACAATTTTTTTTTTTACTATGGGAAACTATTATAGAAGACATCATTTTGTATTAACCAGCAAGTATGTATTTATAGCATTTTCTTTTTAAAATTAAAGTAAGTCAAAGGCTGAAAGGTGACAAGTTTGGACTTTTATATCCCAACCTGAGATACGTTATAGGTGCCTCTACTGGGCAGAGGTGAATGCTTTGAAACCTCTGGAAATGGTATCGGCAAGGTCTCAAGTTTGGTGCTCCAGCACTGACATTTCCAGAATTACTAGTCATTCTAAAAACCTTTGCTCATAATCTTTAAAAAAAGTTTTGTAATATCCATACAATCCACGATAGAATCCGGTAATTCTATAGGAGAAAAAAAGATTGTTCAAGTATATTAAGGGTAAAATTCTTCCCCATTGTATAACTGGTTTCTCATCATTAAGGGGCTTAAACAGACCCTCTGCTTTAGCTTACTATTACTTTCTGTCAGGAGAAGACTGAGGATCGCTTAAAAAGGTTTATTTTAGGCCTAGAAAAGTGTTAGACCCAACACAGGCAGCAACAGAGCACCAAAGCTCTGGAACAGGCAATTCTGAAAGCTTAAGATTATTTTTTTTCTAAATGAAACACTAAATACAACCATGAATTGGAAATAAGAACTAACTGTATCGAACTAGGAAAAAATCTTCTACATTATTTAATAACCTGGCAAAATGCTATTGCTGTGTTTTATTTTTTAAAATTATAAATGCTGTTTATTGAAAGGCAAGTGTACTATTTTCTGAGAAAGTGCTTTGTGAGGTACCACAATTTTCTGATAACTCAATAGTAGAAACATGATTTTTACTAGAAAGTTATATTCCATTTTAGAATACTTTCAATGCCATTTAGTTTTCCTCAGCAACAACATGTGCAAAACAAATACTGCTTGTGACTCTAGCAACTGCTTTGTACACTGAAACCAGGCTTGCAGTTCACATCGGTACCACACTGGACTGAAATCTCAGATCTTGAAGTATACATTACCTTGACGAAAATCAAAACTAGGGCCCCCATCTCATTAGATAAAATGCAAATGGCCTTCCTGCACATGATTTCTCCAGGCACTGTGGGCAGGAAAGAACATTTAGGAACTACTGTCTCTATTGTCTTCCACCTTAAATGTCTGCCTGCTCAACAAATATTAGCAGAGAGACCTTTCACAAGGCAGCAGTGTATGATGTGCTGGTGGAAAGAAGGCAGAGAGATGTACATGACCTGCAGAGACCACACAGGAAGGCTACGGGGCAGCTGAGAGCAGAGCCCTCACCATCCTGGCACAAACCCTCTGCTTTCAGCATGAGTTCGGCTTCCCTGGTTGGAGAACCCCATAGGAGGTATGACAGAGAAGTCTTCTACCTCACATTTTCGGAGGACAACTGTTTGACATTTTATGGAGAGAAAAACACGTCCAGCTGTTACTAGGTTTGGTTGCCAATCTAAAATTTGACAAGCCAGCTGAGAATGAGGAAAGTGTTTGAGAGTACCTAGACAGCAAGTCATTGAAAGCTGGGGTACAGGTTTCAAACATCAAATAAAACTCAGTTTCACGCAATTCTAAGCAGGCACAGGAATTACCTGAAAGCTTCTGCTAATTTTCAGTTGTCTTCCAACTGAGAATAAGCAATAACTGAAATTTGGCATATCCTCCCTATGAACATTTGAAGACAGTATCTATCTTTCAGGTCTACCAAGGGACAAAAACAAAAATCCAAACTTAAAGCAACACTCAAATGCTGGGAACGTATTTATCAGCACTATGACAGCAAATATATCAGCACTAATTTATAATTAAAAATCCAGGAAAGAAGGAAAAAAATCACTTTGGGAAACGCACAGAAGTCACCAAGCTTGCCTTACTCTAATTACGGAATGGTCCTGGCTGGCATTTCTAGGTTCTGTAATGGCACTGGCATGTCTGCTGTAGAATTTTGCTGTAAAATTCTGATTTTGTATTTGTTTTATGAATTTACTGTCCTCAGTTTAAAAAGGTTGGTTGTGGTTTTTTTTCTTTTCTTTTTTTTTTTTTTTTCTTTATTGGTAAGAGATTTACCTTCTATTTATATGCAGATGAAAATGATCTAACTTGAGACGGATTAGTGTTATGAAGAGGAGTCCAGAGACATTAAAAAAATGTTCTTCTTTTATGCAGAAGAACTAGCACAGTCCATTTGCAGCTTAACAAAACACGAGGATCTTGTTGCAAGGTGTATAAAGCTCGATGTTCTTCTTTTAGTCCTAAGACCGCTTTCGGATTATAAACATTATGAGCTGTGTTTTCTTAAAATTAATTGCTATGGATCCAGGCCAGTGTGGTCAGCTGAAAAGCAGCACAGGGCAAGACTGAGTAATGAGAATTTCAGTTAAGCCTCGAAACAACATTAATAAAAGCAACATCTTAAAAAATACGTACATATATACATAATGCATATATGTATGTTTTAGATATTTCTACGTTTCTGGTAATAACTGTGGTTATTGCACAGAGAACAGTAATTTGTCCAAACCAAACCATAAATAATTAAGGCCAGGATTTTGAAATCGGATCTGTGTGGGTGGATTTTTGCACCCCTGCGGATTCAATGGCAGGATCAAAGACTAGGAAAGCCAGAAATACACTCAGAATCTGAATGTTGCTGAAGCACAGCACCTGGTATTTCCAGGGCGGGGAAGGGTCTGTTTTCACTGCCACCCTCCCACCCGAATGCCTGACAAACAAACACTTTCAAAGCAGCAAACAATCACAATTTTTGTCCCACTCTCCCCACAAAAGCCAATTCCCACCACTTCCATTTCTTTGAGTTATGGGCTAGAGCTAAGGAAACATCAGAGCTTGCATTTTGAGCCTTGTCTCTCCTCACTCTTCCAATTAAAATAAGTTTAGCTTGAGCCCCGATTGCCACACTATTTATCAAACATCTTTATTTTTTTTTACTTTCTAAAAGATAAGTGTTTATTTTTATTTCAGCTGTTCTGAAAGTTGTCAGCGAAAAACTACACCCATCAGTAGCGGTGACAATACGGAGCAAGGGCAGATCCGCCGTCTCCCGCTGAGGAAGTTGTTGACAACTGTGGCACAAGAAGTCACTTGATGCTGACAACTGGACAATAACGGCCCACAAACTGAACTTCCACTTTTGGACAAAATTACTGAGAATGCTGTCAAGTTCAAGTACCTGAACAGAGTAGCTCTATTTGCCCAAGCTGATCAAAGGAGAGATCACAGAGCTCTGCTATTATTACCCAAGTATCCTCCTGAGGACTCATGATGGTCAGGTATTATGTGACTGCAGCACATCTATGAGCTTTACACCCTGGTCATCAGGAGACGCTGCAGACAATGTCCTATCCTCTACATTCTCAAACTGTTGCTGGCTTGCTTTTTCTCTTCCAGATATCTGGGGGAAAAAAACAACCCTGCTATTCACTTTGACAAATCTTGATCACATTTCGCTCAGTATATCTGGAAGGTAATGAGGGAAGTTTATGTCCAGCAGGCATTTATGTGGATGGTGTGTAGTCCCGTTGAACACAGACGTATCTACCAAATATCCTAGTAGTACCTGGAAGAGAAACAGGCTATGAACGAAGGCTACATAGCTGCGACTCAACCTCACTAAAAATGAGGTGAGTTGGTTGTAGAAACGTAAAAACTAATAGTGACCGTGACCCTTGACTCCCCACAACCAAGGGGAAGTTTGAGGGTGTGTATGTTGCCAGGGTGTCAAGTGTACATGTCGTACTTTTTTATTTTCTCTTGCATTTTTGGTAAATTTGTGTTTCTCTTGATACAAGAGAATGTTACAGCTATATTTGGGAATCTTGACTTAAATCATCACCAGAATACAGCTCCCATTCATAAGGGATAAAAGGATAAATACTACGGGCAACATTATGGGCAGAATCAGCCTAGATGATGTCCCCCAGCCGCATTAATTTGTGGGAGAAATTCAAAGCTGATCAACAATTCAGCTGATTTCCATGGAAACAGGATTTCAACTCATGAATCAAAATCGCATGAGGGCCAAAAATGCCAAGCGCGGATTATAAAAATATTTTTCCACAGTGGGATTCTCAAAATAAAAGGCAAATAGTTAAGCAGAATAGAAATAATAAATTCACAAGGGACTAATTTTTCATCATCCACACTACCTTTGTTTTCTACAGTGCATATCTACCTGGTATCCAAACACATTCTTTGAAGATTTCATTAAATGCCCTAAATATCAACACATTTTCATGGCTTTAATATCTTTAAAAACTTAAAAGCAGAAAGTGCCTGTGCGTGGAGAAGACACATTAGCGTCATGTTTAGTTCAGCACCTCATCACAGGCCACCTCAGGATCTGGACTTTGCCAGTTTAGGGGAATGGCTAAAGACATTTTTACTGCATTTTCCAATGGAAACATTATCTCTGTTTCAGAATTAACACTTCTCTTCAACACCCACAAAAAACATTTGATTATTCCTCTGGAACACATCTGGAGCATATGATTTCTCTAAGCAAACAGAGATCACTGTTAGACTTTTGTCTTAGTAGTAACCGAGGCTCTTGCAATAAATACTTGCAGTAATACTTAACATTGGCAGTGACAAAGCTGTGTAAGAATTAAGTTATCTCATAAGTTTAAGTATTGCACTGAAGGAGGTTAACAGTCCTGTTTCAGTTTACATGATTTCTCATAATGTACAGAATAAACCCAAATCTGTAAATATCTGGTTTAGCCCTAAGGATACAGAACAGCTTGTGGTATCCTGCATTACACCCAAAATTCTTAATTTGTTAACTTCTTACTGTCTAGGAAGAACTTTTTCAGATCACTTAACTTGGAGAAATTATACAACTGCTATAAAGCTTGTGTAGCATTAAGGCCAAGACATAGCCCGAATTTTAAACATATGAAAATAAGACAAAAAGTTTAACAACTTCATTTTGCAACTCTTAACAATTCCCTTCCAAACTGAAGAGTAGAAAAAAGAAATAATAAAAAAAAATTAATTTAATATCTTTAACTTAAATTACTGGGAGGCTGTTCATGCCATTTAATGAAAATTTTATCTGGCACATAGCTGGTGGCTTGTTCGTCTGCTTTTTTTTCTTGCAAATATCTTTATTATTCAGTCAGATCTTTAAGATGGCTGAGTACTTTTTCCATTAACTTTTCAGTATTACGCCTAATTTTCTTTTCGAACAAACCACAAATACTGCAGATATATAATGAAACCTAGCAGAATACTTCAGAACTGTGTATTTATTCTGCAATGGTTTATTTATTCTTTCTACATACTCCTGGGTTTAAGAAATGTTCAAAGCACTACCCAAAAAACCCCACGTTACGTGAAACTTAACTCAGGGAATCAGGGTTTCCTAAAGATAGCTCCTAATGAAAGTCAAGGTTGGTTTTTTTCACACCACCTTTACTGATGCAATTATATTTAATCACTGTTAACAGTCAAGATTTTTAGCAGCTAGATGAAGTATACTGTATTAACTTAATAACCATATCTTCCTCAGCCTTTTTAAAACCTGTTTTTCTTTCCTATTGGAGCAGAGAGCTAGCAGATCAGAAACTTCCAGTGATTCTTTTGCAGACTGAAGAGGTTTAACTGTGTCTGCTCATATAAGACAACTCTAATACTCACGGGTCAAAAAAGAGAACAAAAAAACCCCTACGTTAGCCTTCTATGTTAGCCAAAAGCATGTATTCTCAGAAAGGAAACTGGACAGAAAACACTGGCTGCTGTACGAAAAATATTCAGGCATAAAATAAAATAATTCAGGAAATTTGAGACCCAAATCTCTTCAAAGTTTTATGACAAAGAAAGCCTATGCATTTAGAGATAAATTTGATGAATCCATCACTAGACTCAATACCCCAAAGAAAATGTGGCGCATAGTATATTAAGTTAATAAAAACCAAACAAATGTACAGCTAATAAGTCTGAAAATTCAAACCTTAAGTTCCTCATTACAAAAGCCACAAGTGACTTTCTAAGCAGAACTACCCAAACCACTATGCTGCGTCCCTTGGGACAATCATTTTTCCTTCTCATCTTCTTTGCTGCTTTTGTACTGATGCATAAAAGTTTAGTTGTCTGGGGCCCAACCATTTTCAGGCAGCTTTGAGCAGTCACCAGTCTAGTGATGAGATGATCATACGTGATGAAAGGACAAGGTTAACTCACAATTTCTGAGTTAGTGTTAGTGTTTCATGTACCACATGATGAATAACAACATGAGAGGCCCCTATTCTTCTAAAATATAATTGGCTTTTCTTTAGAGAACAGTGTACAGAAACACAAAAAATGGGGGTAACATTCAGGTCATACTCAGATAGATTAACTACCTGGTGCCACTTTCAAACATTATCTTCCTAATTCTCCTCTCTCTGAACCATGAACGGGTCACCACAAGTTTCTTTTTGACAGCTGTTGTGCTTTTCGTGCAAACATTTGGTTGCTAACAAGAGGTTGCTAACCCAAAGCTACCTAAAAGCTGGCCTTCACTAGGGACCAGTTTGATTTCATAGTCCTTTATACATGTTGAGCTCCCAGAACAGCTACGTTTCTTGTTCTGCCAAAGCAGAACTGGCATTCACTTTGTCAAAACCCCATCATAAAATGGTTAGAGTTAGAAGGGACCTTAAAGATCTTCTAGTTCCAACCCCCATGACATGGGCAGGGACACCTCCCACTAGACCAGGTCTCTGAAAGCCCTGTCCAACCTGGCCTTGAACATCTCCACTGATGGGGCACTCACAACTTCTCTGGGCATCCTGTCCCAGTGTCTCAGCACCCTTAGAATAAAGAATTTCTTCCTAGTATCTAATCTAAATCTACCCTCTTTCAGTCATATTGCCTTTTGGTTTCCTTCTGCCTCCTCTGTCTCTGGCTGAAAACAGGAGACCCCGTGAAGCATCAGCCAGACACATGCTGAACAGTCACTACTGAATTATACCCTCGTGAATCCCTTGGTCCCTAAACATTACTGTGCTTTCATGCATTGTTCATAGTCTTCATTTCACCACTGCTCCTGGACGGCAGCCTCTGTCCTCCGCTTCCCTGTGGTGCCTGATGTCCCACCCCACAGCAGTGTTGCTGCCTGGTTGGCTCCACGGCCCCACTCCATCCCAGCCGCTGTTGATTCCAAAGCCTGGCACAAATACAGTTGGTGCAATCAGTAGCTGAACACATCTGTGGCGACCACTTCGTGCCGTGGACATGTGCTACAAGCTGTTGAGTTTGCTGAAGCCTTGCTGTAAATTTCCTCCCATACCTTGGAAATTTCTCTGCAAGTACAGCTGCTTTTTCACAAAAGAGGCTGCGTGCAGCGCTGAGACTTCAGTAATGATGATTTCCATGTCCCTTCCAGCACGTGTTCAGAGGTGCACACCAGCACACCACCGCAGCATCCTCCTTCACAAGCCCATCTCTGCCCTGTTTCCTGGATTCATTTGAGGCTTAGCTTGTGGACTGCAAGAGCAACTGTCGTTTTGCTCCTTTCCCCTGCTGCTGCTCTTGTTCTTTGATTCATTCCTTTAGGGTTAGATGTCTTTTTCTCAGCAATTCCTCCCATAAACTGGAATCACATGTCCCACAAATGATCCTGTCTCTAATTAGGAGATCTTTTATGTCTCTAAAGTACATGTGCATGCCAGAATGCTCAGCAACACGATGCAAGCATCTATCCGGTTCTCTGCTTCTTGCTTTTGGGATTTAGAGAGAAGTATCCCTCTGCTACCTCGTGTATATTTTCCTCAAACATCTTCCTCGGCTGTTCCAGGGTTTGTATATTCATAGCTGGCAATTTTATTTCACTCTTTAGTTTTGTTCTGTGAAAATGTAAAAAAGCTGTGCCTTCATTTTGTCATTTTTATTCCCTTTGTCAGGTTCATACACAGACACAACTCTTCCACAAACACATGACATCTTCTTGGCCTGCAAGCTTTGCATTCCCAGTGGTCTGGTTCCTTACAGGGGATTAATTTGCCCATTTCTAGTTGCTGTTAATCAGGTTGTTTCCTCTCTGTGGGTCCCTCTCAGCCTGCCTGATGCTAACCATGTTTCCATGCACAGTATGCTAGGTAAATAACAGGAGGGCTTCTTATTTTTACAACCTGTATTTTTATATGGGTATTTGGAGAACTTTACTACATATAATATGTGAGTATTTCAGTCAGGTACAATAAGAATGAAATACCCAGTTTTTCAAAATTGCAAACTATGCTCCTCTTTCCAAGTTCTGGTTGGGCTGCCACAGCCACAGCGACAGGAGGTTGTTCTGACAAGCTCAGTAAGGCCACCTCCAAATCTTTTGAAATGTTCTCTCTCACCTCCCTTCTGCCTAAGTAAAATATTACATTTCTTCTCCTAGACTTCTAACGGCCATGTTTAAGAAAATGACAACATTCTCTAACAGGGAGTTTCCTAAGAAGCGATGGTGTCAGTCAGTCTCACTCGCAGATAAACGTTCTTACTTGAAAATTTCTGGAAGCATTGCTTGAACCTAACAAATCACCCAGCAGAAAGATTTTTCTCTTCGGCAGCACAGCTCCTCAACTCTGTAGCAGACACAACCTGTCTCCCCATCAATTCATGCCTTTAAGAGCTTCTCAGCTTCAAAAGCTGAAGGGAAATTATGTTTTAATCAAGTACATAAGCTCTGAAAAATAGTCAGAGTCTCTGCTCTGGGAAGATGCTAAAGCCCTGTAGGAACAGAGCTTCCCTCCAGTCTCTCCTGCTGGGCTGAGTTGTTTTGCAGGCACAGAGCACCTCGCTGCCTTGGGCTGAGTAGCTCTACTGAGTCATCATCAAGAGTCAGGCTGTCAGAGTGCTCTCTGACCACACATCCTTGATTCATAGGTGGAGGTGACCATTAGCATCCACATGGCAGCCAGCACTTCAGAATAGATCACACACAACCACCCTCAGAACGGACTGACACAGTAAAACAGACAGAGCATCCTTAGGTCAAGTACACGAGCCAAACACAAGAGTAAGCGAAAATACTGCAAAGATATGAGAATTGAAATAGTTTTGTAAGCTTACTATATGCTGAATTTGACTTGGCCACAGAGAAACATCATGAAGCCACATCACCAAACAACACCTCGCATCCAACTGGTCTTCTCTTGGGAGAAAGAAGGTGCTGGAATTCAGTCTTTTGGCACCCCTCTTGGAAACATAAACGGCAACAAATTTTAAGGGCTAAGATTTGGGATCAGTGCACGCAGGCCTTTCTTTTTCAAAATGTGATTTTAAGGCTCAGTGTAATTGTTGCTAAAAATAAGGTAATAGGAGTGTTCCGGTCTTGCACTGTAATGAACTGCAGGCTCAATTGTTTGAAGAAGTAAAATTGCATTTGATCAAAGACAAACGAAAAATCATATATTTCCTCTTGAGGGTAAAAATTTTAGGAGGGTCATGCTTTTTCGAGCAGCCCTTACTGCGGTTTAAAGGCAGAGAGACCTTGTAGTCAGATTTAATTTATTACCAAAACAACAACAACAGAAAAAAGTGGGCACATGAAAACTCCAGTGTCAGAAAACGCTCAAAGAAAATCAAACATACCAGTTCCTATTACCAAAGACAATGTGGGGCCAATTTTGCTTTGTTTTAGAAATTAGCTGCAACACAGACAACAGAATGGCATTAGTAACAGCTACAACTGTCTGCCATCCCCAGGCAGTAGACCTCCTGCAAAACTTCAGAGGCACCACCATTTTTAATTCCTTGCCAACAAATACACTTGTCATGATTGTTGGGATGCCAACCACTCCATGACAGAACCCAAACAGCAAGAATTTTTAATCCAGGGAATACTCAGGAGCAATTTATGTCAGTCCCAGCGCTTCACTGCAGAGTCTGAGAATAATATATTGCACAGCTGTTACTATTATATCGAGTATACAATTCAAATTATTTATTCTTTTATCCTTTTTTAAATAAATAATTGATGTTTGTGGCCAGCTTACTAAATCTGAGTTTTATGCACACACAATTTCGTTGTCCAAAAATACTCAAGAAAACTGAAATAAATAAATATTTTAAGAAACCACCAGAGCAGAGAGGCCAGACAACTGCTTGAACCCAGGTTGTACAAAATCAGTTTTATAGATGTAACTTGTGATTATGTCAATCATCTTAGTGGCCCTAGACTCATTTGTGATTTGTGGAGCTCTTCCTCAGAAAACTGAGTGGTCAAGTGGCATTGATTAATTTCATGTCTACCTGCTACACCATATCTTAAAATGGGAAAAGACACACTGCACTTTCTTTATGCTATTATCCTACAATCAGTATTTGTACTCAGAGCAGTGGTGCTGCATGAACCTATGAATTTAGAGCGGCAGCCTTGCCTGTGACCACAGCAGTTCCACATTTACATTAGAAATCACATGCCCTTAAATTTACTTTTCAGCAACAGCGTGTACTCCTGAGTTTTCATATATCAGAAACAGTTCTCTCCCATAAAAAACCCAATTAATTTAAAAAAAACCTCAACAAAATGTAAGAATCATGTCCTGAATATCAGATGTTTAGATTTAATCAAAGAATACCAGATACTCCTCTAAAAGGGCTCCTCTATCTTCAGTGTACCACCTTCTCCTATTCTGCTACTAATCTCAAGAATTGCTACAGTCTCCTGAAAAGCACATCAGGCTGGAACTGTCTACAGTCTTCAAAAATGTAAGCCAACAGAGATAACCATCTCAAAACTTTTAGGGTTTTACCCAGCACCTAAACCTGGTTTCTTAAAAGCAAGAGAGAGATTCTTCTTCCTTCAAGGTCCAATGTACAGGAAAAATTAAAGACTGGCCTCTAGGCAGTTCTTATGGGGTAGACTGTCTGAAGGAAGTCAGTGTTAGGCACCGAATGGTAAATGAGAGCAAAGACAAGGTTCCTAATTAAACATCTCCACAGCTGAGTTACAGGCTAGCTGGATGCTACAGCCTGTGGGCTGCTCAGAGTGCTAAGGGACTATCTGAGAGCACTATTTGAGACCTTTAGGAAGCACTGAGATTCAACGGGGAGTTTTAAATCAGTTTGAACAGTTCAGCTGATCCGTGTTCCGCAGCAATGATGCCAGTGCTGGGATCTGGTTTCATACCTGTTACTTGTTCACAGGAAAAGAAAACTTGCCACACCACACCACCCAGTCATATCACTAAGCATGCCTATAAACTACCGAGGTATGGATGGAGAAAACACTGGGAGCCACAAGAATCATCAGATGAGACATTAAACTGTTAATGGAAGTTGTGCAGTCTGTTGGACTGGATGTACCAGAGGTTAGTTTAGTACTACTGCAAAACTACATCTCAGGTACACCGAGGCAGAGTAGAACTCACTCTGAGATACAAAACAGCATACCCCACAGCGTGTCAAATACCTAACAGAGGAATTTGTCACCAAGAGCTAAATCCAGATTATTGTATTTAAAATTGTGGCTACTTCTTAGGGGAGAAGTCAGCAGGTGTCTTTAAGATCCATTTATTGATTCTCTGAGGTGCATTTAATTTACTAAAAAAGGCACGCTTCTCAAATCCATTTCCCTGAAAGCATCAAAACCGCACAGAAGCCCAAAGACTGAATAACATAATGTCTGATACAATGAAAAGACAGAATTGTATTAACAGATTCGTCTGCTGCTGATGAATGGCGATGTCATACTAACATTTCAAATTAGAATACTGGCACCTTCTTCACATTCCCCTTCTACCCTGATTTTGACCACTCTCTGTAAAGAAATAAATACACAAATACATATGCATGAAAAACGATGATGGTAACAAATTATAATAATTCATAAAAAGAGCCACATGTTACTAATGCTTCTGTGAACTGTAGTGATTAGGCTGCTGCTGTAAATAAAAATACAAAGTTTCAACAGCAAGACTCTTCAAATTCAGCACTGAATAATGTATCTGGAATATATGATGATTTGATTTTATTTCCTCCGATGTTAACATTTTTAGTAAAACCCAACTGATGAGATTTAATTTTTATTTTCTGCTTGTATATATTTAATAGTTTTTAATAGCTAAGTGTAAGGTCCTGGTCTGATTGGTTCGGGAGGAGTTCACAATGATTCTGAGGGTGCAATTAAGACATAAATGAGGTCAGATGCCACTCTCATTTCTGACAGTGAAATGAAGAAACTAATTTTTACTACAAAGAATAATTCCTGATGCATTTTGCAAAACAAGAACACAGGAGACAGTTATGTATGTGACAGAGGTGTCCTCAATTCCCCTGATAAAAGCAGCACACCTCTTCCTAATCAATTTAACAGGTACTGGTTCCAGTCTTAAGCATTATGGGTGTGCGGGTCATTTAATCACAGAATCACCGTATGATTTAAGTTGGAAGGGACATTAAAGATCATCTAGTTCCAACTCTCCTGCCACAGGCAGGGACACCATCTCTTGAACGCTTCCAGGCATGGGGCATCCACAGATTCTCTGGGAAACCAGTTCCAGTGTCTCACTGCTCTCACAGTAAAGAATTTCTTCCTAATATCTAATCTAAATCCCTCTTTTTCAGTTTAAACCCGTCACCTCTTGTCTTGTCACTACACTCCCTGACAAAGAGTCCTTCCCCATCTCTCCTGTAGGCCCCATTTAGGTACTGAAAGCCTGCTATAAGGTTTCCCCAGAGCCTTCTCTTCTCCAGACTGAGCAATCCCAGCTCTCCCATCTTGTTCTTATAGGAGCAGTGCTCCAGACCTCTGATCATCTCTGGACTTAGATGGACAGGTCCATGTCCTTATGTTTGGGGCTCCAAAGCTGGATGTAGTACTCCAGACAGGGTCTCATCAGAGCAGAGTAGAGGGGCAGAATCACCCCACTTCACCTGGTCATCTCCTGTAACTTCAACCTGCTAGACATTGGAGGTCCAGGAGCAGGAACTCACCACATGTGATGGAGAGTATACAGGTGCTTACAGAAACAACCCTTCCACCCGGAACAGGTTTTTAAAGGAGGCTGGAAAAATCACTCATCTCATTTCACTACCTACAGAGAAATTATGCTCCTAGTACTTTAAACATAGGTACTACCAATTCATTTGATGTCTACCTGTCTCAGATTTTGTTTTAGCTGGTTTAGCGTCCAATTATGAGAATTCATATATGCTAATCATTGTTTGTTTATAAATTCAGTTTCATTGATTACTAATATAAACAAGTTATTGGGAGTACTCAAGAAATATTATGGGACTATGAAAATATTTGATAACCTCTTTGGTAATTTGTAAAAATATAGTATTTATGGAAATTAAAGGATACGTCTTATACCAAAATAATAGAAAGATTATGACTTATTCAAAATACTCTCAAGTAACATTACTGCCTTTCTACCTTTCTCCTGGTTACCCAGGGAATTTAATTACCTTCTTACGCTATTCCTTGCAAGCTCTTTTGTTCCTTAAAACTTCAAAATAAAATTTCTTTTTTTAACGTTAGCTAGAGCTGAGCCGCTTTTTCTTACAGCACCTCTTGCACAGGAATTATGTGCAGAGAAAGAGCTACATACTGATGATCACTGCCATATTCATTTAAGTCTGTAGACATTCTTTAGAATCTATCAGAAAAAGGTTTGAATTATAAGAACGATATACTAATCTCACAATCGCTTTTCAGCTGGGGATTCAGTCAACTGAGTGTATGAACAAAGGTTTATATTTAAAGGACTGAATACAAGAAGGTTGCAGTTAAAGCATAAAGTCCTCATAATTTAGAAAATGCCACAGGTAAGACTCCCCTCTTCTCAGAAAAAGCTGTTTTGATGGAAATTGCACTATCACAGTAACTCTGAATAATATATTCAGCGCTGACAGTTCATCCCAAATATTTTGTATCTGGCAATATCCTAAGGAACTGATAACAATGCAAATATGAGGCAACCAGCTTCTCCTACAATGAACTTTCCCTGCTTTACTACTATCATTTTACTTGCATAAAGTAAATACTTTTCCAATGAATTAACTAACTTGAGGATATGTCTTAATCTTTATGTTACATACTGTATTTCTATTCCAGCACATTTTGAAAAAAAACCCAACCCAAAACAGGATTATCAGTCGTTTCCCGTGGACTGGCAAGAAATCCAGTCGTGCAAGAGCAATTTAATATTGGAGCAACCGCATTGTCCATTTTCTGTATTCATTTCTCACCAACCAGGTTCAGATCTCGTGTACAAGGGAATCTGCTTTTCACAGGCGGGTCTGAAGCTTTTGGTAGGAAAAGTCTAAATGACTCAATTACTTGTGGAATTACAAAGGGAACTGCAGCTGAGAAAAATCTAACAACAAACCAACTACATAATCTAACCTTTCTTAATCTGAACACATGTAAATTAACTTGCAAGAAACGTTACAGGCACCAGGTCAGCCTTCCCCCTCTGCTGGTTTGAGGATTTGAGAACACCATGCTCCCTGCGCCAGAAACTAAGAAACCAGAAATAAGCAAACTAAATTTGAGTATGTGTTTGCATCTGTTTTCAAAACGCCCCATTTCTCACTTTGCAACAGGTTAAGATAAGGCCAAATTACTGATTTCTCCTTCTATGTACATCTGAAGCAATGCAGCATCAGCTGACAGAGTCAACTGCACATATCCAGGACGTGGGAAGCATTGGAGAACAGTTTCTCCTCCCTCTGAGAGTACCCAGAGCAAATGTACTTGAAGGAAAGTTTATTGCACATTAAAAGACTTTTAAGGTGTGTTCCAAAAAATCCTTCTCTGAATACGTAAGTGAGAACCAAAAAAATGAGAAAACAGTAAGAGTATTGAATGTTAGTTAGCCCAAGACACAAATGTTGGTTTTTCCACAGTAAACTATATTATTACTGAGAAAACTGTGAAACAACATAGCAATAAAAAGAAAGGCTTATATTTCTTGTATACACACAAGATCTTCTGACTACAAATTGATTTTAATTAGTTAATTGTGACAATATCATTGGGCATTACCTGTTCTTACTGTTAGCTGGGTTTCTTCCTCAAAAAATGAACTTCAACCTGCAGAGACTTTAATCTTAACAAGATTTCATACACTAGAGATCTTGCAACAGACCGCTTTCTTAAAAATACACAAGGATCAAATTTTAGAAGATTTTAATTTAATCTCTGGTCTTGCAATTTATTCTGAGGTCTAGTCTTAAAGAGGTATGTGTATTACTTATGTATATCAGAGGCAGCAATAATAACTCACTATTCTCTTAGTAAGAACAATAACCTCCTAACCAGACTGGTTTTTCCTCTCACTCCATTTCTACCAAAAAGATTCTTATGGTGACCTATTTATGTTTTAAATTCAGTGTAAAGTACATGGCCACCCAAATTTCAGCTTTTTAACACCACTAGTACATGATTAAAGACATAAAGGAAGACAAAAATCAACAAACTGGTAACATATAACCAACGGAAATCGTTATTCCATTTAATTATTTGAAGGCCTTGAAACTCACAATCCCCCAGTACCTTTCCAGGAGATATGCTCAGCACCAGACAAATGTCCCTAGTTGTTGCAGAGATAAATGGGCTTCACAGCCAACAAATATGAGCTATTTTGGACCAAGCTGTGAGAGCAGTCAAATCACAGACTCAAAGGCCCTTAGAGAAACTGTGTTGCTGGCAACTCTCTTTCTTACGCACCAGTGACCCTCTCGGACTGATAACTTCAGCTGATCTCAACTGTATCAGCACTGACACAAAAGATACACAACCCGTTAGGTTAAAACGTCTGTCACATATAGGGCTTTGTCCTCAGACACAGTAAATCCAAAACAATTCATATATTTATACACATGCATGCATGAACACACATATATTCACCCACATGTATGCTTCCTATGCAAAACAAAGTATTATCATCCTCTGCTAGGATTCCTGTTCAGCTTTATGATATTCTTGATTTAATTCATAGGTGGACCACGCAGGCTACAGATCAGCGCAATGGATTCATCAGCAAAAGGGTAATTTACACCAGCCATTTCTAGAAATAAGACACTGATGTAATGGTTATGTAAGTCTCTGCATATTTTCATTAATATCTCTGGTGGTCTGGGGTGTGCACAGAATTTGGTACCAGCGTATACCTATCATTTTTATCTACAGCATTTGGAATGGTAACAAAAAAGAAGTATGCATGCTTTTCCTTTATTGCAGATACACAGATGATAGGAGGATAGGGGATAACCAGATTTAAAAAAATACCAAAAAAGAATCTGCATGCTATTGATTCTCCCACACTTATTACTGACTGCTATGTCTTCTACCACAAATATTCTCTTTGATGTTAACAAGAAAGATGAGCTGCAAAGGCTGCAGGAATGCTTGTGCCCATTACTGTCTTAATTACAAACTTGTCTGACTATAAACAAATGAAAAATAAATTGTTTGTATGGCCTTGCCAAATTCCTAAGGCTATAAAGTGAGCATTCCATTATTTGCCATTAGAAGAATTTTATATTGCCGTGAATGTAAACACCTGCAATATTGAGAACTGCACCCGATACGTATTTAGACAACAAGATCTTTCGCATGAATTTTAGCCACATAAATATATATATATATATGACCTGGAACAGATGCTGGAGAAGAAGATTCATGTACACGAGACAGTACTGATACCCCTTGAATAATGCTCTTTATATGAAATCCTATGACTATAGTTACAAAGAAGGCATCATCATGACATCTCAACTATCTGTACTAAACTGGTATAGCAACAAGGAAATAAACTAGAAAAAATTAATTCCCGAAATGGAAGATAATGGATACCACTACTGAAGACAAAACAAAACCACTAAGAACAAGGCAATAACATTAACAACATGCAAATAATTCAGCTATTTCTCAAGAACTAAGCAAGCCAAAATACATTGTACTACTCAGCAATTCATACCTTCCATTCTTACGCTAAAACGTATTTTTCATAGTTAAACATTGCTGTACTTTGACATCTATTATCAAAAGAATAAAGAAAACATAATACGTGTTTTCATTCTTCAATAGCAAAGAGTTTCTTCTATTTTTTGTATATATATTTAATCCTGGTAATAAACTTGGACTTGTTTCTGTTTTCACTATCTGAACAAATATTGCATAGAAATTTTCTTACGTGGAAGTGCTTCTACAGACATTTCAGCACAGAGGTCAATGCACAAACAGTATCTTCTCTGCCCTAGAATTACACCTTCACAGTTCATATCAGCTTCTGCTTTACAACTAAGTTGCTTGTTCTTTTTTAATCTTACCCCAGGTTTCAGAGGAATCTTCCAGGAGGCCTGCAGACAGTATGATAGAAAACCTATTCGGCTACTTTCATCCTGCCTTTCGAATGACAGTTCAGATGAGGAAGAGCTTCTTCAGCATTAAACTCTAATTCTTCTGCTGTAAATTTCACACTCCTTACAGGAAGACTACATCCAGGCTGAGACACTGAAAAAAAAATTGAAAAAAGAGAGAAAATCTTTCACCAGGCAGAAACATGTAAATATGTATCAACTGAAGCAGCAAATGTCTGTAAGTTTTCCTTTTTCTGCTTTTGTAACTGCTGGGCAGGATCATCAATATTAGCTGTAAAAGAAAGGGTGCCTGAACACTGCTTTTAGATCTCAAACATACAAAAGAGGTATGTACAGAATTGTGAGTCTGCAAATCAAAGTTCTACAGAAACCTCCATTGTTAAAAACTGGGTCCTATATCAGAGTGCAGGCAGGGAAGAACAAGGCGTTTTTAGTGCTCACATTTTATCTTCACAAGGGCAGCAATTCTCAAACAATTCCCCATACAACGATTTTACTCTTTTTGTGTCCCTTTTCTCAACACACTGCTAGATACTCTTCTCTCTTAATCCATTAGCTCCGTGATCGCACTGCACAGAACGGCACTCTTTGTCAGGAGGCTGCACTGTACCGTGAGGAAAAAGCAACAGATCGAGCGGTGTGCACATATATTTCCAACTGCTCTCTATACAGTGAGACAAACTGTAAAAGAAAAGAAGTTATCTGCATTGTAAAGCAGGACAGCAGCATTGTTTTGAACAGTACGACGCATGCGTTTCAGCGATGTGAAAAGGACAGGCACCTGCTTTTTGACTTACAAGTCACGTAGACTGTAAAATAACGGAGTAAACCTGATCTGATTAATTGTCCAGTACAGAAGTAACATTAACGGTTTCTCAAACATCTTGTGGATTATTTATTACGAAGGTTTTCTACTATAAAGAGTAACTGCGTAACAGGCAGCAGCAGTACCTCACTTTGCAAGGGTACAGACTGGAAATTCACACTGGAGATTTCCTAAGGACGCAGTGCTCAGGAAGCCAGAGATGGAATCAACATTGGAAGCTTAAATCTAAGATAAAACTAATTAACGGCTGAAGAATTATCAGGCTTTTTAACCTCCTCCACAAAGCTTGTCTCTCACTAAAAATCCATTTTGCAGTTTGTGAGAGAGGAGCCAAGCCTGGTGTGCAGCGAGCGGCTCATCCCCATCTGCAGTGTGGTATGTGGAAACCAGTCACCTCACACGATTCCAGCCTTGCAGGGACAGGAATTCCCATCACCCTGCTCACACAGATGCTTGTGGTCAGCTCAAAGGCTCCACGAGCAGTATTTGAGTATCCCGACAATTTAAACTTCAGTGGTTATTACAGTGCAAGATTTACATATTTAAAAATGTCTATCCTGGACAGGTTAAATATATGAATAAACCCCAACATGTATTTAATAAAATCAAATGTATTTTTGTATTTAAATTGTATGTAGTAAAATTAAATATGTGGCCTTAAACTTAACTGTATCCATGTAGACTACACAAACATACAACTTTCTGTAGAAACATATATGCTGTTGTACTCAGCAGACAATTTATATAGTGATAATTTCATTCCACACTTCTAAATGCATGTCTTCGAGCATTAATGTATACTTTAATTACTGTGCAAGCAGATGAGCACATAATAGCAGCTATCATTCTAGAACTTTACAGACACGGTTCACTATTTGAAAAAAACCCTTAGATTAATATTTGCTTTACAAAAGCAACAGACTCTTAATCTTATCAATGTTGCTTAATTTCAAAATCAAATCACAAATTCCATGATACTCAGTATTGTTTTTCAAGCCTTGGCTCCTGCAGTTATGCAATTACAAGACACTTAGCAATTTTTAAGACTAAGTATATCTCTAACCCTCGTGTATTATGCTTAAAATCTGTATCTCAGCAGCTCAAAACCCCACAGCAATGTAAAAGAAACTCTACAATGTTTTAACATCTTACAGCATTTAACCTATGTCACCATTTTTGAATCCAAGCTAATATTTTTCTATATTAATACCTGAAATTAGTAACACCACGCTATTAACCCAGGAATCCGCTGTGAAGGCCACAGCCAGGCCAGCCAACAGCATCAGGTCCTGGCAGCGCTTCCAGCTGATGGTCAGCAAAAACACCCAAAACACCTTAGATGAGCTTGGAGAGAACAGTATGGCCCACGTGCAGCCACCGAGTCCATCCTGGCTACAACCATCATGTGAACCTGCATGTGACAGCCCCAGCAAAGTCTGGATAGGGCTCCTGTGTCCCTCATCAGCTCACCGAGCATTACCACAAGGTAGACAGGTTAAGGAGGAGGACCCCTGAGATGGTGAGGGGGCTGAAGCATCAGCCCTGTGAGAAGAGGCTAATGGAAGTGACCTTGCTCAGGCTGGGGAAGAGAAAGCTTTGGTGATAACCTGAGGAGAGGTTATGGAGAAGTGGGAGCCACGTTCACAGTGTGGTGTGGTGAGAAAACAAGGGACAACAGATATAAGTTGAAATGTGAGAGGTTCAGGCTGGAAATAAGGGAAAAGTGTTCCACCATGAGATCAGTTATGCAATGGAAAAGGCTGCACAGAGAGGCTGTGCAGTCAGTCTTCATGCTTGGAGAGTTTCATGACCCAACTGGATGAAACCCTGAGCAACCTGATCTAATCTCATGGCTGACGCTGCTTTGAGCAGGAGGTTGGACTAAACACCTCCAGAGGTCCCTTCCAACCTTCTCACAAGAATTTATTTGCTCTGTTCATTCCTTAGAGCCCTCACTATGACACCCTTCAGGCCCCAAAAGAGTGCCTTATCCAGCACCAGTGTTTTTTCTTCTCAGAGAGCCAACTACTCTTTCAGGCACTTGAATCCCAAACTACTTTAGCAAATACTCTGAAATGCATGAGCTTATTCTGAACGTTAATTGCCATTATCTAATGAGCAACCTTCCTAAAGTACCCACATGCAAAACACAGAAGGAATGAAACATCTGTAAAATTTTTTCCTCATCATGAACAAAATCCAACTTAGTCATGACATTTTTCCCTTTCTAAAAAAATACAACCCTACGTCTGACTTTGACATACCCTTTCTCGTGGGGGTCAAATCAGCTGCTAAAACTGCTGGCATAAATGTATTTCCATCATTTCTTTCCTCCATGTGTTCGACATTTTCGGCTCCCAAAGCACACTCACAAAATCAAGAACAGCCTCGTGTAGGCAGGCAGCTTCCACACCTAACAGAAACTCAAAGCACATGCACAGCAAGGTCCATGAAATAAATCTCCACACGTGTACCTGTTTTTATGACTACTATAATGCAGAGTATTATAAATGCGACAATATACAAAGGAACTGGGAAGTGAGAGCATTGAGCTACCTAGAACTTCAACCATCTGATATCTGAAAATGCTTGTTTGGCTCATACATGAGGCCCTGGGTACATTTTGGTACACGGAGTTTATTATTCAAGTTCAAAACCAGTAAACAGTAAACTCACTGAAAAAAAGACTTACTACTAGTAGTAAGAAATACACAGTTGTAACAGGCCATCCCAAAGCACTTCTAAGACACAGTTAGCACAAACCTGCTATACTTTTATTAGAAGACCACCCTCCTAAAGCAACCAATTTCCAACAGTTCCTGGAGTGCTTTTGCTTAATCTCTTTTTCTTGTCCAGCTGTGCCCTCACCTCATTTTGCTAACATATATATTTTTTCCTAAGAAAAGATCAAGTGGACAAATCAGGTTCCCACTTCTGGCACCGAGATATTACTGAGCTCCATAAGCTATTAAGGGCTTCCAAACTATGGCAAACAAGTCCCCCAAGGCTTACTTAGGAAAAAATATAAAAACACAGGTCTAAGCTTGCCAGAGTGTCTGCCTCTTACAGTCATAGAAACCTGCCTCAGAAGAAAAAAAAAAGAATCTTTATTATGTATGAGGTACAGACCATCTGTGGTGGGCTCCGAGAGCCAACTTAAAAGAAGTAAGGGGGGAGGGCAGTATTCCCAGCTGCATTCACAGTCAGCGAAGAGCTTGAGACTCAGAAGCTGTTCGTGAGTAGGAAAAAGGTGGTGGATTAGGATGAAGAAGGATGTACAAGATCTGTCATTGTGAAGGATGAAAAAAAAAGCAACCATTGTAACACACATACTGTGTGTAGGGGTATCTGGAGATAAACAACAAGAACAAAACCTGGTGAAAAGAAAAAGATCAGCCCATAAAAAGCAGCTTTCAAGAAGTGCTCTTTCCCTGTCAGTGTGGGGGAAGTGGCATACAGAAGGTAAGATGCTCCTCTCATTGTAATATGGACCACTGAACTCCTCACAACATGGGAAGTAAAAACAGTAGCAATGAAGAATTCGGGGAGGCTTTCTTATTCACTCTTTTAGAAAAAAAGAATTAAAGACATCTTTCCACAACACATCTTATAATTTTTCTTAATTCTTGACACCTCTTTTCACTACTGCCACTACACAAATCCGTATTAGCTATTTACTATGATCTATGCCATTCAGTTCAATAATGTCTCACTTCTGAAAGGGAAAAATAACCTTGTTTTTTAATGGTAACCACTGAAACTGGAGTTACATTTAACCCTCCCACTGAAAAAAAAAGTCCCATGAGAACATTTTCTAACTTCTAGCAGCTTGCTATACACTTACGCGTTTGCAGCTCAATAAACAGAACATAGTTACATTAATTCCTGTGACTAAGTAAATATGAGTAAACCTTTCGAAGTGACTGTTGCTGATTCTGTCAGGAAGCAACTCTATTTCTATCTCTATTCAAGCAAAAACCATCACAAGTATTTGTAAAAAAATTACTAGCTTTTTAAACGCTACAAATTAAACCCTGGTTTCCCCAATATCCCTGGATCAAACCCTGCTCGTCAGTCTGGGGTCAGGATTTCACCTGGAATTTGAGTCTGTGTGCCGGCTAATCCTGGACATACTTACCAGTGATGGAAGGGACACTGACACTCGAGCTCTGGTGAATCTTGACACAGGCTGAAGTCACTTTTCCCAGCGGTCTGCTCCACCTAGCTGCTGGAGATCCTGGCTCTCAGCGCTGAGTCAGCACACACACAGACCTGAGGCGTGCTCCAGCAGCTTAACAGAAAAGTGATGCGTTCCGAAGGGTCTGAGCTGAACCTGGGAGTTTTGCAACCAAGCAGCTAAGGTGTGGGCACACATTCCCTCCTGGAAATTCTGCTGAGGAAGCACTAATCCCCAGTAAAAGGGTGCAGCAGGGAGTTTGGGGCAGCAGCAACTTCAACTGCTTCAAGGAGGTTTGCCAGAGCTTGTCTGTCAGCGCTTGAGCTTTGCTCCTCTAAAGAGTCCTATCGACTTCAAAGGGACTGCGTGCACCAGGGCAATTACCGACATCCACTTCTGCAGAGAAGACTGAAGCCTAATTAAAATATGTATTTTTTTTCCATCGTGCACAGTGACACCACTTTCGCTTTGTCAAAGTACTGCAAATACTGGGAGAAACAGCGCAAGATTATCGCACTTAGATTTGCTTATTTATTTAAAATAAGGTCAATTTTGCATACGTATGCTAATGCTCATAGAAAAACTTATTAAATGCACCCTGCAAATCTAAGCTAATCTGTATACGCTCGCATAAATTAAGACAAGTCCTTGCTGTAAAAATGCCTTTCTATCCACGTACCGAGGAGCACGCTTCTGCCTAAGCAGGGAATTTTAAGTTGTTTCCCAGACTGTTCCTGTATTCAGCTGCAACCTGTTTATTTTGACCTCAGTTCTTCGAAACTGTTGATGCCACGGTAGAAATATGCTGTGTGTTCCAACAGGCAACAAACAGTCCTAATGACAGAATACTCCATCTGTGCTGCCAGAGCGTACAGCCTCAGTCTATAGCTTGTATATGCTCTCGCTCAGCACGAAGGCTCCAACTGCAGAGCCTGTACTGCAAGGTACGTTCTGACACAACAAAACTATCCAAAACAGGCCTTTGTGGAGAGTCTGAAGTTAGACAGTTTACAGCAGTATAATCCAAATGCCCCAGCAGCACTTTTTTATTCCACCCTCCCTGTTCCCATTTTGTTACGTACAGGGCTTTTTAGGGTTTTTCTAATCTTTCAAAATTACCAAGTAAAGGAAACTGACTAAAAAATTGTCCAGTGCTATCAAAAGGTAAGAGTTAAAGCACGCAGAACATATGGCACTATTTACAGCTGGCTAACACACTGAATTCAGGGGAATTTTCCATCCACCTCATACGCTGGAAAAGGTACATTACAGAAAAAATGCATGTGGGGATCCTTTAATTTTTCTTGCATCTTCTTCTCTTATATGATGCAGCTGTGGAGCAACACCCACTGGTATTGGTAGCATGAAACGGCGATCCTTTTCTTTTACCAACGTCTGGTACCAATTACCATGGATTTAGAGGCACTATATAAAAGACAGTGCTGATTTGTTTCTAAATTTGTATCTTGATTAAACTGTCAGACTACAGCACAAATGCAGAGCTTACCTGACTTTAAAATGCTACTACAATAAATTATCCAAGAAGAGCAACACAATTTGAAAATGCTTATAAACGGATCAATGCTGTGCTTTATGTGCAGATTTTAAATTTTGCTCGTGCCAAATCAAACGGAATAGAAGCAGCATTTTATATTCAAACTGTAAACTCAGTATGTTCCAAATAAAAAAATGTATGTGAGGAGAGGACTGTGAAACAGGATTTTGAAAATCAGCAAGTTGGCCAAGAGAATGACAACAGCATTATTATTTTCAAAATTACTTTTAACTGTATTTTGGTACAAAAGAAAAAAGCAAGTATGAAAGGCCAAAACTCACATTCTCAGGAGTAGCGATGTAAACCTCCATGGGTCAGAGTAACATGTTTCAGCATTTAGCCTTGACAACAGACCAGAATTTGGTCTCACTCTGTTAAGGCAAAGTTGTTTCCCCCAGAATAGCGTCAGTGATCCTGAATATATTTTAACTATCTAGGATTAGTACTGTAAACATACACAGTGATTGCAGTATAATGAAAGAAAAAGTCAAAAAAATATGGTAAAGCAAAATCCAGACCAGTCACATGAACTTCCAAAAAGTAGTTTAGGAATTAAACTACTGTTATTAAACTATACTTATGAAAGCTTTAACAGTACACAGAACGATTCTATGTAATGCAAATATTATTAAAAAAATAAATTCATTTTCAATCATGATTACAAGCCATTGCTTTTCCTAAAGTTTCTGCTTTTTGTCCTAACATAATATTGCTACTTACTTTTGCATGGTAAACATGCAAGAAAATAGTTATTCTAAATTAATTAGCATGCACCCTTCCAGAGAGGGAATATATGATAAAAGTATTACATAGTGAGTTAAGGCATATTTTTATACCCTCAAAAGAGGGTAATTGATCCTCCCCTCTCCCCAGACTCAAATGTGGAACTTGGCTGCTATGGGTTCTTTCCCACACAAATCAAGCCTTAGCTCTTTTGAATTGAAACAATATGGGATGATTATTGTGGGAAATTTTTTACTGTTACTGTAATTCAAAACTTTCTGTACCCAATTTTGCATTTTCTATAAATCAAAAACCCATTTCACTTAGGGCTACAATTAAACAGAGGAAATCAAAAGACTAACTTCTAAGCAAGTCTTGCTATTAATCATAGGATGAACTAGTAGTACAACTACTTTTACTGCAGATCCTTTCTGCCTGAGAACTGCATTTTAATCTAAAGCTTGAGGTCTTTAGAAGAGACTGTCACACATGAGACAAATTAAATAAAGGTATACTAAATGGTATAGCATTGCACGCTATTTAAGATGGAAGAAAAAAACCCCCAAAGCATACTGACTCCTGTAGTAACTCCAAAACAATCCCTAGCTACAATACAATCAATCACAGTTATTTATAGAAGCCTCTCTCACCTTTTGACACAACAGAAGCCTGCTCAAAAGTACAGCGCCGGCAACATTTGCACTAATGTGATGCTACTACAGAGACAACTACTCGGGGTGTCCGATGCTGCAATTACAGAAGGTATCGTGCTTTTTCCTTCACCAGAAGCAGCTACGGAGTCATGTCGTTTATTTCACGTATCTGAACTGAAATATATTTTTTTTCTGCTTTTGGAATACTAATTTACAAGAGCAACTGTTTTCAACAGGGAAATTTAAAAAATTACATACAAACGCAAAATTAAAATAGTAGTGAAAAATGAAATTGTGTGGAATATGTAAACTCAAGGCTTCTGTTTTTTTTTTTTCAAATTGGAAGCCAAAATGATGGATTTTTATTTCCTAAAAAGAAAAAAATGCACCTTGATTGCTAGGTAAAATAAAATATGAACTCTTGAATCAACAGAAAGCCATGTTTCACCCAGTTGTCTTGTTTTTTTCTTCTATGTTTCTCAAAACTATTTTTTTATGTCATTACTGTTTTTTGGTGCCCAGATTATTTTTAGGGAAATGCTTAATGCCTCATGGCATTACTCCTTGCAAAACTCCTACGGAGGTACAAGTCACTGAACTATTTGCAGCAGTACATCCACAGTAAGAATAAGCATTAATAGTAATTTATTCATCAAACACACACTCAAAATAAAAATTGGTTTCCAGTTAAACATGGTCTGTAATGTGCATATTCTATGCTAAAGAGAAACTTTGTACTGATTGCAAGGTAAAATTAAAACGTACCTTGTAAAAATTCCCATTTTTACAAATCAGAGACAAAGAAAATAGCTGTGAAGAGCTTGGGGAGTTACTGGAAGGGCTTCTTACAAAAACACAACAAAAATCTTCCCAACAGTGACTTACTGCTCAAATACCATGTTTCAAGAGAACACCACAGAACACCAACAGAAAAGTTTTCACCTCTGACAAGAATTAGATTTAAAGAAGTAAGTGATTTACAGGGACTACAGATTGAAACATAGACAATGTTTTACTATTGATTTTCTTCCTAACGAAGATTTCTAATGTACTCGCAGATCTCATTATCTCTGACAATGAACTCCTGGAGCAATCAACACCTCTGTTTCTCAAGAAATGCATTCAAAACATGTCAGTTCCTCTGTGACACGATGAGTTCCCAGGTCTTTGCTTCAGTGTGCTGAAACTTGCTCATCATTTTGAGCATACCATTTAACAAGCTGAAGGAAAGGGGAACTTCTCATTTTGTCTTCCTCCCTGATGCAAGCATCAGGCAAAGGCAGGTACTGACTTAACAGTCCAAACTAGACATTTGTCCCTTCTCTTTTTCTCCTCAGGTTTATCACACCAATTTCTCCCATTTGATCCCAAACAATACTGTAAATAAACTGAAGAGGGGAAACCGCCTGCCCTGGCCAGCTTACACTCCTTGGTGTTCAGGATGCCCACGCACATCTTGGATGGGAAGTGCTCTCTCACCACAGGTAACGAGAATGTAAGAAGGCAGGTCACCAGCACCACCCAGGAGCCAGCTGAAGGCACTTAAATGCAAGCACCAGAACATCATTTGGGGCCTGGCAGCACTCACCCAAAGATTTTCAGGATCACTAATCATCAGTCTATAAAGCTCTCAAATTGAGCAGAGGACCACTAGGAAAAGTGTTTTTTAGGAAAAGTTTCAGAAAACTCTGGCTGTAGATCTCCTGTATTTTTGCTTTGAGTACCAAGCACTATTTTTCACAGAGCCTTTACCAGTTTCAGATGAGGGGAGAGGGGACGCGGGGGTAGGAGGGGGAGAGGACATGGAAGCAACGGAGTCTAGGACTACCAGGGGGTGCAAAAGTAAGTCCTA
Source organism: Thinocorus orbignyianus (assembly GCA_013400375.1). Lineage (NCBI taxonomy): Eukaryota > Metazoa > Chordata > Aves > Ciconiiformes > Thinocoridae > Thinocorus > Thinocorus orbignyianus. Next base: position 712,100 of record VXBW01001071.1, on the reverse strand, counting down.
CGCAGGAGCACCTGCAGGATTTGATTGTCACAGGAACACTTAGAAAAATGTAGGGAAAAACCCCAAACAAACCACCAAACAGTTTTTACAGTATTCATTAAAGCACAGTTGGCCTCCTGCAGTAACTGAAGCTGTACAGCTTTAGCTGGCTTGAAGCTGTCCACATGGTGGAACCAGTGTGGCTCTCTCGGCGTTCAGTCAAACCCTCGCCTGCTTCCCAACTCCGCGCATCACGTGTGTGTCTGGGGCACTCTCCAGTGTGCCTCTGCCCTTGATGAGAATGAAAATTGGAGACAGGGTGCCTGAGAAAGCCTGCTTGTTTGAGCTGACTGTAATTTGCTACACAATGCCAGTGCTGCATGAACCAGGCACACTCCCCTGTCTTCTTGAAACTCTTCGTTTGTACTCTTAGTACAAACAGAGGTTAGGCTGCTGTAAAAAGAAAGCAAGCCTAAATTCAGCTACATTCAGGCAAGCAGTAGGCTAAAAAGAATGGAAATATCAAGATTTAAAAAAAAAAAAGTCAGCAAACAAAAGGTTCAAAATACGCCAGTGCCTTTACTTTTAAAAGCTCCCTCCCAGTATTCTATTCAGCAAGGAGCACATAAAATGTTATGATTTGTAAGTTTTAGTTTCCATGGCCTTTGTTTAGTATTCTGTGAAGGTTTCAGGGTTTTCGTTTGGGATTTTTTTTTAGTCACTGATCTAATTAACTTCCCCATACAATCTTAAGATGCTATCGACATACTGGACTTTAATTATTTGTACAGCAGAATCCTAAACTGGAAGGGCCACAGACCAGGAAATTTCACAGTATCTTTCTACTGAGCTGATCAGAGTTAGACTTTGATTTGGGGCACATCCATGCAGATGCTGTGTGTTTTACAATCTTCTGTATTACTTATGAATGCCTAAAACACGAGCAACTAATTTACAAGACGGTGGTAATGAAAGAAACCTCACGGCAAGTAAGCAAGAGAGCACATAACCTCTCACTCTGGTATAGAACAGCACCAAATTTTGGGAGGCAGAGGAGTCACCTCCTATAGCGTTGAATGAAAGTCTCCATTCAAAGTTAGTCAAGGACTAGAATAGCAGCTGCAACGCAGATCCAGACTATGAGATGTTGCCTCGTGCAAAGCAGTATTTAACCCCTCAAATTCTGCCGGCACTGCATTTCAACAGTCCACAGCATCTCCCTTCTCAGCTCAGTGTTCTCCACATGTATCTTGTGCGTGGTCTATTCAGACATCAACTATTCCTCGTGGAAGAAATCTTGTAGGCAACATCAGTTACCTCCAATTTACAAGGGGAGGTGCTGAGGCAGAGGAGGAGGAGGAAACTTGAAGAGACTCTTACTGTTACACCCAAGGCTGGGAGTAAAGGAATGACCCAACTCCTTACTCGTTTTTCCAAAGGCACCACGACTTCCACATACGAATGTTTCATCAAGGCCTGATTTCTGGACAACAAAAATGTCTTAGGTACCTAATTTACAAAGTAAAGGGTAGAAGAGCAACTAGACAAATTCTTGGGACTGAAGATTATATTGATCAGTTCACACCATAGAATTCAATGGCACAGTAAAAATTTCCTTTGTACCCAGCATTTCTCCCATCGGCTTCTACAGCAGTAGTTCGCGGTACATAAAGGACATGAAAAAGCTGTGTGCTATCTGAAGTGGTTTGAGTGGGACTTAAACCCTACGCAGGCCTTGAACTAGTCATGTGCAAAGAGGTGAAATACACTCTGTGAAGAATGGCTTTACTTTTTTTAATTGCCATGAGAAGCAATACCCACTAGACAGCGATGTGAAACACAGCCATTGATCACCTGGATAAACCTTTTCATTACAAGCGTTTTTTCAAAAATACTCATTTGGAGCTGTAAAGAAGCCTGCAAGTGTACTGGCAAAGTAATTTTTCACCTTGATCTCTGGATGTCAATTGAATTGCGAGACTTTTCTATTTGTTCTTCCACTATTTGCAACTTTAAAACTAATACACTCAGTTAAGGCACAGGCCTGGTTTTTCACAGATTGAAAGAGAGAAAAAAAAAATTAAATGCTTGTTACCTCTTCCTGCTGAAGCTTCAATTACTCTGTATTTTAAGTTGGATTGTATCTCAGGAGGAACACAGGGCTGACATGAAAGGTAGAAAATTCAGGGGTTTGATAACTGGCTCCCTCACCCCCCCTTTTCCACCTGAAGTTAAATCCCCCACCAGGCGGGTGTGCAATCTTTCACCTATTCAGCTCAGCAGGCATCAAAAGCTAAAAGGCTTGCAGCAATTATTCTGACAATGATGGAATTTTAGTGCTTCTGTGTCCAACCCAGAACCTTATATGGGTGCAAAACCTCCATATCCAACCGGCAGTGTAAAGAAATCTATTTTGGGAAGAGAATTATGCTCCTACTTTAAGGTCCTTCAGCTTGCTAAAAGTGATTGCAAGATGTGGACTGCAGTGTCACAGACTGCAGAAATGTTCCCAAGCAAGTACCTATATGCACCTACAGCACCTTCCCTAAGCATGGAAGTATCTCCACAAAGGTACAACCATTCCGTTGTCACTCCGGACTTCCACACTGGCCCGCTCTTTGCAACAGGCACAACGACCTTTCAGTTTGCTTTCTCTCCCAAATGAGCCCTCTTCTTCAAGAAAGTCAAGACCACCCTGTTCCCTGCAGCCAAGAGCTGTTCCTTACCCCTTTGCCTTAAGCAACACGGTAAGTTTTGACTCCTGAAAGCATTTTGGGGCCAAAACTACAAGCATCCAATGGATCCCATTTTTATCCTGTTAAACATGACCTGCCGTGAGCATTTTAGGTTACAGAGAAGAAAGAAATTGCCACTCTAAACAAAGTACTAAACAGCATCTACATGCAAATCGTACATGTTCAACTAAATTTTTATTTACACCAAACAGGAGTGCATCCATATGAAAAAAAAAACCAACTCTGATCTCCTAAGTGAAACATATATTGTAGAGTGGGTTATACTTTAAATGAAATAATTTTATAGAGGCATTCAGAAGGCACCAAGGAGACAGTAGAAATAATTGTTTTAGTATAATTTAAAATGTAAATGTCATGTAATATGTAATTTAAATGTAAATCTGCACCTTAAACCTTCAATCCATCAGTGTAAATCTCCATTTAAGAAACAAAATTTCCATGTGATCATGTTAATTCCTCCTTCTATAATAATTATAGAATGAGAAATGTATAACCTTCCATTAAAAAACTGCTAACTATCTTCGTAACAGACTGAGTTGGAAAACTATTTGAAAAAACGGTTACTAATAAAAATAGATTTCAGGATGTAAATGGTTTATTCTCGTAATAACTAAGCAACAAGAAACCCCCTATATTTCACACCACATTAAAAACAAAACCAAACCCCATGACGAACCCCCCGCAGGAGAATTTATACGTGCACGCCCTTTGGGCCTGTAACAGAATTTCCATCCATCTTGGGATAACATGATCAATTCCTTCCCACGCACCCTGCAGTTCATAAACACATGCTGAAGTAGGAAGAATACCAATGCTGTGTCCCTTAAAACAAGAAAGCAAGACTCTTGACACTCCTTGGTTTAAATTAGACAAAGTAAGGAGGTAAAAAAGCTAACTGCTGAAGTCCATGAGGTCATGCAAAATGTAGCATTCTTTAAATGCACTTTAAGAGTCATCTGAGGTCAGGCTTCCTGTATCAGGTTTTTCAATGAGTGTTACTTTGGTATGAGAGTATAATCCAAAACTCTCTGATATCTGTGGGAGACTTTCCACTGACTCAGGGCTGGATATACGATTTTGTTTCCTATAGACAAATAAGACAATGCACCTCATCTGCCAAAGGTAACAAAAATATCATGAGAACTCTCCTTTCTTCAAAAAGAAAGAAAAAAAAAAGAAAAAGAAAAAGGTCTGCAATCAGAGAGAAAAATAAATATCAAAAAAAGGAAAGAAAAAAAAAGAATGATTTATCAAAGAGTAAAATCTTTTGAAAATAATACTTGCTGTATATACAAATGTAAAAGTAAATATACCAGAGTTCTTTGTGTATGGGTAGCAAAACAAATACAATGATCAAAATCTCTTGGAGGCAATCAAAAATCAAATAGCTTTCCTACTCTTTTGCACACTGAATTTCAATAAAAAGCAAGACTGATTTTGAAAAGATTGCCAATGCTTTTGAAAGTCCATGTCAAAGCTCTGTGTTAACCAGCTCAGCACTTCCTGAACTGAAACAAGTCCATCTAAAATACTGTAAGTATTTGGAACTTCTTTATAGTTATTACATCTTGCAGATGAAAATGCAAATGAATTCTCCTATAGTTTTATCTCCTGGCCAGAACAAAGTCTTTTCTATCACCTATCCTATGGCGACTCTATAAGATCAGTTATTGTGAGCAATGTCTTAGAAAGAATAATACAACTTGTGTTGAAAAATCAGTATTTAGTGTATCATCTTTACAGAACTCCCAAACTGACATCTCTCTCTGATGAATTAACTTCAGTGTGAAGTATCTTGGCCTACTGTGGTTGTAAAACACAAAAATGCTACCACGTATTTCTCTGCTCAGAGACACTGCCTGCCTGCCCCCCGCCCGAACTAAAATAAATAGACTTGATGGTGCTGCTTTTTGTTTCTTAGCTCCTAAGACCAACTGTTTCCAGCGTACTTTTCTATTTTTGAAATTACCTAAAACAAGGAAAAACTAAATAGAGAAAAATAAAGAAAACAAGACCAGTTTCAAATAATGGTGTTTTTTCAAAATTGGTATACTAAGATTATTTGTGTCTGTAGTTATAAAAGCAGGTGAATTCTTTTATTACTAAAATTGAAGCTGCCCTCTCCTTCTGGAAATGTCTGCTTACATTGACAAAAGAATTTCAGGAGCTGAACAATTTCAGGAGCTGAACAAATGCCACAGTAAACATATCTGTATGCAGGTATCCGAATACATGGGCAACATGCTAAGTGTATCTCAGATTTAAAGTGTTGCAAAATATCAGTCAGCAATTCAAACACAATCCATCAAAGGCCACAGAAAATCATGACTTAATTAATATTTAATAAACGTATATTGGTTATTATAATAATAAATTCTTTTTTTTTTCCTTAGCTCCTCTTCCTTCCTCTTTGCAAAATCTTCAATCAGCATCCAGAGCAATTTACTTTTCTACTTGTGTTTTAACAAGTTTGAAAAGAGCAAATCACTCCAGAGAGAGTGCACAGGAGCTAAATGTTTTCCTTGGCAAATAACAGGATACGACGGTTGTGGTTAATTTAAACTTACGTGTATAAAAATAAGTAAGTAGTACACTGCCATCTTACATCTTCAGACTCCTTCCAAAAAGACTGCCTAATTTAAATAAAGAATGCATAAGGTAAGGCATCAACTACATACCAAATATGGAACCAACATTCACTCTTTTTTTTTTTAATTCATTTGGGGCATCAGTGAGATGAAGCTCTTTATAGGCCCCCTGCTTTTTTTTAAAGCAAACCAACAAAATCTGATCGATACTTAGGAGTATTCACTGCCTATTTTGGAGTATAATGCCTGGACAATTTTTGTGAGAGTTTTGTAAAGTTTTGTGGAAGATGCTGAAAACCACTATAGTAGTCAGATCATTATTGCAGACTATTATGTATATAGGCTTAATCCAAATCCCATTTGAAGTTGATGGAAAAAACCCCATCGCCTTCAGAGGCCTTTGGATCAGATCCTTTGTTTCCAGAGGTACGGCACAGCAAATTTCAAACCTATGCAAAAGGGAAGAGTACACAACTACTACACAACCAGTAACACTAACCTTCTCTGAAAAAAAAAGACTGATTTTACAGAGGGCAACTCAAAAAGATGCGATCTTGTATTTGACAGTATATATTTTTAAAAGACAGGCTGCAAAGGCCCTGATTCTAGATATTCCATTCCTGCATATCTACCTAAGAATTAAGGTATGTGAAATAGAATTACGTTCTATTGTGGAGATTGTAAGCCAAATTTTAATGAAATCCTACTAGTACTGGGGTCACTAAGAGATTTAAAATATTCTACCTGAGTGCAGGAATAGCTGTGGAAAAAGTTCTACATCGTTCCTTGGAAAATCAGAAATTTATTTGCTTGCTAGGGAGAAGTTACAGGCCGGATTTATTAGTGATTCCACAAATACGGATATATACTATTGTTAGTGAGCATCTGGGTAGAGGGGGATTGCTCCAAAGCCCACCAAACTCAACAGAATTCATCCTATTGTGGATCAGGCACGGAGTCAAATGCATAAACAAGTAGAGATTTGCACAGCCAGTACAGTTTACAGTAGTATAAACTCAGGCCTTGCAAAAGTGCGTGCGCACTTGAAAACATCCACCCCGCCATTTTCTATCTGCTGGGATCACTCGAGTTATGAATGTCTATTGTGCTGCCTACAGGGATTTCAACTTTTTGTCTTCTGGCTGCAACCAGCTAAGTCTAGCTAGTTGCACCCGTACCGAATAAATGAATACCTATCTCTGCAAATATCAAATGCACTGTACAAGCGCGCACGCCGTATGAACACATATGTAACCATAAAGAAACACGTTCTACAGCCTGTCCTATTTGAGAAACAAAGAGAAATCCTGTTTCTAAATTATTATTTCTTTTTCTTCTCAGATAGGTACAGGCACCATAAATCAAAATGAAAACTGCGTGGCAGTACTGCTTTGTGATACATATTAGACCTCCCCAACCATTGCAGGGGGGGAAGAAGAGAGGGCTGATTACCTGCACCTGTTTCAAGCTGCGACCGCCTGATGCAGTTCGTAGGGAAAAAGGAAAAAAAAAAAAAAAGCCCTAATTACAGTGCATTTCCATTTTCTTGAGGGAAGGACGGTGTCACGATCACAGGCCTGCCCGTGCCCTGGGCATCCATGTGCACAGGAGACTTGGAAGGTTGCCCTAGGAGGCAGAAGGCCCTGCCGAGGTTTCTCACGCCACAGGAATAAGGTGGCCCATGGACGAAGACCGACTACAGTGAAACCTCTCAGCCTGCAAGGGAGCTGCTGAAACACTGGGTGGATGTGAATTACATCCCTCCCTCTCTCTCCCCCTTCTCGCCCCCCCCCACCCCCAAATTTTTTACTTCAAAAAAAATCTGGATGAAACAAGACATTCCTTCCACCCCCCCTTTTATTTCTCCTTAGCTGCTACAAAATGTTTATGAATACTTGGCACGTACTAGGAGAAAGCAGTGCTGTACCAGTACGGCCACACAAAATATAATCCAGCCTTAAAGAGTCGTGTGTTATCTTCTATAGTCACCGAAGACGAGAGCTCTGGACTGCACCCACATCTGAAAGTGGTAACTCCTGCTCCATTCCCTTTCCCTTTCTTCTCTCCGCCTCCTCCCTACTCCCTTCTCCTTTACCCACAATAAAATCTCCCTTAACCTCATCCAAACCTGGCAGCCTTCATCCAGACAAAATTCCAAAGGATTTCAAAAAAGTTTAGCCTGAATAAGGACGCCACACGTCCCCCTATAATAAATTCGAAAGTAACCCATCACGCCATAACCCACCTATTTTGTGCAGAAGGCTGTGGACGAGGCTCCTCTGGTTTCCTTGCAAGCTGCTCCCTGCCTTGCACGTAACAGTGCTCTCTGTCGAGCACTCCCGATCACTCCCGGGCCTAGAACATATGTACCTTTCCCTCGCCTGCCCTGCTCTCTCTGCCTCAGGATCGCTCGGTAAAAGCCCTATTTTTTTTGTCGAGATAGGTGGGAGTTTAAGGATAGACTGTTCATTTATCAGCAACACCTTAAAGATCCTTTTGGAGGATAAAAAGCCATTTGGAGGATGGGGGTGGGGGGGGAAAGACGGGAGTCTGGAGCAAAAACCTGTGCATCTTACATTATTTTCACTATGTTTCACTCAATTATTATCTGAAAATACGCAAAATTACATCCTAGCCAGCTATTAAAAAAAAAAAAAGAATTATTTTTACTAAGCAAAAAGTATCGTCTATGCTTTTAATTTTTCACTCCATGCACCAAACATTTTGTACAAAAATCTTGGCAGTCCAACACAAAACACTTTCAAAATGTAAATGCTCTAGCTCATGTGCATAATTCCTGAAGGCATTCATCTGAGGGGCTGAATATTCCTACCAGCAGTTATATTTCAAGTTACACACTAAAAATAATTTTAAATTTAAAACCTGGATAACCAATCTAATGAACAGATTTTAATCCCTCTTCAATTAACATACACGTGATCTTTATGCACTGCTATGTTCATTTTCAGCACGCTTCTACAAACTCTCACTGTGAAATAAACCAGTAAGAAGGCAATTCTACTTTCACAGCGATCACCTCTAGCAAGCCAACACAAAACAATAAACTAATACACCAGAAACAATTTTATATTCCTTTAAGTGCTAGTCCTCTGCGAAAAAACAATCCCAACAAGTACTACAACCTAAGAAAAAGAAATCCTCTTTAGATGAACAGCATCATTAGGAGCAGTATCATTGAGTACTCTGAAATTTCTCAGTGAGGACTGTTTAGCAGTTTGTAATTTTATAGTAACTGCTACAAGCTAAAACCCTCAATTAGTATTTTATTTGCACTGTACTGTGCAGCTACTACAGGCCTCTAAAAAGTACTTCGAAGAAATTAATTTCAGCTACGACCAAGCCATACGTTCCTGAATTCCCTCCTTAATCTACACAATTCACTAAAACATTCCCTACTCACTTTGAGCTTGATCGGCCAATAAATGCTGCTTTACTACTTAAAAGTTATGAGTTGTTTATCAGTTTATGTTGCCATAAAACAGTTCAAATGCAATGCCAACACGGAGACGGTTTTGATACAATGCTGTCAATAGCCTGAATTTAGAACTATTTTTGTCCAAGTCACTAGCTATTTTCTAATTATTTTGTGGGGTTTTTTGGAAAAAAACCCAAACTTATTTGGATTTATTTTTTTTTTACTTTAATTCCTGGATATAAATAAAATTAAAGGGAAAAGATTAAAATATTTTACATAAGCGTCCCATTTTTTAAGTGTAGAGGAAAACATTTTGTTTTACAAATATATATGAAAGGACTAGTTTTCTCATAAAGCTCCTTTAAAATACATTTATTTCCAGATATTTTAATTTGCACATGCACTTGCCTATATAAAGAATACAAAGTAAGTATTACAGTACATCTATATCCACATGCTGCTTTGATCTATAAATGGCATTACTCTAATATTTAAGTATTACACTTAAAATAAATTCCTTCATTAACACCCAAAGAGCAAGAGAAAGAGAGTGGGAGTGTGCATGAGCATGTGCCCGTGCGCGCACGCAAAAGATAAAGAAGAAAACACACTTACGGCACTTAGGGACCTTTAAAGGCCATCAAAAATAGTATTTTAAATATATCTATGACAAAAATGGTGATAATAAACTAATCCTGAACAATGCCAGGTATTACAAAATTTAAAGATGAACTCTGAAAACATTTATGTCCAAATTCAGGTTGCTCAGACGATCAGGAAGCGTTAATTGTGATGAGATACAATTACTGAAGATCATCACACAGTCACCTTAAAAAATATTAGTGGGAGAAATGCGGACGCCTGCCCTCGTGTATACACACACAAATGGCATAAAACCCTACGTACTTGTCAGCAGCTGCCTTAGAACAGCTCTGCACACGGACGTTTAATAATGTTTCAAACCTACTGAAATATTAAATAAATATAAAAACTTGCACCGCCCAACTTTGTTTCTTTTCTTGAGCTTCCTTCTATTTGGGAAAGAAAAGAAAAAAAAAAAAGGCAAATTGGGGGGGGGAAATGCCATTCAAGAAAAAAAAGCTATATTGTAATCAATGAAGGCGAGACTGGCACAAGTCCTAGAACATTTGCATTCAGAAATAAAAGCTGTGATCGACCTTTGTCTGCTAAGAAAATGAAGCTTGCTGGTTTTAAACAGACTAGCGAAGGGAGGGGCAGACTCGATAGAGAGGGAGAAGAGAACCTAAAAACCAGCAACAACAGCAAATATTAGTATATCACATCCCCTAATAGCCAGCAAGCGACGATCCTGAACGAGCCTAAACCTCGCCGGGCTGCTAACGTACCACTAGTTAATAATAAATTAATGGGAAGCCGTCAGCCGATTTGCCGTATACCCACGTAGTTTCTGAAACTTAATTTTCCCACTTGGCAAGGACTCACCACTCGCGCCATGGCAGTGGCACATCGACACCCAACGTTGGTGGCACGTCAAGGGGGGAAGCGGTGGGAAAGCCAGAGCTTACCCTGCGCAAGGGTGGGAAGCCTGCCAGCCTCCTCGGGGAAGCCGCCGATGGTGGTGGTGGTGGTGATGGTGGTGGTGGCTGGTGGTTGGTGGTGGTGTTCACCTTGCAGCTCTGCAGTCTCCTGGAAAAAGCAGGCAGAAGGCACTGAAGGGAGCTGGGTGGCATTCCTTGCCCTTGCAGAAGGCCTGGGGAAGAGGAGGGGAAGGCGGTCCTTACCTAGCAACCGGCGCCGGCTTCTCCCGCTCCTCCGCCTGCTCCCCTGCCACAACTGCCCCCGGCTGCCAGCGCCCGGCAGCAACAATGGGCGGCTGCGAGGGGTGGCATGG
>VXBW01001071.1:684109-700441 GCA_013400375.1 Thinocorus orbignyianus | reverse complement strand
TCCCTCTTGTGAGCGACTGGAGCAATCTGGCTAAGGAAGAGGAGGAGGAGGACGTGAGCTAGCGAAACGCAGAGGGCTAGAGCTGATGATGAAAGAGAGGCACGGCCCTGCGTGAGCAGGCTCATTTTCATCATACGCCGAGACACACAGAGACATCCATCCATCCCTCCATCCATCCCTTCCTCCCTCCCTTCATCCCTCCCTCCATTCATCCCTCCATCCCTCCCTTCCTCCCTCCATCCTTCCCTCCATCCATCTGCAAGGCAGCAGCAGCCACTCCGGTCCTCCCTGCCCCTGGGCCTGGGTCGTCTCCCCCACCCCAGGATTTTGGATGCGGATGATGGGGATGAGCTGGAGAGGAACAAAAAAAAACAAGAGCAAAGAGCAACTTGGGGTGTGGGGGGGAAAGGCGCTGCGCTGGAATGTGTGTGCACCCAGGCTAGGGCAATATGCTTGACAGTACAGTGCAGCTAACGAAGGTTTTAACTGGGGGAAAAGGGGGAGTGGGGTGGGGAAGTTCCTACGGAAATATCTTCCGGGATTAAAAGGGAGAGAAGAGGGCTCCTCTTTCTATTTACACGTCCCCAGACGCGTCTCTCTAAGCAAAGCAGTCCGCCAGGACCACGACACTGCAGCACGCACGCACGCACACACACAAAAAAAAGCCACCAAAAGAAATATATAAAAAAATAAATTAAAAAATTAAAATCCCCAAAGCCACAGAGCTGAAAAAATGGAGATTGGAAAAAGTAAATACTGTATGGGGGGGGAATAAAAGAAACCCAAAACAAAACACCAAAAACCAACCCCAAAAGCCCAAACTTGGGCGATTTTGTTTTCTCATGCCCTTACTCCTAAACCAGCTGCACAGCCAAGCTCAGGCTGCTTGGCCCTTATAACTATCTTGGCAGCGAGTCAAAAGCTGATAAGCATTTGGGCGAGACAGCTCAACTGCTGTGCTGGAAGAAAAACAGCTGCCATGATTGCTGTTTGATTGAGAGCGCTTACACACACTCACAAAAAAACATATCGGGCTGCAAAGACGGGCCACAAATGCCTGAGGATTCGGCTTCAGAGGATCACCGCACATTTCCTTGGAAGAAAAAAAAAAAAAAAAAAAAGTTTTATATAGTTTCTCCTCCGTTCCCCCTCCCCTTTTTTAAAAGAAAACGTACTGCGTCGACTTGCTTTTCTTCTTCCCATCCCCCCCTCCATAACCTCAAGCAAACTCAAGGAATTGTGCCAAAAGTCCCGTTGCTAGTTACCAAGTGCATTTTTTTTTTTTTTAAACGTCCCTTTGATACTTCTTTCCCTCGTGCTTGCCATGGAATATGCAAGTCAGATAATCTTTCCATTACTTACAAGAAGTAATTTAAAAAAGAAAAAGAACTCCGAGCTCAACGTTCCTTTCTCTTTTTCTCTCATAAGGGGCAGAAGGAGGGAAACGAGGGGGAGAAGGATATTTTTTTTTTCTCTTTGCCGAGTCCAACATTTGGCTTTTTCCATTTGTGGCGGATCACTGTAACGCTATTGTAAAACAACTTCCTGCCCCTTTTGGCTCACGTTCCAGAAGCTGCTAGGCTAAGTTCATAGCACAAACTTTTTTCCCCCCTCGCCGAAGAAGAGAGACTAAAATAAAAAAAATAATTTCCCTGCAAGTATTTTTCCCCCTTTTTCTGGCTAATGGACTCACAAGGTGAATTTATTGCAGCTCTTTAAGAATGTTACACAAGAGACATCGGTATCCCAGCTGGATAATTCATAAGCTGAAAAGGTGGGGTCATTATAAATACGTGTCTGTCTGCGTCTGTGTGTGTGTGCATTTTAATTTTGTAATTTTGAACTGTAAGTCTTAATACCATCAGGTGGATAATGAGCTAAGCTGCTTCATCTGTCGTACTGATTTGTATATCTATCATAGCACAGATCATTGGCTCAGTACATACAGCCTCCTACTTTCCAATTGCTTTTGTACTCTAAGGTGACCCACATCTCTCTCGTCTCCCTCCCCTCCTCTAAATGCTCGGGCTGATGAAAATACCCACCGAAAGCTGCTGAACCCTCCCTGCTAGAGACGGGAGATGTTGCAGCCTCTGCTAGAAGCCAAAAAGGAAAAAAAAATAAGGCCTCCACAACTTGCTCTCTCACGATCTCTCTCTCCCTCTCCCTCTCTCTCCCTCTGTTTCTCTCATAGCAACAGCATTTCTTGGTACGCCTGCTTTGGCATACATCAGCATTTCTACCCGTCCAAGTGTCCTTTTGCGTCACATCTCGCCATCTCACTCAACCAATGAAATCTCCTTCTTGCAATAAAAATATATATACTTTTTCTGTTATTGGTATATTCAAAATTTTGTCTGTGTGTGTGCTTTCCTAACAAAAAACGTTGTCAAGCATTTGATTTGCCCTGCATGAGGGGAGGGGAAAAAGAAAAAAAGAAAAAAGAAAAAAAAAGGAGACTGTACAGGATTCAACCTTGAAGAGTCTTCTTTGTGGAAAATACGTTACCGTAAGAAAAAAAGGATTACATGGTTACTTAAGGAAAGTAATAGTTGTCCCTCTCATTTAATATTTATTTTGCTTATGCTATCGTTGCTCTCCTTATGTACTTTTAAAACAGCTAGGCAGTTTCAACTACTTGGAAAAGTCAGTACCACGTGTTTCTAAGGCTTTGTAAAATATTCTGCAGCAAAAAAAAGATATTAATTGCTATTTTGTCCCTCTAAATATTGATCACGAGGTGACAGGAAAAATGCAATTGCAAAACAGAACCGGTAGATAGGAGTTTCTGTCCCTTGCAACTCTCAGATCCCGTGCAAAGAGGCTGCTCTCCAATCTCCTGCTTAAAATCGCACTCTCCTGCAAAATGGAGCAGAGATCTTTAGAGTTATAGCTGTCTTCTCCCAGATGCACTGCCTTCTTACATACACTCACATGATTATAAAAAATGCAGTATTTATATGTGGCAATGACATTGACAAAGATGTAATACTATTGACAATGTATTATAGCTCGTAGTGCAGACCTTCCCTGAGCTGTGCCTGACTGGTCAGGCTGGCAAAAGCAAGGACAACTAAGCAGAGCATATCCTATATTTGATGGAACTCACTTTCTACCTACACATCATCAAGTATATGAAAACCCACCTCATTATTTACAGGCCTGACTTTAATCCCATTTGCTTTATTAAAATGCTTGATAGTAGCCAAGAGTAGAAAGTACAGCGCAGCACGTGTGGGTTTCTTGGAGCTGGCTGGCTGCACCACATCTTGAATGACTACGGCAGAGGCATATTTAAGGAGCCTCTGTTACACAATTTTATCCAGCCTCAAATCTCAGGAAAGGGCTCAACCACTGGCATTCTGAGGAAAATAAACATTTCTTTTGTAAGCCAAATATATGTTTTATGGTTTACCCTTACCAACTTTTTTTTTTATATTTTTAATGGTGTGAAACCACAAGATGTTTTTAATATTTATTTTTAGGGAATTATAGTAAAAGCATACTAGAGATTATCAGGACGTAGCTGACAAGATATTTAAACAGAAACTTTACCACAAATTTTTATTCTGGTAAAACGACACCTAGTAATTCTGACCTCTTCTAATAACTTTGGTATCTATTGCATATAGACTGTGGACGGAGAGGATGTGTATGCGTAAATTCTGGGTGGTTAAAAAGTAAAGTAAAAGCAAGCAGTATTTCTGTATAACAGACTTAGCAGCAGATAACCATAATGTCCAGCTAAAACTCTTATCACCTTTGTTTAAAAATAGAGGCATGACATTTGTAATAGTATTTATTTTAGCAGAACATGCAGAGATGAGAATGTTAACCCTACACAAAAAAAAAAAAAAAAAAGAAGAGATTTATGCAATAGAGTATTCAACATCTTTTAATGCCAATGTAATACAAAAGACAGACCTGTTTTTTAGGGAAGGATCAGACTCAAGTTTACGAACAGCTCAGTTGCTAGTGTTCTACTTGCATTTTGTCAGTTTTCTGAGATACCTTCCCCCTTTTTCTCAGATGCTATTTGCACCTGCTGATTTATTTTTGTATTTTCCATATAAAAATACAGATCTCCTTGCTCTTTCCACATCTATGCCTTCCTTTCACATTTTTTGTATAAATGTGGAAACAGCTGAGTTTCATCTCTGCTTTTGCCTGCCTCATAACTGGGATAATTCTGTTGCATTTGGAGGGTGAGAAGTGCATCGCCTTTAGACAATTATGGCTCAGATTCGTTCATTGAAAATTATCCTTCTTCCAGAAGTTACGTAAGTACCTTCTATCTGTCACCATAGTTGTAAAATAAGATTAAAAGTCACCTAACTTTAGGTTAGCACAGTACTTAAAAACTAAGGATTCAGGAAAGAGGGAAACAATTATGCAAAGTCCCAACTTGTAAGCTCCACTTCATAGAAATGGAATTGCAAAAAGGGAAGTGGAGGAATTATTTTAAGATTCATCACGCGTGAATAAATTCAAATTATGTAAATAGTAGTAAGCCGGTATTTTCACACCACACTTTATACTGTTACATAATTATATAACCTCTCGCTTTCCCCTTATCACAAGTTCTGTCAATTGGAAACTCATTACAGACACTCCTGCTATACACTAATTCATTTGCTTATATTTTAACCCAGAGTGGTATCTCTTGTTCTTTCATCTCAGTTTTGTGTGATACAGACATTAACACTATGGCCAGCTCTAAACAGAATTGCGATTTTTTACTTTCTAAATAATATAACTCCTTTTCAATATGGGTGGTTGCTATTGTAACAATCTCCAGAAATATTTAATAAAAAATGATCAGGTATATGATTTTTTACAAAATAATCCAATCTAATATATTTCGTTCTTAGGATTAAGCTACCCAAAAAAGTGTAAATTTACGTTTTTCTATTTTTCATCATATAATTAAAATAATTCCAGTACATTTTATAAAAAACACCGCCAAAAATAGCTTTACTTAACATTTAAAGAGCTTTTCTTTTTAAAGCCTCTTCAGTGATTAAAAATAATAAAACATACAGATCCACATGTGTGTATATATATATGTATATATAAAAAAGCAAAGCAATCATTCCCTAAAGGCACCAAAGGTGCTCTGAGGGGTTATAGCTGGTGTACACATCACAGAAAATGCAGTAATTGCACACTGTACAGGTCACTTGGTAAAGTTTTATTCTACTGTTGAATGATTCGCATTAATTCCAATGCATCGGTGGCATATTAAATTATGGGGGAGAAATAGCTAAATACCAAACAAAGACAATTTGGAAGTAAGCGATTTTAACGGTAAAGGCAAGCCGAACAAGGATGCATTTCCACATTATTCCTTTCAAAACATAATGAAACATTTTGCAAAAATACTTCTTTCAGTACACTGTATTTTAACAGCAATGTTTTAGAGCAAACTTGGCATTACACCGGTATCAACACAAATGAAACTCTGGCAGTGGGACAAGTGGTTTGTTTTTTAGTTTTTTCATTATTATTTTTTTTGAAAGAACGGTGCACTGCATTAGAAGGTTTTTTTAAGGGTGTTATGGCTGCATTTTTGTTTTTGTCTTGCAATTATTTTTTTTCTTTTTTTCTTTTTTTTTTTACTGTACAGAGCTGTATGCTTAAACCTGAAGGGTGTTAGTATTTTGCTTCGATACCATGCTCACTGATGAAAACTTACTTCAGCAGCAGCAAATCAAAGCTCAATGCAAGCTTTTATTTCCTGGCTTCTCTTTATTTATCATAAATACCCTACGAAGTTCCTGGGGGTGAATTGAACTGCAAATACATATTTGTGAAAGGGGTGGTGACACGGGGCTGGACTAGGGAATGCCACAGCCACGTCTAGTTTTACGGGCAGATAAGAAAAGTGATGTAAAACACTATTATTTTATTTCGCTGGAAAGGCAACTAAACTTCCCAAGGAGGGGGGGGAACTGGCCGCAAGTCCTGCTCTGCCAGACTGTAATTTATTCTTCACGCTGAGAGCGGACAATGCAGCTCCCACAGCCGGCATCACGGGCTCTCCCTTCTTTTCCCTCCGGATCCCACTCCCCGCCACGCCGCGACCCCCTCCCCGTGCGGCTCCCTGGGCTCCCCGCTCCCACCCCGGCCGCCGCAGGTGAGGGGCTGTCCCGCCCGCCTCATCCATTCCTCCTTCCTTCCTTCCTTCCCTCCTTCCTTCCCTCGCCACTTGCCGGCTGCAGCAGCCCCCAGCTCGCCCACAGTGGGCCAGGGATGGTCATCCCCACTTTCACCCTGGCCCACGGAAAACCCGCGGCTTTCCCCCTCAGCAGCTTTCCCTGCGCCTCTGCCTGCCCTGGGCACCCACCCGGGAAAAGGCGGGATTTCCCAAGGCAAAGCTTACCACTTAAAAGTATTAAAAGAGGTGATTTCTTTCGGCTTCCAGTATTTCTGGCACTTCTGCTTCTCCTGCTGTAAAATAATTCTGTCCTGGCAATGCTTTTTCCCCCGGTAGGACAAGGAGGACAGAGTTAAAACAAGCTACTGGATTTTAAAAACTGTATTTAAATAGTCAGGGTGGCTTTAAAAAGGGATGCCCTGCAGAAATAGCTACTGGAAGAAAAAAAAAAAAGTGGAAAAATGTGAAGAAGGAAAAAAATAAATAAAATAAAATAAAGAAAGGCAAACAACACATCATTATAAAAAGAAGAAAGTTAATTTTTTGAGAACGATAAGCTGCAAAAAGTAAGGAAACATACTTGAGGAAATCTGTAATGAAAACTGAAAGTTTCTTAGGTCCAAAAAAGGGATTAAAATACCCTTATATTGTAAATTACCTCAAGGCTTTTAACTTAGCCAAGAATCGTCCAGTGACCAAGTTCTGTGATATTAAGTTTCTTTTTTTTTTTAATTGCAAAAGAGTGCTACAATCCTGAACAAAGTGAATTGTAATGGGAATAAGAATGGTATACAACAGAAACTCCTTAGTGTTATTTTGTAGTGAAATGTTAGTGAGGTTGAAAAACGCACAGAAATTGTAAGAAAACAGAAAAGGATGTCCATTACTGCAGCACATTCAGAGCAGTTCCAATTAGTACACATGGAGATACTTAATCTAAAATGGTCACAGATAGAGAATTCATAGGGGTATGATCAATTTATGAGCTGAATCATATCTTTTTACATAGCAAATTTCATAGTATTATATCTATTTTATATAAGCCAAATTCATAGTATCGTATCTATTTTATATAGCCAACTTCAGTTTTATGGTGCGAGCTAGAATTTCTCTTTAGCCCTTTAAAACTAAAATATATGGTACATAAGGGGCATCTTTAATTGATCTATCTAGCTTGGCTATCTGAAGTATCACTGGAATCTCACACCCCAACAGCGGGCATCAGCACTGGTAAATTTAAATCCCTCTTCTTGGAAAAAAAAATAAATAAAAAATTCCTAACATGACCGATATCAACACATTATTTTATTAACATAAAATATAATGTTGAGAGAATAATGAACCTACTGCAAGTATTCATGTCTTTAGCAGGACAGATAATAGAAGCTTCTACATTCTTTATCTAAGCTGCAGGTATAAATTATAGTTGTGGAAAAAGAACACTGTCTTTAATTCAATACTTCACGGAAATTGTGCTCCATAAAGAGTCTTTCTGAGAATCATTTGGGTTTTTTCCTTCCTGTCTGTCACGTTGTACTCACTAAACCTGTCACGCTTGCATTATTAAATTTCTTAGGTTTTGAAGGGATGCCTAAATTTACATATTCGGCTTTAACAGTATTCTGCTACTTTTCAGTTTTAGTAAACAAAATGTCACACACGCACACACACGTGATTCTGTATTTCCTTTGTCCAGACAGATGTATTCCCACAGAGAGATACATTTAAGTATTCTGTGTCACATTTGACAAGGGAGAACAAAATAAATAAATAAAAAGAAGGAGGGAAGACACAGAAAGGAGGTTGGCAAATTTGAAGGGACAACTGCTCCGCTCCCAACCACAGCCTGTGAAGAAGGCACGGCGTTGGGTAACGGGCATCAACAAAAGTTCAAACTCACTCCACCACCAGCAGCCGGAGTGATGGAACTGGGACTCTAAAGTACATGCAGCAGCAGCAGCAAGGCCTCAACGCAGAGCATCAGGCTCTAAAAAGAACAGTTTCTGTTTGCAAAGAAAGAAGAGACCTTTACGTTTCATTACCTTTATGTTACATGGCACGTAAAGTGGTTTTCAAAGAGAAGGTCCGTCTCGATGGTGCCAACAAACTAGAAGTTTATTTAAAAAAAAAATATCTTTTTTTTTTTTAATGATTTCCCATTTTGCTTTTTAAAAGATGAACTATCATCTATGCAGATTAAATGTACACTATAATTTAGTAATGGTTATAATGAAGTATGTTACAACTGGACAAAACCAATCCAAACGCTCTTGCAAGGACAACATCCAATGGCTTTTTTAGTATGCTATATACACTAATAAAGTACAATATGAATGGTAACACTGGCATCACCAAAAGAACAAAAAAAGGCAGTGGGAAGAATTGTGAAAAGCTGCTTCCAGAATTATTCAGTGAACTGTTCTTCAGTTGTTTAAAAAGCACTTCCTTTTCAGAATACTGAAAATTCCCAGGGGGTATCAGTGACTAAGCCATGGAAATTTCAAGTTTCAAATTTAACCATTTTTTCCTAAGGCATAAGTGTGTTTAACCAGAGATTTTAGATGAATGATAAAAGCACCAAAATGTTAGAAGGTCAACCGTTAAATTTATATTCTCAGAAAATGTTATCAACAGAAATTTAATGCAATGTTTTTTTTCTTGGTCCATCAAAAATTTAAAGAAAAATGACCAGGGTTTTTTTTCTGGTGCAAACAAGTAACTTAATAAGAAAATTGTGCAGGGAAAAATAAAAAAAAAAAAGACAGTGAAACTTTTTGCCTCTTGGCAACAGGACAGTGAGACTTGGTTCGAAAAAGAGACTACTCCCTGACTCAATTAGAAATACATCTGCTTTTCGAAAACTTTCGAAGCAGCCAAATAGCAAAATCAAAGTTGTCATCTAAAGTCCATATTACTTCCATCATTTATTTGTAAGAAAATTAAACAGTTCCCCCCTTCTTCCAACAGCTGTTTTAACAAAGTCATGTACTTCATCCTTTCTGAGTGTGTGCCCATGCACGCTCTCGATTGCTGTGTGCAATACGGCAGACCTATACCCGAGACAGGTATGTGTATGTATGTAGGCATTTATGGTCTCGTGTTAAAACAGCCCAGAAAGCATGAATGCTATTAGAGTAAGACTGTAAATTAGTACTCGGTTTACATAACACAGCTCAACAGAAATCACAATATTTTAGTAATGCAGATACGAACAAAGGGTTACATTTGAATTGCAACAGGAAAATCATAGAAGACGTGGTTTGGGACTACTTTTTTCTAGCTATCCAAATAAACACATCACTTAAAAAAAAGTTATTGTAACTAAAATACAGAGCAAGACCTACACAAAAGTTGATCATAACAGAGCTACAACAGCAGTAATTTTATCCCTTCAACATTATCGTAGCAACTCATCGCTGCATTCAGAGAACACATAGAACTAACTGAGCTCCCACTACCTGAACGCAAGGTCTCATTCCTGTGCTTAGACCTGAAACAATCAGGGAGGCTAACATAAAGATCAGGGATTTCATCTAAAGAAGCACTGCATGCGTACACCGAAACGCTGTTCCAGCACTCAGCTGGCAGTGTGCTGAGTTCTCAGCACGGAGGGGAAAGCAAAACAGACACTCGAGATTCATGGAGAAAATGCAATTTTGCTTTAATACTGTACTGACACCCGGGCTCCTATAGCAACCGGGGAAGATTTTTATAGGAGTATCAGTTGTACTATATTATTGTTCAGCTTTTTCTAGCTAGCTAACGGCCAAAACCTTAATCAGTCTAAGAATTTTATTGGGAATCTATTGGAAAAGGCCATTTTGTGCTGGAACTACTGTGTTGTTCCAGCTTTCGTCTTTGCCCTCCCCAAACAGAGAACACCGTTTTGCAGCTGTCATGCATTTTTCTTTCCAAAGTGGATAATGCCAGTGGAAAACACCTTGTACTGCAGAAAAATATAGCAATGCACGTTCACAGGTTTTATTTTTACAGGTGCAACTGAAGTCTGCCTTATATTTTCTGCTTGCTCTAATATTAATTTTAAAAAAACACATATAAATGTATAACATACAGTTATCTGTATTCATGGAGCATTTTGAAACTTGGACGTATTTATTTTTGTTCAAATATTCAATGGAAAGAGGCAGAAGAAGAGATTTTACCAAAAGACATATTGGATAAATAAGCTTTTACTTCAAATGAATTTTGCTGAGCTACACTGGGCCTAAATACATATCTGGCAGTCCAGTGTTTAGAAAAATGTTTATCTTCAAAAAGTAAAGCATAAACTCGGTAATTTCCTTAGCACAGCTGAAATGTGACCAAACCCATATTCTATGAGATTATTTTTTAATTTTTCATTTTTTCTCTCCTTAGATAAGCTGATATCAGCTGATAACAGCTTAATAATAAAAGCAAAATAGCCAGGTGTACAACAGTTGCTTAACAGAGGAGGTTGTTAAATATGAATGGTTCTTATTTAGTTTTCTCTGCAGGGGTCACATTTGGAAACAATTTCGATAAAGCAAATTTAGAATGATAATACAGGAGTTCATATTTCTAATTTCAGTAACATCTTTGTCTAGGAAATGAGAAAAGTCTTAACCACCATTAAGCTTTAAGAGGTACACCAGCTAGTGAAATCGCTGCCAGAAATTGTAATGCTGAGGAATCAAGTTTACACAGTAAAATTGACTGTTCTCTGCTCATTCTATTAATACAAACTTTACCAGGGATAAAGCTCTTCTATAAACAGTGAAACATTAAGAGTCCTGAGAGTTTTGAGTCAGGATCATCCAAAGCAAAAAGTCTCCAAAAGGCCCCACTTAATAAGAAGCTTTTAGAAGAAGCACTTCTACTACCATGTCTTAAATTATGATACTGCACATTGAAATAATTAAGATGTACTCAGATAAATTAGTTCTCATTTCAAGCAGACACTTACTGTATTTACTGTAAGGCTTCAGTATCTTTTTGAGGAAAAAGAAACATTTTAAAGTTTTAGTACTGGCTGAGTACTTTTTCTTTTTTATTTTCCTTTTTTCTCTGAGCAGCCGTCCACATTTTAAGATTCTCTTACAGCTCATCACCTCCAAACAAAGCACAACTGTATCAAAGCTTTAAGGGGAAAAAAATACCAAAAATGAACACAACTGACATTGCCTTGACACTGTCTCTAGTATTGAAAATCCTGCAGATAACAGAAATGCTACACTACTATTAAAGAACGCTGTAAAAAGGGACAGACCTTGTATTTTCATTACCAAGCGTCCCAATTATAACTGATGGACACAAGCAGGAAATACACATATACTAACCTGACAATATTTTTTTCGGATGAGTATAGTAAGTATACCTTTCCTCTCTGGTTTCCACTAAAATCTAAAGCTAATGGAACTTCAAATAACGAATACAGGACACAGAGGTGCTGGTTTCAGTATTGCTGCAGTCAGCATCGCTTGCTGCTCACGTACTGACTCTCTGCTGTTCACGTTCAGCTCAGCTCCAAATAAAAGTTTCATTAAAAGGGAATAATGTTTGAGTTGCTTGGCCACTTCTTTTGTTCAAATAGCTAATTTTGCTGCATTACAGAATGCACTTTTGAATCTAAGAGTAGGCATTTGGAATTGTTTGTTTAAATAATACGGATTCAAGAAAAATAAGGGAAACCCAACATTTTACTTTAAATGCCTAGTGTGGAATGGAAACAAAATGAGGAAAGCGAAAGAGAGAGAGAGAATATTGCTGTCTTGCGCAAGAGAAAGTTACAGTATTCTAGATCAGGCAAATCCGTATTATGGCACATAATCTGAAGGAGGGGAAAAAACCCCAACTTGGAAGTCTGCCAGAGTTAAGGAGAGTGGCATACTCTCTTCTCCAAAGAGAAGAGCCTGGTACAGAAGGCAGATCTGCACAGCGAAGGCAGCAGCACTACCCCAGGCTCTCTGTCCAGCCCTGCCCTGGGGAGATGGATGCTCTGGGCAAGGCAGAGACACCAGGGGGGGGAGATGTCCTGCCCATGCACTCCTCCCAGCTCCTGGGCAGGACCCGGCCACTTCCAGCATCCACAACTCCAACCTCCCACAACACAAGGGTGGGCTGAACACGAGAGGTGGCCACAACTGCAGAGAAGACGCAGACCAAGACGCATCTATTGGATGGCTTCCTACTTATGATCAGAGTGGTCTACAAAGGAGCCCAGAGAAACACAACCGCAAAGAGCACAGCACCGAACGTTTGCAGGATCAAATTTGCAGGACCTAAACCATCAGTAACATCAGATGAACCCACCATGCGCTCCATTATACCAATACAGTAGAGTCTTCCAGGGATTTATAGAGGTATAAAATGTGAAAGAAAGAAAAAAAAAACCTAACAAAAACCCAACAAAACCCCAGTAAGCCCAGAAATACCCAAGAGCTGAAATTTACTGTCATACACATCTTTACCTTGATCCTATTCACGTCGACAGCCACAGAAGCCTCAAAGCTTAATGTCACACTATTACTTATCTTTGTGATGGCAACTTTATAAATTCTCAATGCATACGCATCCTTTGTGCTCAGTTTTAACCCTGCTGCGTTTTACACAACTTGGCTGTCATCCGCAATTAAGGGCTTTTTATATTTTTTGATAGAAGGAAGAAATGTGGAAAAGCAGTTATTCTGACTGAAGATACGCATTTACAGTTTAGTTATTTTACGACCATTGTACTTCACAGATTTTACTGCTGAGCAAAGAACAGCATATAGATGAAAGATAATAAACATCTTTCAGGGAAAGGTGACGGTTGTCTATACACAAGTCTTCCAGATAAATGTGGTAGCTGAGATAAATTATCTATGTTCCCTGGTCGCAGCAACTACAAATGAGATGCATCACATTCTGCCACCAGTTACTTTTGAAGCCAAAAAAATCCGCATTTTTTGCATAAAATTAGTGATAAATGTGAGGACGTCCTAGTTCCCTTTGGCTTCGTACCCCACGCTTACCATGCTTGGCTTCACAGGGCTCGGCATGCCTGTGTTTTACATTTACTTGGTGCAGCACGAAGAAAATGTTATGAAAAAGGTGCTGAATAACAACAATCTGCTGGGACACAGCATCATGTTTCCTCACGGGCTGATACACAACGCTTATTTTGAGATCCCAGAGGCCCAAGGTTAAGGCTGCAATTGCCAGGAGGTTTCAATAGAAAAAATCTCTAATTTTCACTAGTCTAAAGCACAGTCCAGTGAGGAGGGGAGGGGGGGGAAGACCCAGGCAATATATTTAGTTCAAGGAGGGATTAAGCGCCGCAGCCATCGGTAAGTCAAGAGCTAATACGTCCCCCTTTGAAACAGTTTTGACTTTTCCTCTCGCCGCTGGGGAGGTTGGGGTGAGGCAAACCTGATACTCTGCCATTCTCCGCCAGCACGTGCCTAAATTAGTTCTCCATTTTGCGGTGGCCCTCGGAGAGCAATTCCCATTGAGAAGCGAACAAAGGCCGCGACCCCGGGGTCAGAGTGTAATGCAGGAAGCATGACCTCCCCTTTGTTCCCAGCAGCGCTGTTTACTCTGCCTAAGTAAAGATCACCNTTGAGCTGCCAAGGCTCGATGGAACTTTATTTCCAGAGAAAAGGGCCGTACAAACTTCACGTGGTCTTCCTTCCAAAACCAGGTTAATTTCTGCACAGCTAGCCGGCTGCTTTTAAGTTATTTTTAAAGTTATCAAAATACTGACAGTGAAAACTATCACCTCCCTGCAATATTCTTCTCTTTTACATCTCCTTTTGGAAAGTTCTGAGTTGATTTACAAAATTGTTTGGGTCTTAAAATGGTTATTAAAAAGTGTAATCCTTTGTTGCTATTATAAATGAGAATTTTAAAATATCCTGTAGTAAAATTGCCCATTGCTGTAGACAATTGCAAACTCCAGGGTGGTTCACTTGCAAACAAGAAACCAAGGAAAATAAAATGAAAATATGCTGCGCATGAGAACTCACATATGCTGGTAGCTAGGCTTAACCAGGCTAAACAAGCAATTCTTTTGACTGTTAAGTTTTCTGTTATCAATTTTTAATAGTATCTTAGAACATCTTTATTAATATGAAATACGTTAACAGAAGCATCTCTTGCAATGGCTAAATTATTGCTGCACTGGTAACATATGGGAGGCAACGCGGCCAATTAGGCTGCACACTGGATTGTCTCCTTTCCATTCTCGCCTCTAATCCACCGGCTTGCTGGATGATCCCAACTTTTGCTTTGTGCCTCGGTCTCCTCATCTGCAGTGGTACCGCTCCCTGGGATGCAGATGTTACCGTCAGTTACTCAGCCAGGATGGGAGAAAAAGAGCATGTGGAAGGGAGTGGTCTAGACTAGGACATTTCCCTGAATCTACCCTCAGGCAGAAGCTCTTCTGATGAAGCCGAACATTGCTAGAGGTTCCAGAAGAAAATAATAGGAATAAGGCCAGGCAGGGGGTCCGAGCCGATCAAAGGCTTTGGCACAGGGACCTCAGCACCACAGATAAATCCCACAGGAGCTAAATGCAGTAGAAATCAACACTAGATCACCCATCATGCCAGCAACTTTGAAAGGAGGACCAGGAGTGCCAGACTCCAAAAAACCCATGGTCCTAAGACAGCACACAGTACAGGAGTTGGCTGCATGGGGAAGAGGTGAGAGGGCATCCTTCAGTTCTCAGATATGTTGTGCAAAATGCCTATTTTTGAATCCACAACCACAGATCCGGCTTTTAAGTCCCTACCAACATGAATTAATGCATAAAGCTGAGGTCTCATACCCAGTCTGTACTTACACCAGTACGCTCTGCCCCTTCCTGTCTCTTCTGCTAGACCTGCATCCTCAGGCACCAGGCAGAACGAAGGAGGAAGCAAGATTCTTGGCCCTCCTCTTCAGGACATTCTAGAAGTTGCTTTCACTTTTTTTAGGCTTCTTCATAGAAGGAACCCATGCATTTCAAATATTTTTAGAAGGATTCAAACAGATAAACAAAATCAAGAATCCAATAAAAATAACAGTACGTTTTTCTTACTATGTTGTCTCTGCAAAAATTATAACTTCCTTCTTCACCCACCACTGCTATTCCTTACTTCTATGTTTTCTGAGTTTTCCTCGCCCCAACAGGAACAGAAGGAAACTCACTGTCATCAGGAAAACCAAAAGCAGAAAGCCCTCTCAGCACACACACATGCCCCAACAGCGAGCACAGGTTTAGCCCAGATGGCTCACAACAGATTCCAACATGGCCAAGCGTAAAGTAGAAACTTCCAAACCATGTGTTTGCACCATGATGGGCGGTATTCCCTCTGCAGGTGCGTGAAAGACTGGCACTCAGCACAACTCTCTTCTACCTTCTCTCACCTGTCCACTTCTGTGCCTGGAACAAACAAATCTAGTAATATCGTTTCCGGTGATTGCTCTTCCCCAAAAATCTAATACAGAAGTATTGAGCTTTTTAGTATATACTGATAGTCAAAGAAAGAAGAGTGGAGCCAAAACACCTTGACGGACAAGTTTAGAAGAGCCTGTGTACAGAGGAAAACAAGCACCTAGTGAAAAACAAAACCATATAGCAAGTATTTAAAATAACCTAGCTAGAAATGCAGCACCATACTGCTACGTTGTATGTTTATCAGATCTTCCCATTGTCTTCAATGGGAACACTCTGCTTTTATGCATGAAAGACTGATTATGCAGGCATAGCATATCCATCAGGAAAAAAGAATAAATAAATAAAAAAAAGGATAAAAAAATGTCTAGACATAGAAGTAGGTGGACAAGGGCAACCTGAGTACTGAGAAAAGCTTTGCAATAGGTTGAGGTAAAGAGGTACCTTTACCGAAAAAAAATGTAGTGAACTGAAACCACTAGAACAAAGAGCATACTTAAAAAACAGCACCAAAAAAATGGAGATTAGGAGCATAAGGACTGAACCAAAGACATAACAACAATTTACTGACATGCGTTAGGAGCAGGAAGACCACACAACAGTTATGTGGCACGTCTGAAACAGTACTGGGAAACAAAGGGAGTGAATAAAGAAGAGGAAAAACATTGTAGAAAAGATAATAGACTATTTTGACCTTGAGATATTTAGTCATGCACCCTTTCTCACTCTGTATGACCATTTCTCGTTAGCTGGGCTTCAGATCTGGGGTATTAAAAAA
>VXBW01001071.1:655597-674666 GCA_013400375.1 Thinocorus orbignyianus | reverse complement strand
CCAGATCTAAGAGCCTGCCCGGATGATTATGTATTTATATCGCCCCGAAAGGGGAAGGGCTCCGGCCCTGCCGGCCCTGCAGTTCCTCAACTCCCCTGCAAAGGTTCGCCCTGTGGAAAAGCCAAGCNCACAGCAAAGCCATCTCTTTGTTAAGGCGAGGACATACTCATTCCCCTTCTCATAGGATCACAGAACGGTCTGGGTTGGAAGAGACCTCAAAGATCATGGAGTCCCAACCCCCCTGCCAAGGGCAGGGACACCTCCCACTAGAGCAGGTTGCTCAAAGCCCCATCCAGCCTGACCTTGAACACTCCCAGGGATGGGGCATCCACAGCTTCTCTGGGCAACCTGTTCCAGTGCCTCACCACCCCCACAGGAAAGAACTTCTTCCTAATATCCAATCTAAATCACCCCTCTTTTAGTTAAAATCCGTTACCACTCATCACTACACTCCCTGATGAAGAGTCCCCCTCCATCTCCGTTAGGCCCCCGTTAGGTACTGGAAGGCTGTTACAAGGCCTCTCCAGAGCCTCCTCCAGGCCTCTTCTCACCTTCAACCTGCTGGCTGGCTACCCCTCCTTTTTGGCAGACTATGAATTCTGGATATTTCTTGCTCGGCAGCTCCAACAAGCTGGGTTTATCCAAGTAAGAGTATCCTTAGTATGGTCAGTTTGCAACCCGGTACCAAGTTTGTCCTGACAAACTGTAATCCCACTGGTATAATTCAGCATATTAATGCTCTGAGCAAGGGCAGAGAGGAGAGGCTGCAAAATGAAACAAATTTGTTTACAGGGCCCCAGTTTTAGGATCCACTTAGATGCTTGGTACTAGAAAGAAATTTCCCCCATTTACATATTAATTGATGCATGTCTAGCTGAGTCCTTCAGTGCCCTCTGAAGCCTTTAGTAAACTGCTCCAATGACAGGGATTAGGAAGAAAGCTGAAACACCAGCCGAATTTCAGGGTGTCTGAAACACCCAGAAGTGTGTTTCAGGTCCTCTGAGCAGGGATGACAAATTTCTGTGTTGTCCTTCCTGCTAACAACATTCTATGAAAGTTTTTACTGGGTGTAATCAGTTTATCTTTGCAATATGTGAAGCCACACTGAGCAGTTTACCAAAATCCTTCTGTAGCTACCAGCATCAAGAAAATTTCCCCCCCACCTTCCTTCGCAGACTAGAATAAAGCATATTCTGCTGTGCAATACGAAGAGCAAGTTGTTATACCTGAATGTCTTGCATTTGAGTTGGCATCTAAAAGTAAACAAACAAAAAGCCTGCGGAGCAAATCCTAGCCCACAAAGGCTCATCAATGCAGGCCCAAACTATTTAGATATGTATTTGTTTTTAGAGGCCACTGAATTCTTTGAAGGATATAATCTTTCAGCTATAAAAATGTTAATAAATACTCAATTTAAAATGAATAAAAAGATGATCTCTCTTAGGAAGTTTGCTAAGTGTAGTCACAAGAAGGGATAGATATTTTGCTAAAGAAAGCAAAAGTTGCTTATGTTAAAATGTTCTTTATTATCAGTGTTCTTGTATATTTACTGCCTTTCTCTTGTTTAAAGGAGCATGACATTGTCAGGGCTATTACTAACTAGATAGTCAGACACATGTGGATGAAACATCAGTAAAGCTTTTAATTTCTTGTTTCCAAAATAATTTTTAGAACACGTGAAAATACGTTTTTAAAACAACTAGAGGTATACTGAGGGTGTTAAAACTGGAAAAGTCAGTAAGAATTTTAGTGTATTTTTTCTCATTTTTACCTACATTTTCAATGACAGACTTTCCAGTATTACGAAGCTTACGTGAACTGGCTAGTGATTCCAAACTTGACGTGCTTGCTTAAAATGATCTCTCTATGCTTTGTAGCTCAAGGAGTATGAGGAAGCTACAGAGTTGTATCTTACTGAATTCTGATGAAAACATAAAAAAACCAAACCTATCTCCCTTAAAAGTCTTCACTACATTATTAAATAATCCCAAAATATTATAGGTGGGGCTAGCACAACTGCCAACTGTCCTGATTGCCAGGTCCTTCCTATTCTAAAACTGCATTTTCAGTTGCTTAAAAACTTTGCCAAACTTAAACTGTTTGGCTGAAAATTTCTGTCACCAGGTGTGTGCCTCGGGGATAACTGTGAAAATCTGCAGGTAAATGGCTTAGACCTTTCCAAAAATGAGCCTAGCGAAGCATCAGTTGTTTGGGCCATGCTGCCAAATTACAGAAACTTTTGCTTCGAGAAGCTCCCACATCCCCTCCCTGTTTGGGGCAGAGATTAGGATGGGAGGTAGCCTGTTCAGGGAGCGGGTTTTGTCTGTTTCATTCTAGCCAGGCTGAAAACGTTTGAAAATTTCCAATCACACACACTTGCTAGGGACTTGCTGAAGTTTAAGAGGAAAAATTCCCAAAGATCCCACTCTCACTAAACATGCTGCTCCTTCTCACAGCAGTCTGGGTTGACGAGGTGGCAGATGAACCCACCACATGCTCTACACTAGAACTAGTTACAGTTAAACTGAGCTCCATCAGAAACACTGATCGGGGTGCCGCGAAACAATTGCCTATGGCTCTTAGTACTGGCATCCAGACAGCCTAGTGGAAGTTGTTCGATTTCCATATGGAAGAAATAAAGATATCAAAGCAGAATAGAAGACAAAGAAGGGAGATGGACATCAGTAAACTGGCAGAGCAAGGCAGGCAGGTTGGGTGCAGAAGGTGGGAGTAGACTCAGCCCGAGCAGGAAAGCTAAAACTATTTGCAAAAAGAAGTTGGACTTCTTGGCTGGGGAAGCGAATGGGAGCCGGTAGAAAAGAGACAGTGCTGAGAAGTCAGGACATCGTCAAGAAAAAAGAGGGAATTGCCAACAACTTTGTGTCGTTTCTCAATGGAGGTGCTTTAAATAGAGAATTATCTTCCTATTGCCATCAGTTGGCCCAAGTACCAGGGCACTGCGGGATGGTTCTGAATATTGCACTCTTTCTGATGACTCATGTTTGGATGTTAGTAGACTGCTACAAGATAAAAATCTCTGTTTATGCAATTTGCTTTTAACCCCCCCAACTTGCAAAAAAATGACATGCACAAGCATGTGCATTCGCACACACATACACATGCGTACACGTGTTAAAACTGTATTAAGACAAGGGTTAATCTTGTTCAAACATGATGAAAGGGTGCAGAATTGAACAGAAAAAATACAAATAATACCTACTGTGCAGCTACTCTACTTCTTGTATGCAGCCTTGTATGATACAGTTCTCATACAGGCCTGTATTTCATCTTTTCTGCTGGATCCCAGCTTCATTAAATGGATTGAACAAAACAATGGCAATATTAGCAGCTACTCTATTTTCTGTTCTCCTCACGGAACAATGTGCAGCCCCATGTCTCATTTACTGGGTGCCTCTCAGACTACCCACTGAATTACAAGGTTTTGCCGTGGCACTTCTTACCATTGCATGCTATCACAGATCCACTGATTTATCTTCATGAAAATCTTGTGAGCTGAAGGAAAAATACTACCTTTAAAGAGTAAGAATTTGGCACAAACTTCCATGCATTCTGGGTGCCCAAAACAAGACATGATGAACCTGGCTTTCTGAGTTACTTAGCTTTATAAAATACCACATATATCGGTATTATATGCTGAAGAACCTTTGCCCCAGATTTCACTGGCCGTGGCAAATGCTTACTGTAGTTTGCCACCACATGAGAATACGAGGAACCAAAATGAGCAGCCTTATAACTTGAGCATGTTGAAAAACAAAGTAAAATGCCCGACCTAAGGTATTTCTGCCAAATAAACACCTCTCTTTCACAGGCAAAGTTTTAAAGCAAATAATACCACACGTCAGGGGGCTACATAACATTTGCCATTATCCCACTTCACTAAATCTTCTTTTCTTAGCATTATAGTATCAGAACGCAACAGAAAATACAAGCAGGTTAAGAAACTATTTTCTATCATTTAATACCTTTTAATATCTTTGTTTTAAGATTTGGGGGAGGACTGACACCTAAGTTTTGAACTGTGGAGTTGGCAATACCAGTAATGCCTTAGGGGGAGGTGTAATGCATTGCTGAGCCTTCCCTTTTTTGTGTTTGAGAGGAATACAGCACATATGGGTTATGATTCACAGTAACTGATGACTGAGTGGTCCACATGGACTGACTCAGGTGTTCTGACCCAAGGGCAAGTACCCACACTACCAAGTGACTATCAAAAATACTTGCCAGGCCCAGGCACCATCAACGCCCCAAGTCACTTCTCACAAAAGAAGGCTGAAAGACTGCAGAGAATGCACATTTCTTTTACACTATCAGCGGTGGGAGGCTTTGTGATTGGGGCAGCAAGGAGAAGGCCATAGTGCTCTTACTGGAAGGTCTGTTGATACCAGGGGTGGTTGTTATTTCGGATGACTATAATTCTAGTAGCACTCTGTTGAATTTTTTTTTCTGCATCTTCTGATTTCTCATCCTTGTTTCTTGAATATTTCAAGTGTTTTGAAGAGTGCCTAGAGCTGAAAGTCATTACTGAAAAAAACCTGTATAACATGAATGCCGACATTAACTTGTACAGGCATCTTTGAGACACTCCAACTGCAGTACTGTTTTCACCTAGCTATGGAAGCAAACCTCTAAGTGGAATAAATCCAAAAATCACAGGAAACATGAGTTGTAAATGTACATGTGAGTGTATTTGAAAAAAAAATTTTTCAAGGTGAGTGATTTTCTAAGAACTCACTGCAAAGAGATCTAAGCAGAAATACCTTTTCATAGCAACACAAAACCTTGAGCACAAAAAGGCAAGCTGGGTCTTTGAATAAGCTTCTACATCATAGCATAATGATGCAAAGATCTTGAACTAAGATGACAGTTTCCAATAGGAGATGAGGTAGGCTTTAGTGAAGCAGCAGTTTCCTGAAGATATGCTAGATACAAATTACTCTCAAACTATGATGATAATGGGCAAAATGTTGACTTTCATGTTTTCCAGGATGAGGACCAAGATCTTCTCAATGGAATGCTGATGCCGATTTGGGGTGAAATGTTCTTAGTACAATGCCATGATCTGAAACCAACTGTACTCAAGGTGAGTTTGACTGAAGCCAAAAAAATGATTCCAGGAAAGAAACAGTTCAAACAGAATTTGTAAAGGACTCAAGTATAATTTTGAAGGCACTCTTCTGATCTGGAGAAATAAAAATTCAGGTTCTTCCTGACAAAATGCCTGTTTTGTTTAAGAACAAAACTAAGGCTCATCTCAGGACTCCTATACAACTTCTCAAGAAATGCACTCGATCAAAAACTACGCTAAAATAACTTTCCAGAATCCTAGCTGACCTACTTGGGAAGAAATGTCCCCCACCAACTCAGATTGTTGCTAGTGTGTGAACATTTTCAACGAAAAAAACCCAAAACAACCTAATGTGAAAGCAGCGCTTTCATTTTCTAACGTTAGGTTACTTCTGATAAAATTTGTAATTTTCAAAAGTCTGTTTCTTTGGAAAAGGTACAGCTCACCTCCCTGCACCTTATAATTAGGGAAAAATTAATCTGGTAAGTG
This sequence comes from Thinocorus orbignyianus, assembly GCA_013400375.1. Classification (NCBI taxonomy): domain Eukaryota; kingdom Metazoa; phylum Chordata; class Aves; order Ciconiiformes; family Thinocoridae; genus Thinocorus; species Thinocorus orbignyianus. The sequence goes on along the minus strand of VXBW01001071.1, from coordinate 669,091 downwards.
ATCTAATGAAAAAGTAGGCAAATGAAGAGTTAAAGTTGCTGTGTTTACAAAGCACACTGTTAATTTTGAAAGGTGAAAAGGCAAGTGAAAAAAAAGCACGTAGGAGATGAGAAACTACTGGAGCTTCCTTCTTAATGTGGTTCCCAGACACTCAACTGCGGTTTGTACTCTGAATAAAAGTCGTATTACTCTTATCTAAACCATCTAAGAGCAGCACTCACATATTCTGGAACAAGACATGCACTCCTAGGAAGCGAGGCTGATACCTAAGTAGAAAAATAGTGGAAGAAGTGGAAAGAAACCCCAAGCAGTTCTCTGTTCAAGGAATTAAAAAAGTTAAAAACAACTAACCAGAAATTTAAACTGATCTAGTTAACTTACTTCCTAGCTTTTTTTTCTTTTTCTCACAACATCCGTTGTTACTGAAACATGGCTTTTTGTTTATGAAATTACTTCTAGTATAGGACTGCTCGACAAGCAACGTTTATGCATTTTGCCATATGTCATTAGTTTCTTCCACATAACTATGCATGCTGACACTAAAAGATACATTCCACATTTTTTTAGTCTAAATAGATTTTGAATTATTTTAAAATAAAATAAATAATGAAAAATGGGGCGGAATAGTGAAAACAATGTTAATTCAATTGCATTTTTAAGGTTATTCTGACATTTAAAAAAGTGGCCAAGCACATTCTGCCTGCTTGTTTTTATACACAGATGCAGCTGTCAGAAATTCATGCACGAGCTTGTATGGGACTCCCAGTATTATGTCTGTTGTAAAATAATTCTGTATTGGTCTGCTCCCAATCTAAATATACTTGTGACTAAAGCTCTCACACGCAGATATAAATCTACCAAATCAAAATCTGTTTCCAGGAGCTGTAACTTATTGCATTTATATACAAAACCTAACAGGTGATGAAAACAAAAATACATCAAAGATTACTTTAACTCTACTGTAATACACTTCTACCATTAGCACTTATTTTATTGAATGATTCATGCCTTATTGGCTTTTCTAGATTTGCTTTTATATTTCCGCCTCGCTATTTTAAGATGTATTATCTTTAATCCAAAAACTGCCATCCTACCTAAACCTACTTAGAATTTTCTATGATGAAATCTCATTGAAGGAAGATTAGTGAGAATTACGGATCTTTCACAGTGCAGTCTGAAGGAACATACCAACCACAGCACAGCATAACCTAAAAATATCTTACCTTTAAGTTTTCTAATATCAAGATTCAAAGCTACAAAATGCAAGGGATTTTTTTAGTTTGCTGGGAAAAAATAATAGAAGACACACTGATTTGTGTTCAGTGTATACTTCACAGCAGAAAGGCACACCGCTTCCAAATACTCATGTCCTATTTGTACTATGGGCAGAACCTATGAAACGGTGTGCTGTTCCTGTAGAAAGATGCTAACAGGGATTCAGACCTCAGAGTGGAAAGGAGCTTAAAACAGGACAAAACTCATCTGGAACTTGACTGCTTTGCAGGAAATTCTCCCATTTAGAGCCACAACAGATGTTTTGCCTGAATCTGTCTGCACATGCAATTAGCAGAAAATGAACAGAAAATTGCAATTATTTGGGAAAGACCGGGGCAATTATTTTAAAAAGTGGAAGCTTTTATATCCAGTACTTTCTGTTCACTTAAGGTGAAACACCACTCCCCATTTAAAACCGAGAAGAAATTCTTTCCCTCGTCATTTAAAGGAGACCGGATTATACCGTGCAGTTTGAAGTTCTCGGAATTAGAGAACATTAGAGAACACCACCATTGTAGTGGTGCACAAGAACAGCAACCTTGGGCCTGACTGTTGGGTGCTGAGCAAAGACAAAGACTTTGCTTCTCAAGCCTTTAGGGCACTGTCCATTCTTACAAATAAATTTAAAAAGCAGTCTTCTGTAGTTGTAATATACAATCTCAATTTTTTGTTGAAGAAGTAACATATTAAGGCTATTCCTCTGCAACTGAGTTGTTAACAGCAGCTACAAACAAGTATTAACTAAAAAAAAACACTCTAACTTCAGCACCTTATTGACTAAATTAAGCATCTTCCCTTTATATATAAAAATATATTTTTAATATCTATTTTATTTTATGTATACGTTACTTTGAAATCCCCCCAAATCTGTATGAGTTACTGCATGATTATTTTTAAATGGAAAATCTCAATATGCCTTTTCTGCAATAAAAATGTTTAAAAGATAAAATTCTTTAAAAGTGTGTTTTCTTACATTAGTAACTACAAAAAATAAAGAAAAAAAAAACCACCAAAATCTAGAACAAGATACTTTAGTTTGGTGCTTGTATTTTGTGTTCTCACACTTACTATATTGAGTTCAGGATTTTTTACACAGAAAAACTTCAGATTAAAAAAAATTCACACGCGTGAGGTTTGTTTGCAAAAAATAATCCAGTTCTTGCTCAGTTATTCTTTATATGTGTGGAGGGGGAGCAAGTTCATATTGCTTTGAAACAATAGCTTTTGTTCTTGAGATATATTTTAAAGGCAGAAAGTGCTAGTTGCAGCAGCACTATGAGCTCTTGATGTATTGAACAGTAGAGGAAATAGTCTCAGAAACTATGTAAACTGCTTCCAGCCTGAACTTAGCAGGCTGCTTTTTTGCCAGTATTTCAAAACATGTTTAGCTGAACAAGCATATTTTCAACATTACAACAGGGTGTAATCGCTTTTTCATCTGATCTGCTCTTCATGTACACTTTATTACAAAAAGGTGGAAAGTTATACACGGCAAAAAAAAAACAGGCATAAAGATATTTAAAGTAAAAAAGGACTATGAAACATTTTCCATTCCCCCCAGCACCCTCCCCAGTAAAACACATGAAAAACCCTCAGTAAATGATGACTGCATGACTCACATGGGAGTTTCATATAGCTTCCTCTTCTACCGTAAGCCTCACTGGGATTCTCTCTCGCCCCGGCACTAGCTACTGCGTAGTGTGTGCATGTTGTTTAAGATGTTTTCTTTCACCTGAGGTGAGCTAAATGGCTTAAGCAGCACTTCAGAAATCGCTCTTTTCCTTCCACCAGACCAGCCCAGCGCCAGGGAGTGGGGGTGTGAAAGCTCAGGCTTCCCAGCAGAGAGGGAGAGAGAGGTGCTGGCACCGAGCTCTCTGTCAGGAGGCCTCCTGCCAAAAGAGCCTGAATGCTCAGCCAGAAGTAGCTAACCTTAGAGGACACCACACAGACCATTTATCTGCCGGGGCTCAGAAGAATACTGAAGGTTGTGAACAAGATACAGAGCCAGTATATGTCAGTATATAACTTGTCTCAGGTCCCATTCTCCTCCCCAGTTGATGGTCTTACTCCTTAGGATTTGACTCAGGGTTTCACACAATGAAACACTTGTTCAGCTGCAAATGAGAAGGCTACTAAAATGATACAGCAGAGCCCACATGAAGTAAACGACACAAAACTGCTTCCCCACACTTCTTTTTCCAGACTTCAGAGGAACCCCCTTGCTTGGTGAGCGTAAACACCTGTAGCTTAAGTAAAGTAGGTTTCTATTTAGAATTCTATGATTCTAAAGTAAATCTGTTTCACATCAGCTTGGGCCCCCTGGGCTGTGCAGGGATGAGGCAGGATGCAAATATCGCTGTGTGGGCAGGTTTGATGCAGTTACCTGGCTGGAGAAAGACAGTGGCTGGGCTCAAGATGTCATTCAGTTTAGTCATCTGGTGTGGAAGAGCAGAGCATCTGGTTCAGGAATACAAGCTCATACTCGTTTCTGTGTCATCTCTGGCTAATATCTAGATTCAAGCTCCATGATGAATATTTGAACAGTTACACAGACTTTGTGCAAGAGAAAGGGAACTGTTCAAATGAAAAAATGGCTCCATGTATCCGTTGTGTGTTAAACATTTTCAGATTGTGTCACTATTTATAAACAAAAACCTGGCAAAGAAGAGAGAGGTCAAGTTATGAATGACAGGTCTGCAAAGTGAAGTACATTATACAGCTTTTCAGTTTCTAGTCACTGTTTTAAAAAAGGGTTTAGTTGGCATTAATTATCTGTTACCTCCTTCCCAGAATTTATGAATTAGCACTTCTTAATTTTAGGGCACTGCTGTGGTAGGATTTGCTTCGGAAAACTTACAGGCTTAATATAGAAATTAACGAGGAGAAATATAACATGAGGACAGGATAGGAGCAAGAACAGTGGCCTGGGGATGTGTCGCAGTTCATGCTTGGTCCCAGGGTGCGCTACCAGCAACACATAGGCCTGGGGAGCACAAGGCAGGGGAAAAGAGGAGGGGAAAACTATGTTATCACCGTGCATCAGGTCAAAGACAATAATCCATTCATTCTCCAAGTAGGATTCATGTGAAAGCTGTTCATGTAGATACTAAAAAGCATAGTGATAATTTCCTGTGGCTTCACCACCTTTGTGTAGGGCCTGATGGGAAGGTGGGAGACCTGTATGTCCTAACCAGGGATTTAAATGCATAGGTATAGGGCAAACTGAAAAACTTGCCCATATATCGTCAGTAATCATGTTTGTGAGATCAAGGACATGGTCACCCAGTGCTACATACCTACATACTTGTTGAGTAACACCTTCAACTTTGCAGACAGCTTCTCAGAACATGTTTAGTGCCAAGGGACATAACAGGGCAGAGGGGTACAACTGCCTTTGCTCTTGTGGAGCGATACCTGTCCAGCTGGGTTGATGTTTATACACAGAACCAATTTATTGTATTTATTTGCCTGTGTTACTGCAGCTGTTTTGCATCCCCATTTTTTCATGCCTACACTAGTAAATAACAGGGACGACAGCCTGATTAATGATGGCAAGACTGAATTAAGGATGTGACAAAGGGCTATGTGATCAGACAGATTCAATCACTTTGCACAAGCAAAATGAGGAAGAAGGAGAGACAGAAGTAAACAAATTAAAATGCTGTCTTTAAAATAAACTCAGTAGTCCAGTGATGCAATATGGAAATAAAGTAGAATCTCTGACTTCAGAGATCCCTTTAATTCCACAGCTGTATGTTATCATTTAGTGTCATCTGTTGTTATTTCAACCTTAAGGTATCCAAGTATTGATAAATATAAATAAAAAAGGGGAGGAGGGAGAACACTTATAAAAACATGCAGCTAATCCAAGAGTGCTCCCTCAAAATATGGAATATTTTCTTTATAAAAGTTAAAACTAATTGTGAGACCATGACATATGGCACTTTCAGAACAGTTGGGCAAATAATGCCCTTTCACATTGACTGTGTGAGGTCAAGTGGTATCAATGGTGACGATTTGCAACCATCACTGCAACAACCGAGTTTGCTTGGGATTAGCAGGAGCAACCAAGAATTTTTCATTTGAAAGAAAACTCATGCAACTCTTTATTTATTATTTAGGTACTGGGAGGGGCTGTTGATCTATAAATGTTCATCTATTATTTACAAAGGAAAATGCAGTACAGTGTTTCGCTCCATATATCAGACTATTTCCTTAGCAGTCTAACAATTTATAAATGGTCAACAATAGCTTTTTTAAGATACTACAGTATTTTCCAAGTGACAGAATGTCTCTGAAAAAAATGCATTATGCCCCAAACATCCCCTCTCCAAAATATGGGACAGTAAATACTGTCAGTAAATACTGACAGAAACACTGTTTCAAACAAGGAAGTCATGATGTTGAACCTGCAAACGCCTCCATCTGCTGCCTATAAATACGCTATGTAGGAGATACATCTGGAAGCTTCCCCCACCTCCTCAGGACCATGGCAGCTCAGGAGGCCTTGCTTAAGAGTATCTTCAGCTGGAAGAACTAGACTGTCAGTATAAAATGCTTTACCTTGATAATAAGGTTATATGATGTCTGTTATGGCAGTCTGATTTTCTCCTACATCACTTGACTACTAATTAAGCTTTCCTTCCATCTCACTTTTTGGTCAGTTGAGACTTTCTCTGCTCTCTGATGCACCCAAAATGATGGAATTAAGTCAATTTTTATGCTGGTCCTTCTGTTCAAATACCCATTACCTGAATGTGTGTTATGTCTTGTTGAGGTTACAGTTTATCCACAGTGTCTGTTTGCATAATTTTACAGCCAAAGAGCCCCTGCTGAGGTGGCCCTGAAATCCACAGAGTTCTGCAAGTCTCAGGTTTCTTTAACTTATTTGGAGGCTGAAACAGGAGTGATGCCTCTATAGTCAAGCCATTTTAAACTCATTTTCTACTTGTTTTTTTTTTTGCTAAGCAGAACTCAAACATACTGAGGGATGGCCACCTACACACCCGATTCACACAACATTTTTGCAGAGTGGCCTGATAGTGAAGTACCCATCAAGCATTCCCTCAGAAGAGGCTTAGCAGCTCTGAGTCTTCCCTGCCAACTACTAGTTGGAAAGCAGAAATTAGCCAAGATATAGGAGGTTTAAGGCACATTGGAATAATAAAAGCATACGGTATATTTATAACTCATCATTTAGGGGGTTGATTTGCCAACTCTGAAGTGCCAAAGGATGTTTTACTGTGTGCATTTTCTATAAAGGAGCATCTTCTGCTTCTAGAAGGCTGCAAAGGCCAGTACACAGCATCAACAGAGTTCAGCCCACTTTTATAAAGATTACCTTTATAAACCCACAAAGATTTTTAGTACAAACATTTCCAGTACAGTCATCAGTGATTTTCCCTGAACTCCAATATATTATTATATGCAAAAACAGTAGCCAGCAGCTATTCAGAAGCACTCAGAGAATGAGTTAGCAGTTTGTAAGTGAATTCATTTTTCTGTTTTAAAATCTTTTCAAGAAACGAACAAAATATGATAACAATAGGATCTTTAACAATATTACTCAGACAAATGTTTGGACATCTGACATGCTAGAATGAAGGGTAATAGCATCTATCATCAGCCGATGCTGTACAATTATACAGCATTTCCCTGCCATCAGGAACTGCGTCAGATTAAAATGCTGTAGAGGCAGGCAAAGAACTTCCTTGCAGAAACAGAATCTCAACAGTACTTACAGTTTTTCCTCTGCTGACACCAGGAATGCACATTAAACAATGGAATTCCAGGTGTGTAACTGGGAGGTACTGCACAACTGGCCCTCGCTATCAGTGGGAGTTACACCTGTGAAATAATCTTTCAGATACTTAAAACCATAATATATTTAACTGCAAGGGATTTCTGTCATAACCAGATTTATGGATATGAGTCTCCTGAAGTGAGTCATGATGTAAAGGCTGGTACAAACTCACAGAAAACCGTATCTTCCTAATATGCAGAAAGAAACCTGTTTTAAGAATCCATAAGGGCATTTGGCACTTTTACTGGGCAGTCTCTGCATTTCAAAACAAGTTACTTTAGTTACCAAAAGTTTTGCTGTGTAAAGATCAGAGTGCTTGTAAGTGTTAAACTCCCTTAAAATATTTTAAACATTTCTTATGCAAGGGAATGCTCCAATTTTCCAGAGTCTAATATTTTGAGACTTTTATGGGCTTGAAGTCGTGCCACTCCTTGTTTTTATTCCACCAAATTAGTCACTGTTTTAATTGTGGCACTGATCTAAGACTAACTACTGCAACTGTTATGATTCCTTATTTAGGCACCTTCTTTATTTAGAGTAATAAAACATGCTTGTGATAGATGTTGATTTTTCTGTTAGATTTGTGCCTTTCTGAGGAAACAGAAAATTTTGAGTGTTAGAGAAAGTCATGAAAGAGATGGGTTAATGATAAAAATGCATGAAAAGCAGTTTATCCCGTTGATACCACCATACTGCTAGACAGGATAGCACACAGTAAAACCATGGCATGCATGTAACACCAGTATGTTTACCTAGAAGCTTATATAATTTCTACATAAAAATCACATTCAGTAGAAAAGAGCTAACAGCATTTGGTTCTGGGTTTTTTGTTCATTTTTGCTTTGTTTAGCAGTACATTTTTTTAGGTGAAGCATTATAAAATGCTTTTGAGAGTAAACTGTTCACCTGCATTTCTCATGCAACTGAAAATTTTCTAGCACAGAAAGAAAGAAAATGGTTGCAGAATTAGACTCACCATCATTAAAGTAATTAAAATGCAGAATTACTCCTTAATGGTAATTATTCTTTGAATAGCCCCTCCAAATTATAAGAGGTGGATAGCTATAGCTTTCCCTCCAGCAACAGCACTCTAACCCCACCAAAAAAACCAGGTGTGCCAGAAGGAGTGCCAACCAAGCATTGCATCTTCCCTTTACACAGACACCCAAAATTTGCACAAAGCAGTCAGAACTGGCCACATTCCAGGCCAACATTCCCTGTAAAGTGAAAAGCCTTTGGTTATGTCAAACAAAATCCCAGAGGTACTATATACAATACCTAACTGAGTTTCACGTCTGGCAAATACAAGTCTGCTAAATGCAACGAGCGCAAATCCCTCTTTGTGTAAGAAAAAGAAATGAAATTTATATGGTTTGCAGTGCTCTCCCTGACTTTTCAGCCTGCTTATCCACCACATTGTTATTTACTTGCTCTCAGCCCATGCTTGCACCTTCTAACAGGCTCATTAGAAATACTGAAGCTGGTATTAACATGGTGACAACAGGAAGGACAAGGAAGGATCAGGCTGATACAGACCTTGACACAAGGAAAGCAACAATTTTTCTTCTCTGCCTCACTGGTTTTTGAACATGGATTCTCCTCCAGGCCTTACCATTGAGGAATTTTGGTGTGAAATACTGCACAGCAATATAAGCAAGGGAAGAATTTCTTATGTGGGACAGGCTTAGGCCTTCTGTGCTCTCTTTTATTACCTGTTGTGGGCAGGTAATTCAAGATGTCCTTTTTCAGATGTAACTGTTATTGTGTATGCCTTAGACTTGAACTTCATCAGAATGGACCAACAAATGGAGGTCTCACATATGAGCAATAAAAAGTTCACCACACCAGTTCCTCAAAGAACTCTTGCATTTACTTCTGTCTGTACAAGATGCTACTTTAGGTAGCAGAAATAAAAAGGATGATCAAGCAGTGCCATGATTATTGCTTTAATATAATAAAATACATTTAAAGCAGTGTTGAGCTGTGTTATAGAGTACTCTATCTTCTTAGAGGCTGCATTTTATTATGCCATTGGCCACACAGAGATGCACCAAACAGTAAAGTCCTATGAAAAATTCTACAAAAGTTCAGGGTTTAGATTGCTAAAAATTGAAATGAAGACTTTCTAAAAATAATTCTATTGTTTAACCTAACTGATAATGTTCTCAAAAACTTTAATTGCAAAAAACTAAAATCAGTATCCAGAATCCAATGGGAGCAAGTGTTCAGGAGTATTTCCTGTTTCAATAGATCAATGGGAAAAAAAAAAAAAAAGAGACTAGATAATAGTGTGTGAATAAGATGAGAAGTAAAACTATGCCTAGATGTACAGTACATTGTTGCGCTGAGGCCCACATGCGCAGAAAGCATAATCAGAACTTTTCATAATGAAAAATGGTCACCATTGAAACTAGCATCTTCATTAACTTCAGGCATGTTCCTTGTTTATTCAACGTAATTTTCCCAGTATGAGTGAAGAGGATTACCTTCAGCGTGTCCAAAAGCAGGGGATGTAAGAGGGTACGCTAAAGTTAATCAGAGCAAGGGTTTTTTTTCTGATCTTTCACAGATTTGACAGGAGGAGAATATGTCTCCTTTCCAGGGATCCAAGTTTTGTTTGTCAACTGAATTTGTCCTTTAAGTTTCCCACTGTGCCTCAGTCATAGTGAGAGGTGAATGAGGAAGATGAGATTTCCTGACAATTCTTCTAAGAATCCGTCATTAGCTCCTCTACCACTACTAGAGAAAAAATCGAGCAATGACCAGCCTTTGCAGACTCTTATTCCTGGTCATGACCCATACTGTTCAGTTTTGGGCTTGAGTTGGGGAAGAAACACATATAAAAAAAAGAATTAAAAAAAAAAAAAGAGATCTTGGGATCAGTCAGCATCCATGTGAGCAAATTGCCACAGTAATATCCAGTGAGGTAGACAATGTCAGGCTGTCACAGCTCTATAGGGAAACTGGGGAGGGGTCGCATACACAGCTAAGGAAGAAGGACAAGCAGTGGTGGGGATGAGGGCCTCTCCTGAGACAGGGGTAACATGCCTGGAGAAAATGAAGCTCAGTAGGCTGCTGGCAGTAGCAGGGCGTGTAAATACTTGTCATGTTTACTGGCTTTTCTTAATGTCTATAAATTGCATAATGACACAATGAGGAAAATAGCCATTTGTTCTAATGGTAAAATATCAAAGCATCCTACCTCTTCAAAGCAAGGGTGTGCGTATTTTTGGAGTCTGAACACAGCCATCGAGCCCGTTGCAGAGCTAACAGGAGAGAAAAACCACAAGGTGAGAGATTCTCAGGGATGAAAGGGAACAAGCAGCAGAAAACTAAAGAACCACATAAAAAAAAATCCCATCTTCTTTTCTTTTCCCACCTTAGAATAAAGCAACCCTCAAACCCTGATTTGTTAAGATTTTCTAATTTTTCTCTCTGGAAAACTGAAAGCTCACAACAACCTTAACTGTGGGATCTCTGCAAATGTCCGTACACTGCACACACCTAATTAAAGGATTTGTCTTCATCCAAAATTACTGCGACACGTCCGTAGTCTTTTTGCTCCTTTTCTGTGGCACAGAAAAGTCAATAAGCAATTTTTGTCTTTCCCCTTCCCTATTCACAACCAATTCCATAAAAACAAACAAACAAAAAAATCCCTCTACTGGTCAGGGCTGCAACCCTCAAAGAATCCGCTACAGACCAGGATACCCAACAGTATCCAAACTCTGCCTCCAACTTTTGCTTTCACTTACGAGTAATCCAAGGGGTTTAGAAGCTGATGAAATGCACCTGAATAAAAGCATGAACTAACGTAACAGCTGCTTTTCTTACATTACTGTTTGTAGAAATAAAGTATCTTTTACAGTAAATCAGAAAGCAGTGTGTATTTTCATAAAAATAAATCTCTATTCTACAGTGAGTGGAACAGAATATAAAACTATTCAGTCTGTGTGCTTCTCACCACCTTAAAATTTCAGAAACAACGAAAGAGCACATATGTATGTATATACACACATGCGTGAATTAAAGGAATAATACCAAGAAATTATTAATTTGGTAAATCTGATGCACCATGAAAGAATTACTGAGTTTTAAGAGTAAAGCAACTCCCAAAAAGAAAGCTATTCTAAAAGCACATACTGTACCAGTGCACTCAACAGGATTTGAGAGGAAAGTAGAAGAGAAATTCGTCTTAATCTAAAATCAGAATATATTTACATGTTTGGAATATGGTTGAGATGTTTTGTTTTTCTCCGTCTGTTTTCAGAGGTAGCTACAAGGAGCTTTCCACATGCTCAACTGCATCCATGATTATGAAAATATTTAAAACCACAGAAAGGATATATGACTTGCAGACATGTTTTCTCACTTATCAAATTACCTTTTGATTACGCTGATTGCTTTACAGATAGGTCACTACTTGCATACTGCAAAATGAAATAATTAATGAACGAAAGCACTGTTTTGTCACATGCAAAGTGCTTTATGCCTTGTAAATTGTTGGGAAAAAAAACAGGTAAGTGTACAAAAAAATTAATTGTTACAATATGATTTAATACAGCTACTAACACTGGTTATCTATGTATCCAATAGAGTCAAAACTGAAATTCTTCTAAGCATGAAGCTTATGAGCAAGTTAGAAAAAAATGTTTGATCCAGGATAAAAGGCTCCAGATAAAAACTTCAGAATTGTATTTACTTGTTCCTTTGTCCATACTCAAACCTTAGCAGTGACTGGACTTGATGGGATTCAGTCAATGTTTTCACTGTGTGGATGGTACTCACCCACGTCACTATATTACATGTTTATTTGCCCATTTTGAAGCTAAGATTCAAATTTTATTTCAGAGCATGACTACATTTGCAGCTAGCTTATTATTGTTCCTTTACTAAATATTCAAGCCATAAAGCAGTATGTATCTAATTGCTGAAAACATTCTTAATAAATCCATCATGGGTGTGTTTTAAAAATTAATTTCTATGTGTGGAAAATATTTTCCCTATTAAAAAAGTCAAAAGTGACTGAAATACTTACCTACTAAAGCAATCTTGTGACAGAACTGATTTTTTAAGAGTTAAAAATAAAAATAAACAAATTATGAAATGTTCTTCCCAGATGAATTTCCAACTACTGACAATTTTATGCCGGTCACACCAGATTAGTAGTTGGTCAGGCTTAGAAAGAAGGTTCATAAAGAGCATTTATTTTGTACCTTTTAGTATTATTCTAACTGTGGAATCTTTTTCAATGATTCATCCATTAAACCCTGTATCTTCCCATTAATACAAAACACGATTTTTAGAAATGTTTATTTTATGAGATGCTTGTTCACAGTAAGGTTTCATATTTGTAAACATTTCCATTTAAAACATGCTTTTGCTATTTGCATGTGTCTTACCCAATATGGCATTTTAATATAACGTTCTCAACTGTATTTCTAAGGGTCAGATGCAACTTGGCATGGGTAAGACAATGAACTGATTATACCTAAGCATTTGTTTTGGGGTAATTGTTTGCAGCTAGTGCAGCTGAAGAGTTAAAGCCATGTGCTGAATTTAAATCTATAAACATGAAAGATGGTGCCAAGTTGGCAGCGAATCGTGCATTCAAAAGCAAACGGGTCTCCCTGTCTGCTTCAAATGGAGGCATCAGTATGAGCTTTAGCTGCTGCCTTTCTAGTTTGCAGATGCAACCTTCCTTGCCTATGTCGCCTTTTACTCAAAACAGTCCATATTTTGCAGAAAGTCTCTATAAAGCAGACCAAGAAAGGTCACGGTTTGCATTTCAATGAGCATATTAAAAGGAGATCTGGCATATTTTATTACTCCTGTAAGAAATATTTCAGAACTCAAACTATAAAGACAAACAATTTTTCTAACTAAGTTTATTTAAAACTCAAGAAGGGCTTACTGGTTTCAGAGTAATGGGGCTACAGTAAGCTAGGCTGGAAATGAGATGTCAGCTCTTAACAAACCTGCAATACTATCCCTCGCAATGTATTCAGACACACCATTTAAAATTCAAAATGCAGTTTGGAAGGAATCAAATTACAGTGGATAAATCTATATTTCATTTTAAGAACTGCAAAAGGCCAAACCTCTGCTAAGGCTAGAAGATGAAAACAAAGCTAAGGAAATGTTTTCTTTGGAGAAGACACTATTTTTATACACATTTTAAACTTCGCGTGCCAGTTGTCAAAAGACTGGGTTATCAGCAATATCCCAAGATTGTTTTTATTAGATATCTTTATGTGTGACCATTAAAGATGTATGAATGGCTTTTGAAGTCTTGAATTCGAAAAGATGCTTATTTTTTTGTCAGTCTATGCATAAATAAAGATCTCCACGTAGTCTTTGCATGTAACTAAGCATTTCAGGATGTAACCCAAATGTATCTATATAAAAACAGGGCG
>VXBW01001071.1:607768-655583 GCA_013400375.1 Thinocorus orbignyianus | reverse complement strand
GGCGGGGCGGCGGGGGGTGGAAAAGAAAACCAAAACCCAAACCAGAAGGGAGACTAAGCTAATGCAATGTTTTCTATGAAAGGCCAAATGTCATCTTTTATTCTGCTGGACTCTTTCACAGAAGAGGAAAAAAATAGCAGCAATACACTGCACTGGTGAGCACTGCCCTCTCACTGCCTCCAGATGTACTGACATTTGATTTGCTGCTGATTAGTATGGGCAAACGAAGCGGGGGGGGACAGGGGGGAGGAAAGCTGGCATCAAGTCACGTCCTCCATCTTAGTCCCAGCTGGTACCAAGCTCCAAAGAAACAAAGCGACTTCAGACTGTGCTATCATATATTCATGACCAAGAAGAAATATAAAAACCAGCACGTTTGAATTCCTGACAACCATAGAAGAATAGTGCATTGGCATGTTGAATTTTTCCAGCCAGCCTTTGCTGACCTATAAACCTTTGTGACTGGAACAAATGCAAATAGAGCTGACTTGCCTCACAAACTACTGAAGGGTATTCAAACCGAGTTGTGTCTAACAGGCTAACAATAACCCACTGTCCCACCCATGCAAAACACACAGTCTGGGAAAAACAGCTTTAGAAAAGCACTTGACGGAGACATAAAATGCAGACCACGCCAAGAAAAAAAAAAGCCATCTTTCTTCATACTTCTTCACCTAAAATGCCATACTAAAAAAAGTAACCGGGAGTAAAATTATCTAAATATTAAAAAGAAGACCGCACAATTATAAAACAGGCTGGGAATTAGCAACTGAAAAAATCAGGGACTGCATCATCTGAAGTCAAAACGGGCTTCAGCCATCGAATTTCATGCCCTGAAAGCAAACCTACAGTAAATGACAAAGTCTAAAAAATGGTTATGTGCTAGCAAATTACATACTAGCACTGAATTAAGTTACACTTTGAGAGAGAGTGTATGCAGAGTAGAAGGTTTGGTTGACTACAAAAATCCCTGGATTACATTTCTCTTTGAATGATCATTGTTCTTGCATTTTTATTTAGGGAATGGAGATATCTGAAGGTATTGACCTCTCCAGCTTTCATACAGCCCCCAAAATAGCTCCAGATGAAGAAGATAGAACTCACATAGTAATTCAGCAGAATCCTTTTCCATCAGAAAGAGAGAATAAGGCACCTCTGTAGGACATTTATTCAGTGAAACAAATAATTTATTTTTGCGAGGGAGTTAAAATGGCTCTTTTCTTGAGTATCTGCATGCCCTCACCACCCTTTTATTTGACTCTGCATAGGCCTGTGATCGAATGGGCCCGAGTAGCTGTCCCTTGGTCTGCTTCCATCAAAGGCCAATTAAAGCAACCTCACTCCCCCTGCAGAAAGAAAGGGATGAACGAGAACAAAGTAAGAGAGGGGAAAATGTGGTGCTATCTCAGTGCTCCTGCTGTTCGTTAGGTAGAGTCGTTAGTGATTAAGCCTGACCCTAGGCTTCATCCTGTGCTTGCACTGCTTGAACGTTCATTAGGTAAGCCATATCATTTTCATCTTAACACTACCAGATAAATTCAGGTCACTAAATTATCCCACCTAAATTCAGGTATCCAGACATCTAATTTTCTGAAGATGTGTATGTAAGAAATGAAGAAAAAGGCGCACCTCCCAATGAGCATTCAGATTGACTTACTGTTCTGGAAACCGAGTCTGAGCAAACGCCTAATCTGGTGCTTCAATTTAGTCCCCAAATCCAATCTCCCTAAAGCAGAAAGAATCCAGGCCAGAGCACTAGTCCTACAAGCAGCTGCCATTAGTCTTTTTACATTCAGCAAAATACTTGTGTGTATAAAATTGATTGTGTACAAATTCTTAGATTGTAAGCATAGCAGATACATTTTTGAAACCTTTTCAACATCTGTCCTTTAAGAACAGAGCATTAAGGAAAGTTGAGAAGATTTGTCTCAAGTTTCTATTATAGCGCATACAATATACAACAACCATTACATAAACATTCCTCTGTTCATAAAAAATGCAGAGGCAACTAGCACTCAGAATAGCTTAAAAAAGAGCACAAAAAGATACATCTGCATTTCTACCACCTATGCAAAAGGTAAGGTGTGACCTGCTGTGCAAGCATACACCAGGAGGTTTAAAATGGAGTTTAGTTTAGTGGAATCACTTCAGAATAACTGATTTACATACACTGACAGATGCAAAAAGTGTCCAAAGAAAAGTAACATATCTGTGAGGAATTCCCAGTGATCTGTCATTATGCCACGTTCTTTAAGAAAGGATATGCATATCCACAACTACCTTGGACGTTTGGGCCTGTTGCAGCCAACGTGGTGTTTAGGCTGGAATTCATCCCACAAGCTGCAGCTGCCTATGTTAGGTACCAAGGTTTACTTGCCTTTTAGGATGCTTGTACAGCCAGAAGAACAAGGCAAGATGGTAGGAGTTATCTCCTGAGGTGACAGAAGGTCTCTACTTCCACAGTTACTACAAGAGGATCCTCCGTGACCTCAAAAGACAAGACAATTTAAGATCTAGAGGCTGAAGTCTTCTATCCTTCATCTTCTGTTATAAAACAACAATGTATCCCAAAAAATAAATTAAATTCCACTATCTTGAAATTACATGTGGTTAAAAAAGTGCAGGTATTTCATTAAAACTCACTGATGGGGCCAGTCTTTTTTCAGTGGTGCCCACGACAGGACAAGAGGCACAAACTTGAACATTAGGAAGTTCCATCTAAACGTGAGGAGGAACTTCTTTACTTTGAGGGTGACAGAGCACTGGAACAGGCTGCCCAGAGAGGTGGTGGAGTCTCTGAAGACATTCAAAACCCACCTGGACACGTTCCTGTGCAACCTGCTCTAAGAGGACCTGCTTTGGCACGGTGGGTTGGACTAGATGATCTCCAGAGGTCTCTTCTAACCCCGTATCATTCTGTGATTCTGTGATATTCACCTCTTCATTGCACTTCTGCATAAATTTTGAATCTTCTATTTTTATTTTGGTTTTAAATAGTCAGTGGCATCAGTATTGATTCTAATTTGCCTGGATTTGCAGTGTTTATAGTCATTGTGTGGATAAAGCATGTAGAAAAGCAAATAAGAGAATAGGAAAAACACTGACTATCTTCCTTTGGCTTTTTTAGATCAATGTTTGCTAAAGGTGTTAGCATTATAGAGGGTCAGCAATATTCTGCCATGTGATGAAATCATGGATGAAGAATGAAGCCAAATTACCAATATTCTAGCTTAGAAACCACAAGCAGACAGTTTTGCAGAATTATAAAGTTGTGTAAAATGTCTTTTGGATTTAATGTAAGGCAGCAAATTTATGCATTAAAATAAGTTTACATTTGAAGTGTACATTTAAATGCACAGAGTTAAATTCTATAGAGTTGTTTCAATGTGAAAAACAGCAGTGATTTTTTATTTTTTTTTTAAATCTTTTCCTGCCAAAGTTCAGGAACTTATAGATCAGATGGTTTTTAAAAACATACAACTTCTCTAAAACTCCAGTCTTTTCCTGTTAAACTGTGAAAATATTAAAGCAGGCAAAACATGTACATAAATGAAAGCTGAGCTCCCAGCTCTGGTCTCTAGCTGTGATACTACACAGAGTTGTATGGTGTTTCACATATTTATTAAATATCTATCATAAATACACATACTCTGTCTATCTGAAATGATCAAATCAGATTCAGAAAAGCTTGCCTTACTCTTCTTTAGTTCAGGATACTGCTCAGTTAATCTAACATACAGCCTACTGGTTTGAAGATAACCTCCAGCTATTATCCATAAACTTTACTAGAAACTGTAGCATACAATGTACTTTCCAATAGGTCTTCTACACTGAACAGTTCTGTCAGCCACCTAATTGCAACTTAAACTGCTAATTTGGTAATTGTAAACAACACAACTCTCTTTCACCTATTTTTTAAAAACACTGAAAATTCTTATTGCTGGCAAGGAAAGATATGACACATTCATTTAGGCTTTCAGGAATGGTGATAGGATAGACTTGTGTGTCCACATTGGATTCAAAGAACATCCAGCCAGAGGAGTGTAACTTACATGACACTTCACACATACATCGTGTCTTATATGAAGCTCAAAAGAAGGAAAAAAGAGTTCCATGGCAATTTTGGAGACAGCACATTTTTTTCAGTGATCCCGTTTGTCCTTCTCAAGAAGAATACTTGAGTAGGAGTTTCAGTCAATTTAACTTTGAATCCAGACTAAATGGCCCTTTCAATCCAAGGCTTCTTTAAATAAATTGCTTCATATCAGATAGGGAAATCATCAAGAGCAGAGATTAGATATAATATAAAAAGGTATTAATCAGAATGCTCTGAATGCAATTAAAACCTCAGCAAGCTAAGGAGGCCACAGATGAGACAAAAGCAAAACCTTGCAGAAGGATACGTGTGTAGAAGGTGAGCTTACATATCTGCAAGCATAAGAATGAACTTGGAAAGCCTACTGTTTAGATCTTCTGTCCTGAAATTCTTGGCCTGTGGTTTTCTATTTCTAGCAGTTTGTTGGCTTTTTTAATCAAAAAAGCAGCACAGATTTTACACCCACAGCTAGATGAAAATGGCATAGGGTTTGCTTTAGCTAGCTCTCTACTGCCATGGTTGAAACAGGGCACAGAATCACTAGGCTGGCATCAATTGCTGCTTTCCTGAAAAGTACTTCATATTAGAAATGTTGCAAGACAGAGGCTTGAGAAAGATCATTTCTAGAGAAAGACGTTTGTTGGCAAGGCAAGGCAAGAGTCATTAGGACTAACATACCAAACAGTTAACGGGAAAAAAACCCAAACCACAAGCTTTTTGGCTTCTAAGTTCTTTCCCTGTCTTCACAGCTACAACAATACTACAATTTCTTGGTTAAAGACAGCTGAAATGGGCCCTAAGACCTTAATTTAGTTCCTGGCCTTGATTCAGATCGAGTGCATGATCCTTGAAAACTGAGATAACTGTTCCTAAGATGTAAAATGGAGTGATGCTGCTTTCATTTTCCAAGCTTGTTCATTGACACTGACTCCAGGCTGTAAAGGTGTCTCAGTACATAGATAGTTGTACCGCTCAAAATGTATCCTGACTGGCCCTTCTGTTATACAGTTAGAGCTGAAATGATGTTCCCATTTAATCAGATACACCAGTTAAACCCCCATTTGTCAGACTCACAGTACGGACCTGGAGGAGTTGACCTACAAACTGCCCAGTGGGACAGCTTCAGATTTTCTGAAGCAAGAGGAGCAAGCAGGCAGCTAAATAACTTCAGGGGCTGCCAGCTCTGCTGTGCCTGTACTTTTCTGTAGTATTACGTCCAGTTCTGGGGTCTCCAGTAGGAGAAAGACATGGACCTGCCTGAGTACGTCCAAGGAGGGACATGAAATAGATCACAGGGCTGAAGCACCTCTCCTCTGAAGAAAGGCTGAGAGAGTTGGGGTTGTTCAGCCTGGAGAAGAGAAGGCTCTACAGAGACCTTATTGCAGCCTTTCAATATATAAAGGGGGTTTTCTGAAAAACAGAGAGACTTTTTACCAGGGACTTGCAGTAACAGGACAAAGGGAAACAGTTTTAAACTGAATGAAGGTAGATTTAGATTAGATATTAGGAAGAATGTTTTTTTTATGATGAGGTTTGTAAGACACTGAAACAGGTTGCCCAAAGAAGTTGCCCCATCCCTGGAAGCATTCAAGGCCAGGTTGGATGGGGTTTTTAGCAACCTGGTCTAGTGGAAAATTAGCCTGCTTATGGACTAGATGATCTTTAAAGGTGCCTTCCAACCCAAATTGTCCTATGACTCAATAGTCTAACCTCTTTTAGGCAACCACAATCATACCAGTAAGGGGGAGAATGCTGTGCAATCTCTACTGCCAAAGCAGATTTTCTGTTCACTAGTTTTTTGTACCTTAGTATCATTAGAATCAGTAGAGATTATGTGCAAACTTGCATTCAAACCACCTACTTCCTTATCTCCATCCTTACATTTTTCTATCTTTCTTATCCCATTAAGGTAGTACATAAGACATGATAGGTATGCACTGATACTTCCTTTTAGAATTTTCTGGGCTGTGGCTATGGAAGCATCCTTTCTTTACGAAGAAAGTTATCACTGCTAGACAATTTAAATATGTCCGATTAGATAATGTGAGAAAATATGTTGCAATTGTGTTGCGAATTTTTCCATGCACTGTACAGTTTTAGTTTAATTCATCATTATTTGAACAGAGGTGCATTACCCTATGTTGAGAAAGAACGAGAAAATTTTGCCCTCAACACAATATTTTGTTCCAGGATAAAAAGTTCAAATAAAACATATCTGAAATCAGGAAGTATATTTTGGTATTTCTACTTACAATAAATAAGATTTGAATTCTGCACCTATATCTGTGCAGACAGGCTTGTTGAGACAAGGGGTAAAGAAAAAAAACAAACAAACAAATAAACAAGGACCATACAAAGGACTTAATCCAAACTCAACCCCAGAAATTGTCCAGAATTTGGTGATAACGCCTTTGATTGGGTTGTTAACACTAACATGGTTCGGTTACATTTCTCAGTCTAAAAAATAGGCTATTTGTATATTTTCATCCTGGAGAGTGGTCACCTCCCCATATAAAATTGTATACATTTGGTAAATCTTCTGCCTAAAAGGGACAACTCATATTGACTCTATGTTCCTTATAAACAAACAACTGATAGAATTATAAGAAGTGACTGACTAATTTTAAAAGGATAGTGAGAGAAATTATTCTTTCAGGATGAGTGCCACAGAAGGCTTTTGCCACAGGAGTTGGGATGGGCGTGCATTCTGGAGCAAGCAGTGTCAGCAAAGTTCTCAGATCAAGTCACACATGCTTATAGACGTAAAAATAGTAATCATTAATGTAGACATTAAAAAAGAGAGATGTTTATCAGATGCAGCTGACTTAAAAGCAATAATTTCTCATGAATTTAAATAACAAAACTTAGGGGGAAAAACAATGTTAACAGTCCTGATCGGATCCTCAAAATTTAAACCTTTGATAGTTCTAACATGTTTTAGTAAAAAGCCTGGTTTGGACTTCTTTTGTTTTGTATTGGATGCTACTTCTATGGCTTTTGCTTTGTCATAGTCAGTACTTTCTTTGAAAAAAAATATTAAATTAGTCAATTTTTAGTTTAGGGCGTTAATTTCCAGGAAATGCTTTTCCCAGTTACATCTGCTAACATTTTTCTACAGAAAATCTTTATCCTTCATAGTATCATACAGTTTCCCTTGGGCTGTTTGTCCTTATTTTGTAAAGCAAAGGGAACAATATAATTATTCATAAAAATGAATTGCCGCATCTACCCAGAAAAATTTTACAGCTCGTTATTTTCCAGACAGCAGCATGGGCAGCAGCACAGAAATCCTATGCCACTGCAATCAGATCACAAAAAGTCTAAAGGCTTTTCCTCTTGACTCCTGCTCTTCTGCTCCAAACATAATTTAACCATCCTTCATTAGCCAGCCTAAAGGTCAACTTTGGGAACGGTGCCGCTGTGTAGATTTGTGAGTGCTGGACCTGGGGTCCGAGTAGGCCCCAGACCTATTACAATAACTTACCAAGATGTATTTGATTATAAGTATTACACTGGTGCCACTGCTGCTACAGTTCACTACTTGAATGGTTTATGCTGACAATATTGATAGATCTTGAGGAATAGCGTGTTGTCCTACTACAGTAAAGTCAGTTCAAGTTTTGCTGTTGCCTTCAACGAAAGTAGGAACCATGCTCTTAATTTGTTGTTATCTTTGCTGTAAATCAGGTTGTTGCAATGAATTATAGATCAGAGCTTTAGGAACTTATGGGTAAATGTTAAGAGATTTGCACAATTAGCATGAGACGCACATATGTGTGACTAGGGAGACAAGTCTTTCTGATTATTCATTCTGTTAAATTAAGATGCTTTCTTGTGTTAGATACGTTCTCCAATATTCCCATAAGTAAGTTCATGATTGAGGTAAAAGCCTGCTTCCTCTTTTTAGAAATAGTCAAAACAGCCTAATGAAAATACTCTCTGTAATACCAGAAAATGGAAAGTAACACAGGGTTATATACCTAGTTGTACAAAAGGGTTGCCTGGCCAAAACATTTGGAATGGATCATTAGGAAGTCTCCAAATGCTGAATTGAACAGCCAAGCAATACAATTACTCCAATTGTTCTGCACTGAGGCAGTTTGTAGCATGCCTGTGAAGTGGGAGGCATTTCCCACGCCTGCTTTAGGCTGCGGTAAATCACCTAGGTTGTTCCACATCCTTGTGAGCTTACAGTTTGTCACAGCCTACTGTAGATGGGAGAGGGGGGAGGCAGCATCCATTTGATATGCCTCATTTCCCTGACAGAGATGGCCATTAACAAAATACTGCAAACTAATCTCACATTTAAAAGCAGTGTTTTCGGTTTTAGGCTGTTCACTCACAGATGATAACGCAGAATAAATTTAAGTTACTTTCTCCGAGATTATGGCAGATCACATTCGAAACAACTGAATCAGGAGAAAAGAAAAAGAATTCACATACTGTCTCAAACTGAATCCCAGAGTGAGTACATGGAGTTACACCCTTACTTATTCCAAGAATTAACTTATTTAGTTATTGTTGTTACTGGGAAAAGCTAATACAGTAACATGCTCATGCTCCAGACAATCTTCTTAATTGTTTTATATTCAGACTTGCAGACATTCATACCCTTATTTATTAGAAAAAATAATCTATGTACATATTTCCTTCATTTGGGAAACTAAGAGAAAGGCTTTGCTGTAGACAGTCTTCTGGATGGTTTTCTAGCCACCTTTTAAATTACAAAGATTTAGATTTAAATTAAAAATAATTTATATTAAAAATAAAAAGAATAATATTTCTGTTTATAGCACTAACACCACTTTAACAAAGATGCTAGCTAAACTGGGAACTACAGGAATGTTCAGAGATCTTTTACATTAAATACTCCTGTACTCTATAAAACTACAGCAGCCTCAATCGTTCTACATTGATGTGAACATATCCTCTTCCAGCAACCTTCTGTTCTAGAAAGTTTATTCATCCTTTTTTTTGCTTATTTTTTTGTATAGCATAATAGCAGCACAGCGTTGCCTTCTCTCTGAGGCCTAATTATTTTAGTTTAACTATTCATTCTGCTTTTTGTGGGTTGACTTCATACTACTACGTTTATGTTTTGTAATGTTTTCATTTTCTAGCACAAATGTAAAAAACACAAGGATACATCAGATAAATTGTGCTTCAGGAATATCAAAATGGGCCCTGGACCAGAGTCTTTGTTTATATACCTGAAATTACTGCATGTAGGTATCAGGTCCATGCATGCTGGTAAGAGTTTTCCAGATGTAGTCTCACTTATATAGACTACATATCAGATACCAGGATAACAGTAGTTTAATGGTGAAAGCCTACAGAAAGAAAAATGGTGTTCACTGTGAAAGTAAGAGTTTTTATTATAAAGTGCCACAATATTCTACCTTCAATCATAGCGGTATCCTTTGTATTAGAATGTTCATGGCATTGATCTGAGAGAAAGAAGGATGGGTAACTTTACCTCATATAATATTACAGTAAGTGTGTCACAGGGCAAATATGATTTCATTATACTCTAGTTGTGAATTGGAGGTTCAGTCTAAAAGCATTATAATAGCTCTACTTTACATATATATACATATGTATATGCATATCTATCTCATGATACTTTTGAACTTCATTCTTTGGTCTAAAACAGAGGAGAAAAGACAACACAAACAAGGTAAATGTCTAACATCCTTCTACAGCATAATTTCTTCCAGCACAAACCGGCATTAATTTATGCTAGAAATATTTCTATCTGCTCTTTTTTGAATCATGGAATGCACTTTAGTTTTATTATCTCAATGCTCTTTTTGTCAGGCCACACTCCCTTGGGTAGGAGGGGCTGTTTCCCAACGCAAGAACAGACGACTCAAGAATTTGGAACTCTACACTATTAAGTGGAATAGATATTGCCAAGCCCTTTAGGGTCACATTTTTTGAAGGAGATCATCTTTCTTAGTCAAGGCCTGCTTTGCAGAAGCACCCAGCTCTCACACACAAAACAGAGTGGCCAAATTTTTAAAAGCACAGAAGTTCTGGGTGTTGACCTGTTCTGCTAATCTTGCTCCAGCTTCAGGTTTTGAATACTGTACTTAGCTGTAGGTTTTTTGGCTTTAGCATTCAAATGCCATCAAATTTCAGAAATCTGTAATGTAGATGAGGGCCAGCCATGTGGGACTAAGCACACCAGTGGAAAAAAACTGAGGAACTGAGCCCTTGGTGAGTTAAAGTGTCAAGGGTATAGCCATTATTACCAGATAAGCATACGTCTCGGATTTATTTAAAGAATAGAGATATATCACATTGAAAAACACAAATTAACATGCTACACAAACTGTATTTGGAGTGACAAAAATTATTTACAAGTTTTGCAAAATTCTCCATGGACAACTTCTGCCTTGCCTGATGCAAAGGGGAATACTGTATTAACTACAACAACAGCCTTCTTAGTCACACACATCTTTGTATTTACTGGTCTCATACAAAAAAAAATAAAATTCTTAAGTCTTAAAGCAGATTTCATGTATTAATCTGTGACTTCTGTTCCAGTTTTCATAAGCAGTCACAAGTACCTGCACTATATTTAAGTAACATGCATTATTGTGTTTAACAGACTATCACTGGAACTTACCAAAATTTGTTTCAACTTGGAGAAGAAATCTCACAACTGAAACACTTCTAACATTTAAAATGTTTTGTAAAAGACATCAGTGAATACCAAAAACATTTAATGCACAGTGGGTTATTCAGTACTCACATGGAATTTCTGTTTAGGCCAACAGCAAGAAAGCATAAGAAAATTTAGATTGTTCATGTAATTGTGGGGTCCACTATTCATGTTGTGGGGTCTTGGAAAAAGAAAGAAGATGTATCCTCATGAGAAAAAGACCAATTCTTCTATTTTTCCCTCTGGAACTGCCTCTTATAAATTAATTCATATACAAACCAAAAGGTATCAAAGTTCATCTGGCACAGTATATGTATTTTAGTGTTTATATCACAATATTTGTATTCTGACACTTGACTTGAGCAGCTTCTTCTCAAATGTCACTATATGAGTGTCCTATTACTTCACTTACACTTCTGGGGGTTTCCTCCCCAGTTTTAAAATGTGGGCATCTAAAGATGGGGGAAAACATTGTTTCATATTGTCTTTAATGAAAAATGAATTTCATAGTCTTCCTAGTTTAATACAGGAGTTATACATGAATATTTCACTACAGACAGAGTTTGCTAAATATAATAAAATGACAAGATTGTTACTTCTTTAGGGGCAGCTATGTTCATATAGACCATCTTCACGCAGCTCTTGTACCATATGATTGTCATTTAAAGGTAGAGACTTTAGGGTGTTCTACTGTCCATTAAAACTTTGGGATAGCTTGTAGTGCACTCCTAGAAAGAGTTCCATGGGACAAGATCCTCTGCTGTGTAGCACAAAGAGAAGCTGCTACAAGACACAGGCACTTAGAAGAAAAGCTTTCTTAGCGTAGAACTCCACATACAATTGACTTCTTAGTTAAGGCCTTTAGGAAAACAATCACCATCTGCACTGGCTTGTGATCTGTATTTCAATTATTAATTTTTATCGTTTTACTTCCAATTAAGTGGGTAAAAAAGCTGCCTTCATGAAAAATATTGTGCATATTTATAAGCCAGTTTATAAATAAATCTTTTTCATTGCTCCTTGTGCTTAAAGATGGAAAAAATTGTAAGTTCTATCCACACACTGTAAATATTCTGCAGAAGTTACACAGAATGGAGATGCTACAGTATAGCAGCTTTATCTCTATTATCTCACTAACCACAAGACCCCTAAACTGTAAAGCCAAGTGCAATAAAAATCATCAGAAATGATTGCCAATAAAACATTAACACCACACATGACATGACTGTATCTTCTGCACACAATGAAAATATCGTAAGCGTCGTTATTTTTTTTCTCTGTTTTCCTAAAATATGGTTGGTCTGCCTCTATAATTCTCAGAGGTGAAAGAAAAACACAAATAATATATTAAAAAAATCACCAACTGTAACACAGTATAGCTTTTTTTAATGTGCAAAACTTATGATTTTAAGACTTTTCCTCTAGAGAGTACGAGTAACAAGTGCCATGTGTCCCCAAAACTCTGACTTTTTCCCAACAGCATAAAGACTTGTTTCATGCAGTTCTTAAACAGTCACTGAGCCACTGACTGTTGTGGACTCCTGGGCATCAGGCCAAAATAATTTGGGGGAGAAATTCCACTTATGCAAGGAGGAGGGGGGGAAATGAAATTGCTCCGTAGCAGAGATATATGTGTGAGTGTGTGCATGCATGTCTTGTTAAGAATAGCTTTAAATTACTAAAAGAGATTATGAAAGCTCTTCCAGAGATGATGTACTGATGAACCAACTACACACTCAAAGGTCCATGACCAATAAGGGTTTATTTCTGAATATTGTCCAATGGTGTGTATATATGTACATGAAGACGATACATGTCCACACATGAGAATAAACTGTCATTCTAGAACTACTGAGAAAAACAGATTATTCCCTTACTACAGTTCAGGAAATAAGTGCTTCCTTTTGACAGTGAAAGCCTTAACTCCAGGACAAAGCAAGTCTGATGATACTCAGCGTTAAGAGTTATCCTCCAACAGTCTTAGCTGCCAAACAGCAGCAACACTATGACTGAAAAATATGAAAAACATAGGCAAATTTCTAGATGTAGTAGGCCAGTCTCATATATGGTGTCCAAACTGAGGGACAATCCTTGTTTCCCGACCATCCAAGCCCAGGAAACACTGCTGATGTGCCCTGCAGTTCCCTCTCCACTTGTACACCCAAAGTTTTCATCAGAAGGAAAGCAGGGTCTGCTAGGATTGTGGTCATGACAAGCAGTAAGTTTGCAAGATATACAACTGGGAATCAAGACTCTGGGATACAAAGCAAAGGACATCTGCCCTTAAACAACCTGCAAAGATCTGTTGGCAGCACCTGACAACGGACTCATTTGCGGTGGTGCTACACGTCTCCAACTTTAATTTCTCTTACCATCTCCATGCCTGTTCCACCTACTTCCACGTATGACTGAGTGAGCTAGTCAGATAAACCTAATTAGTTTCTTCTTCTATACACGAGTACAAGATTCAGTCAAAATCATGGTCACCATGTGAATTTGCCATAGGATTTGTATCAATCACAAACTCAGACAAGTACCAGAGGGAAGAAAAAAAGATGTGTAAGTTTTAAAGTAGTGATCATCTTTTTTTCTGTTTGCACACTAGCTAGCACAATAAAATAATGACCAGTTAACGGTATGACAAATACAGAAATAGCCCTGAAATCTCTATTGGATTAAGACGGAAAGTTCTGCTTCTGAGCATTAGGCTGCATTATCATGGGAGTAGCAAAAACAGAATACACATAATATTGTGAATGCTTTTGTTTCCTATGCTTCTTTAGAAATGTTTAAATTAGAAAAACATAAGGGAAATGGAGAAGGATTATTTTTGAGAATGAATTTTTCATTTTAACTTCATAAATGTCTATGAAGTAGTATTTCACACCTGGTTTTCAAAGGCAATCTAACAAGTGATGCCATAGTGTCCATTCTGACATTGGAAAGGTTTATGTAATAAGAATAGAGAGTGAGAAAAAGCTGCCTGATATACCGATTTGTGTCTGAATAGTGTGGTTGATCAAAACATCCTGCTCCTAGCACTTACACTCTCAGGACAGGGGAAAACAGCTTTATAGAGGGGCTGAAAAGGTCTGCATGCACCTACGTGATATTATCTGAGACAGAAAATGCAGTCCTTGACACTCAAATGTAAGAAAATAGTAATGTTCTACACAAGATAGGGGGTGAGAGAGATTCAGTTGACAAAATACTCAAATTGAGTAAAATGACTAATGTATCTGCTGTGCTCTCTCAGCTGCTCATACTTAGCCTTCACTGCTATGGAAAAAAGGAAAATGTCAAAAAGGACCTATGAAATCAGTTACAGAAAGAATTATGTACACAGAAAGAGGAAATAAAATGTTAAAACACAAAAAAATGCATGAGTTATCTAATTCAAATCTACCTCCTCAAAAACTTTCTTAGTTCCAGTATACATGGAAAAATGACAATTTCATTTATGCCTCTCTGTCTTGTGTTTGTTAAGTGCTTACACACTGCTTGCCTTCCTTCTGGAGGATATCACACCATGCAAAAATTCAATGCTTTGATTTCTAGACTTGCCTGATACTGTGGCAAACTGTTCTGTCCTAACCGAATCAAAAAGATATCCTAATACTGAAAAAATACATTGGCTTTTTTTCATTATCATCACAACAGAAATAATTTTCTGAAAAGGTTAAGCACGTGCCAAATACAAAATATAGATATTAGCTATGTTTAAGTTGAAAAAAGATGAGCTCTTGTAACCTTTTATTTAGTTTAAATAGGTTTCTAAAATGGGCTTGTCAAAGACCTATAGAATACAGTTAACTTTAAAAACAGCAATGAAAAATAGTTTGCCTTAGGTGAAAGTTCTTACTTACATGATTGTTCTCATTAACTTCAGTTTCATAACCACACACAAGAAAGGCTTTGCTGGACTGGACACAGACTATTGTAGTGAAGAATCTAAAAGCTGGAAAGCATAGAAACACCAGGAGGTAGATTACCTAATGATTTTTCATTTGGGACTCTGGTTAAATTAGTACATTTTCTGTGAGTCAGAAGCATCCTTTGAGAGCCTTATCCAACATCTTTTAGTAGCTTGCTGCAGGAAGAGCTAAGAAAAAGGAGGATAATGACCGGGAGGTGAGGGTACAGGAAAGAAGAAAAAAATGAAGCCTGTCTATTCTGGAATCTACTAAACAAGGGTTGAAGTCATGCAGGTATGTTTGGAGAGCTCAGTATTTTTGTGCACAAGTGACAGGGTAGTCGTGCCAATGCAACGCTGTGACTTCTGACGTGGTCCATATAATACACTGACACACTATCTTCATATTTCCAAACCAGATGAATCTCATACAGATTACAGAGAGAAACCAGATTTCTTCAAATGTACGCTAAAAGCCAATTGTCAGGTCTCAATGTTTTGCTCAGAAAGACCTCAAGCGAGTCCGAAGATTTTATTTTAAATGTTTACTGAATTATCATAACATCAAATAAAAGCAATTCTGGTTTTGCAGCACTCTGAACATGCCATATTCCAAATATAGGCATGTGTCATTTGGGAGGCTTGTCCATTGAGATCAGGTAGGTGGAGGTGCAGGTGCATGCACTGGATGTGAGAGCTACTTTTTTGCTTCGCTCTCAGAAGGGAGCAGCACCTCTGCTCCTCTGCAAGTGCTCTCCTCATGGCCACTGTGCTGCATGTTGTCAGATGCCCAGAGGCAACAGGTCTCTCTGGAAAACTCTGTAAAGTGCCGCCTCCTAGCTCAGCCTTTGTAAGATAAACTATGTTCAACAGTACCGTGTTTACAAGAAACATGAGTAGGTTCAAACAGGAATTATTTAAAAAATAATAATTCAGTATAGATATAGTTTTGATTTCCCTCTTCACTAAAATGTAAGACACTCAAATTAAAAGTTCTTTAACTTAAAAGATCATGAGTCCTGCCAGTTCTTCATAATCACTCTTGCAGAACAGAAGAGATAGGAAGCAGCCTCAGACTTTGGCCAGAACTTTAGGGGAGAGATAGAAAGGGGGAAAGATAGTAATTATTTCAAATGCACCATTTATCATGCTTTAATTAAATACAGATCAGGAATTTCCCCAGAATTGTAGATGAAGGATCACAGATCTTGTGACAGACATTTAGGACTCGTAGCCACAGTACTATACCTTCCTATCAGCATGACATTCTATACATGACAGGCCACTAAATTAAACCAAGTTCTCACCACAACTGTTGTTTCACCCAGGTTTACAGTATCCTGCTCTGTCCCACCTAATGGTCCCACTCTATAAAATTGTATGTGCTCTGCTCTAACTTTAAGTTGTCCTCAAGCTTTTTATTGCCTAAATTTTCATCTTTATGAAAAAAAAAGAAAAAGATATATTCTTTGTCAAAAAGACTTGTAAACCCTGTAACTTACTACTTTGAAATCCTCATATGCTAAGGCCATGTATAATTGCAGAGAGTCCGATGATGCTCATTCATGTTTAATTGTACCCAATAGGATTGCTCATATAAGCCAAGTGTGGCAGGAGTAAGAGTTGGCAAGATCAAAGGCCTGTGAAACTACTCTCTTCTCTTGTCTTTAGTAAAGTCAGAGAGGGAGTGGCTCTAACAATCATGGAGATCTTTTCTTGAAGAGACAGCTCAGTCATATTCTATCCAATAAATGCCACCATGAAAGTTGAGAGCTGTGGCTGCTGCAGACTGTACTTATTTTCTCAAACTGCACTGCTCAAGCTGTCCGTGCTTACTTCTGTTGGCTTACATTTGCCTGGACCTTTTTCATGTACCAGCTGGTATTTACCCCCAGTGTGACACATTGTAGATAAACTCACACAGACTATGCCCTCTCCCCAGTTTTACACAGATTACAGACACTTATTACAAATAAACAAACAAAACCAAGCTATGCAACTGATGTTCATCTTTTTAAGGACTATGTTTGCAGGGAAAAGCACTGTTATACAAAAAAAAAACCAAAACCAAAAATAAACACCAGAGAGAATAAAAAGAAAATAATCTTTCAGTAGTTACTAAATTTATTCAATAAAATGTTTTCAATATGTTTTTTTTACATACTGAATTGTGATGTAATTTCAGTTTCTCAATAATATTCTGTGTCCATAGTTCAGGTTAAATTTCTCTTGAAGTTAGTAAGAGTCTTTCCTTTGCAAGAAGGTGAGGATTGGCCTAAGTCCCCTGTGCTCTGGAGTGATATGAATAGCAGTATTCACTGACCTCCAGTTTTGCTTCAGCACCTTATTCTTACTGCTTTCTGCAATCTTCTCCTCCCTTTAGCAACAATGTTTTTAAACTTGAGCTCTTCATTTCCAGTTTCGGTGTTGAGGGACTAAATTTGAAAGAGCTTTGGCTTTCATTAGTAAATCATCAGTACCAACAAAACCACAAGCAACAAAAAAAGCACATCAGCATGCTTTTCAGCACTGTTGCTAACTGACATCTTCTCCTTCCCTGAGCTTTTTGTGTTTTGGGAGATTTTTTGTTGTTGGTTCTTTAATCAGTGAAACTAGACTATTGAGCTTTGAGAAGGAAAAGAGAGCCGGTCCTTTCATTTTATAATTAGTGGAAATTCAGTAGTGGCATTAACAGCTGTCTCTTTCAAAGAAGCGCTTAGCATCATCTATGCACGAGTTATAGCACAGATTGGGAAGAAATACTAGCAACAACATGTTTCACATCCATACTGGTGACACACTAGCAATTGGTTTTGACTAAAGGACGGTCCAAACCCGTTGTTTGGGCAGGCTAATGGCTTTTGTTGGCCCTTTTTGAGAATGTACCTTTTCATTTTTTTACTTTTTGATTAACAATGTGGAGGAAAGAACGCACAAGAGAAGCAGACAGAAAGACAGACAGAGTGTCCCACATGATGAGATCAATTAGGCAATCATTTTGGACATGTTCAGACAAAGAAGGTGGTCTCCTTGGAAACTGCAATCACATGCACACACACTCAGAATAACTTCTCCCACATTCTATTCTCTGCTCGGTACAACAAACTTGGATGTAAGCTCCAAGGGGCAATCGCACATCCAGTGTCGACAGACTTGTCAGCATTTCAAATTCCACAAAACAGGCCCCCTAGTCTCCTCTCTGACAAACTTACTACAGGTCAGAGTATTAAAAGGTGTATCAGGAGGGTGACAACGAGGGGGTAGGCATAGTTTCTAATGTTTAAAGCTGAAAAATAGGACTTTCTGTAAAGCAGTATGGTGTAAAAATACCTCTTAAAATAATGAAAGGCTTCAGAAAACTCTCAGACATAAAATAAAACAGCTGAAGAATGTTACATCTCTAAAATGAAATAGCAAGCTTACTACTGGGACAAGGAAAACACCCAGAATCTTAGTTGATATATAATTTTTCAATTTGAAAAATAAGGGAAACAGCATTTTATATACATATTTGCAAAAATTCTTCAGACCACGGTGTTCATCTTTACCGAAAGTATTTTACTACTGAAACAAAAACCAACCACCCCCTTCTTCAAGACTGTGATATAATCTTTAACGTTGAGTGATAGTCAGATGTCACAAAAATTGGCATTAACTGTATGAACTATTATACTGACAAAAGCTGGCCATTTAAAGCAGATGAGAGCTAAAGTCAAGTCTTTTTTTCAATAAAGTACAATTACATGAACTTAGACTCCTTAAAAATAAAATGTTTCTGAGTCTTCTATAACATTAGTATACATGCTGGAGTTCTTACAATGTTTAATAGCTTTCATTGTATTAATTTCTTTGTATTAAAAATGTATATCATGAGAATCTAATATAGCTTAATTAATATAAGAAACACAGTATACAGTACTCAGATGAAACACAAACTGTAACACAGGTTTACATAACAACAGGTAAAATACCTTCCTTAGCAATCCATATTTAGGCTTCAATCAACTTAAAATGAACTTCACTTTTTCAGGCAAAAAGACAGAATTTTCTAATTGGAAGCTTTTATAACCAAACAGTGCCAACATAAGCACTGAAATTGCCAAATAACCCTGCAAGAAAAAAGATAACTTACCAGAGTTCCTATGTTACCCAGTACAAAAGTACATCCACTACTGGAAGTCCTACGACAGCAACTTAAAATTAAGGTAAGATGGCATGACACACTTTGGGACTATAACCATCAGAGGAGCCCAAGCCTATAGGCTCATACTGCTTGAGTAACTGTGAACTCTTCAGCTATTCAAAGACAAAGGCATTATTAGTATTGGGACTAAACAATAAAGGAAGATGAATTAGTCCCATATACCACACCAGCAATTAGACTGGTAAGGACATTCCTTTTTCAAACAGCCTTCCAGATGCTGACGGAGAGTGCTCTGAGCTCCAGAACTACTGATCAGTCTATGGCAGTTCCCAAGGCTTTACCAGGCAGATTCTAGAACAGGCTTTAATTCTGCACCAGAATACTTATATGCCTTACAAAGGGCTTCATACATGTTTTACAGATTAGGAAAGCGATCTACAGATAAATAATTTCATCAGTGTTATACACACAGAGGTCTGTGACAAAGCTGGGAATGGAATTATTTCATTTCACTGCCCTAAACTCTGGTCCTTCAGTCATCACAACCTCCTGAAGACCTCCTTAAGCCTTAAGCCTTATCTAAATGCGTGTAACTCCATCAAAATGCACCCTCAGGTATGATTTGGTGCATTTCTGGTGCTGGAGCTCACAGACATGGCATAAAAAGAAATTTTAAGAATACCATTTTTTCCTGCTGTAAAAGGCAAGCTTTTAATACGATTAGTTAAGATGTTAGACATTCACCCTCAATATTCCTGGCTCAAAGAATTAAATAAATAGTAGGCAAGAACATGTAATATTATGTTTTCATTTAGATAAACACTGTCACCCAGAAGATTGCACAGAACCACTAATCTTATGACAGAAAATCACTGTTGCTGTTCAACACAGGAAAAGAGGTTCAATAAAAAGGTAAAAATTGCTCTTTCTGAACAATTTCATATATATGCTACTGTACTGACTCGTTCAGAAAAGCTCTTAAGGAAAGGAAATCAGACTGAAGCCAAACTACAAGCAATTGGCATAATGTAAGCTTTACTGTAAATTCAGTAAAAGCAATGAAAAAAAAACCCATCGGTCAAATCATAATATTAACAGCTTCATGTCTACTACCTAGGAGGTTATAATGTATCACGTATTCTCTCATGACCCTACACCCATATGTTTAGGTACTCTAGTTCTATACATATGGAAAAAATAAAGCACTACTTTTATACTGCGACAAATTTCTATACACTTTCCATTCTCTTTTAAATGGTTGACTCACACAGATGAAAAGATGATACAGATACTGTGGTGGGATCACTACTTTTTCTAACCACATCACAGACACATGGAGAAATGCTAAACAGGGCTTAACAGTCTCTTGGTGTTGCCAAAGAGGCGATCAGATGCTTTCTTGGACAACCACCTATAGAGTTTATGATGAGTCTGTGGTGCATCATCTGGACGTGGTTTCACTTCCCCTCTCTAGCATAAGCTTGCTAAGAATTTGGCGACACATGCCCAAGTAACCTGATGTTGTAGATGGAAATATTTGACACGGTTATGATTTTAGTAGCAATTAAAAATTTATACATAATCTGCAGTAGATCAAGGTTAAGTTTTAGCAGCACTTAATGATTAACTCATCTAAGGATCTGCAAGAGGATTTAACAAAATAATTGTATAGAGACTTACAGATTTGAGAATGGCAAGATTCACACTAAGTTACTTTAAGGCATCTCAAATCAATACGTACACATATGAGCACAAGCAGACAAACACATACCACTTGAGGAGTTGCACCCACACCCAAGTTTTTAACTGCTAGGATCAAAGATCCCTTCTCAATGGACAGCTCCAATGAAATGATGGGTCATTTTTACACATTTGGATCCAGTAAAGTATAAGAACACCCACACTCATAAAAGCTAATGTGGATGAAGGTCGATGAAAGAGAGGCTAGCCTATAGTTAAAATTTCCCTCTCTGAGTTTGGAGTAGTTACTCATATAACATCAGCATTCCTCACCAGGAGATAACTGAGATTCAACGGGGCTTGACTTGCCCTGGCCTTTTAATCCTTGAGGTGTCTGCCTGAGAACTCTCCCAACTCAGGGGAGATGCTGGTCACAGTCTGCTGCGATTCAGAAGAGCTCAAAGGGTTTTTCTAAACTTGCTATGTATAGGGTCCAAGGTATTTTTCCACTCCAGTTCAACTCAGACGATGGGATGTTCTGGTACTTTCTACCAGATATGCAAGTCCAGAACTTGCTAGATCTCAGAATTCCGGTATCACCCCCCACTTTGGGTCATGATCCAGGTAGAGGTGTATGAAGTTGTCAGGGAGTGACTGATTGTCATTACCATTTCCAAGTGATAGTGCAAGCAGGAGCCAGGTGTGTTAAGGGAGTGCCTCAATGCTCTAGTCCTTTGTCTTTCACAATTCATGCCTGCCTTCTCCTAGGTTGGTATGTGGCCTAAGGATGGGGAATCACACCAAGAACTGAGTGGTCAAAAGAAGATTAGGCTCCATGTTTTAAGTCTCTACTATATTTAAACTCTTTGTAAGGCTCTCTTAGTAAGCTCAAATATTAAGCAACAACTCAGAAGTCTTCAGAAGCAACATCTCCCCAGCACAGAGGAAGCATGATAAAGTAGAATTCCTCTCCAGCTGTGTACAGCTGTGCATATTTCAACCACTTATTACAAAATCCAAGAATAATTGAGTTTGGAAGGGACCTCAGGAGGTCTTAAGTCCCACTTCCTGCTCAGTGTAGGGACAACTATTAGGTTAGACCAGTTTGCTCAGAGTTTTATCCAGATGGGTCTTGAAATCCTCCAAATGTTGAGACTCCACAACTGCACTGGGCAACCTGTTCCATGGCTTGACTGACCTTGGTGGAAAAGTTTTTCCTTATATGCAATCTGAACTTCTCATTTTAATTTATGTTCATTGTCTCTGTACCCTCTCATCATTCACTTCTGGGACTCCATAATCTCAATAACCTCCTTGTGGATACTGGAAGGCTGTTATTAGATTCCCCTGCCTCCCAAAGATTTCTCTAGTCTGAGATTAACAGACCCAGCTTCCTCAGCCTCCCCTTCCAGGACAAAAGCTGTAGTCCCTTGGCCATTGTGGTGGCCCTTTGCTGAACTCTCTACAGTTTACCAATGACTTTCTCATATTGAAGGGACCTAAACTGGATGGAGTTTTCTAGATCAGGTCTAAAGAATAAGTATGTAAGGGAGATAATCTCCTCCCTCAACCTCCTGACTGTGCTCCTGTTAATACAGCCAAGGATGCTGTTAGCACACCTTTCACTGCCAGGGCACAGGACTGGCTCATGCTCAGATTGCTGTCTGCAAAGAGCCCCCTGGATCATTCCTGCAGAGCTGCTCCTCCAACCTTTATCACTGTAGGGGGATTCTTCCCTCCCATGAACAAGACTTTCCATTTATTCCTGTTGAATCTTTTTAGGGTTCCTGTTAACTCACTCCTGCCTAGGTCATTCTGGATGATATTTCTGTCCGCAGGACTGATCCCTACAATTCTGCAAACTTCAAAAACATGCAACATGTCACCTCCCCCAGGCCACTCCTAAAGTGTTAAACAGGACAAATCCCAGAAGAAACCTCTGTGGTGCTGTTGTCACTGACCTCTTGCTAGAGTACAACACATTAATCACTACCCTCTAAGTCAAATCATCCAACCATTTTTTATATATTTATTTGTCCACCCACCAAGATCATAACATTTTAAATTAGACAGAAGAATATTTGGAGACATTGTCCAAGAAATCTTGCTGAAATTGAGATAAACGACATCAACAGCTCTCCCTCATCCACAGCCTCATCCAGCTGTTTTATCATACAGTGCAACCAGTCTAACCTTGCTAAATCCATGCTGATTGTTTCCAGTCATCATCATCTCCCTCCAAATGATGTATTTTTGTTTATTATTTACTCAGTACCCCAACATACTATCCACAAGCTGTATGTATGCAGAAGATACCAGCCCACAGGCTTTTTCACTGAAACTAACAGCACAGAGGTTGCTTCAAGAAATAGTGTCACTCTAGTGTACACTGTGGACAAAGCCTGTTCATTTGCACTGTATAAAGCTTTGCGGCACAGCATTTGCTACAGCATTCAACTTCAGTCATGAAGAAGAGTGTGTATGCATACGTATGTATGTATATCCATGTATGCATGTATTTATAGGTGTATATATAAGGATGAACCAGTACGTCATTTTACATCCTTCATCAAAATTCAGTATTCACTCAGGCCTTTTAGATTGCTGGTCAATTCTGACTCACTGAGGTATTTTAAAAATACTACTGTGCACTATGAAATCTAACTGAAAAAAGTAAGACACACAAACTATTTCTTATTGCCTCCAAAATAACAAATATTAATAACTGAGTCTAACATGTATATACTACATACTGTAGATCATAGTGCAACTCTTATGAAAATATTCCATGGCACTTAATATGATGGTAATAACCAACAGTTAAATGCAGTGGCCCTGCTACAGTATTACAGATGATTTATTAAATCTCTCAAAAATAAAAGCGTGGTAATGAAACATACATTATTTTAGAATAATTTTTATAGAAAAGCACATATTTATTTAATCCTAATGAATTTCTACAGCCCTTTTTCCATAGATGGATCTTGCCTGAGATGAAAAATAACACATTCAATCTTCTTTTAGCAAGTCTGACTCCTGCATGCTCTTGAGACCACATTCTTGTTTCCGCTGGTAGGTGTTACATAAATTTGTAATACAGACCACCTGATAATAATTTTCCAAGATTGCTTCTTCCATGTGAACAGAAATTAATCCTCAGCAATCCTCATAACAAATCTATTATGTCACTGAATAAAGATGGCAATTGAAAATCATGCTTAGAAGTACAGTAAATTACCTAGAAGTAGCATAAACATAATGGAAATCTTAAGGCAGAAGTGTAAAACTCTACAGCATGCTATGCCACATTTGGCTAGGATCAGAATTGCTGCCAAAAGTGATGAACTGACCATACTACGAGAAATGTAGTATAAAGGAACAGAAAGCTGACCTTACTAAACACACTGTTTTTCCAAAT
Organism: Thinocorus orbignyianus; assembly: GCA_013400375.1. Taxonomy (NCBI): domain Eukaryota; kingdom Metazoa; phylum Chordata; class Aves; order Ciconiiformes; family Thinocoridae; genus Thinocorus; species Thinocorus orbignyianus. Next base: position 631,665 of record VXBW01001071.1, on the reverse strand, counting down.
ATCTGACACTATCAGTAGGGTTTTATCAGTTTACACTTACAAAATCACTGTTGCATTGATGAACAATTTTGCACCCTTAAATACTGGGGAAACTAGAAACACTGCTTTTTGAGATATTCACCATGGTTTCTGTTCTACTGACTGGAAGGAAAACATCTGAGAGTGAACTATCTTAAAGTCCCATTTTAAATTACAGTCATAATAATGCAATTATTGATAAACAGATAAATGCCAGTTTCTTTTGATGATGCAAACCTATAAAAGACTGAGCTGAAATTTATTCTACCTTTCTGCCTCATCTACATTTTCTACTATGTGCTACCTTATTTAAAATATATTGGTGACACTGGCTGCATCCTGATTAATGGCCATGGCTTGATGTTCAAGTTTTAGATTGCCTTTGCACTCAAAAGAGAAAAACAGTCCCTTGTTGATATATAACATAAATGAGTTTTTATAAAATGATTGAAAGATTTAATACAGAATCTGAATGAGATATAGAAGTACAAACTGCTTTTTGCTCAGTTTTTCCAGAAGATATTTCTTAAAAGAACTTGTTATTAAATTCAACTTATATCACTCAGAAATCAACTTCATATAAAGTTATTTTTAGAAAAGCATGTACTATTTCAACATATTGTATTATCACAAGCCCTCCTCTGCTGTATAGTATAGGTACATTAGCTTCACAGAAATTTGCAATAGGAATATCTGGGAAAAACTACATGACTTAGTATTTTCTGTCTATAAGCAAAAAATTTTAATGCTGCAATTTGACAAGTATGCCTTTCAGAAATTTGGTTGTTAACAGACCTCAGTAAAAAGTTTCATTTCAAAATTGATATAAAGTGTTTCAGTTCATAAGCTTTGAAATAATTTATTTAATAAAAACTTCAAAATGGGAAAGGAAAACAAGAAATAAAAGCAACTGGCAGATAAAGAAAGGTGGAATTTATGCTTTTTTAAAATTAGAGTTCAAATGACACAAGAATAAAACTGATTTAACAGTAGCCCTTCTATTTTCATGAAAGAATATGATTTCAACAAGCTGTATTTTTTGTTAGTTTCCTACATAGTTTAAAAAAGCCATCCATTCCAAGGTAGAGGAATTTTCTGAGATTGCTAAAGTAGCTCTATGGACAGCCTCTCTGATCAAAATTTCACAGAAACCTGCAGTAGCAACTCTTTGCTAAGGATAAGGGAGAAGCTCTAAAACAGACTAGAAAAGACCATCTTCCAAAACAATCTATCACACAAAAGTTAGTTGTGTATCACACAGCTCTCTCAATATCAAAAGCATATGGTACAGCCAAGGGTTTATTACCTAAAATATTTCTTTTCTGAGGTCAAATACTCTTAAAAAATAAACCCCTGTTTGTAGGCACTGTAGCATGCAAGTACGAGTAGCTCCTTCCTAAAGTCAAAAGAAAACTAGTCAGAAGAGGTAAGTCTGCAAAACAGGTAAATGAAAGGCATAATATAAACTTCACTCCAGTAACAGATTGCTGGAAGGAAGGATAAGCAACTTACAGAACAACAACACAGAAGAGTAGCACGTAGGAACACCAGAAACAAGACTGGAAACAATACTACATGTAGTTACAACAGCATCAAACCTGTACCCATTAAGTAACTACGCTTACACATTGCAAGATTAAGAAATATGTGGTCAGTCTCTCTGGACCACAAATTCCCCTTCTGATATGCTGATCTTTGTTTTTACTTACTGGCATGCAGTAGAATTTAGCATTTTGCCATCATTTTTAACCAAATCAATAGTACTGTATCTAAGAGAAAAGAGAGACTAGAAGTCACCAACAAAACAAAGCAGTAGACTAATAACTCTGTTAAGTCTTTCACAAGCCATCCAAAATTCTAGGCTATTAGTTACACAGTTAGTGCTGGAACCAAGAGGAAAATGCTGTCCAGGAAGACTGAAACTGAACAATTGTGTAGCTCTCTGCGTGCAGCGAGGATCCTCAAGAAAGAAAGTACAAATACAAATGACATTAAAAAGATTTTTAGAAGCCTTGTGCTAACAAGGCTCCTAATAGAAGCTAACACTTTTTGCTCAGATGTTTTACCACCAATCACCAGGGAAGTGTTCTGCAGAAGTCCCTAGGTTTCCACTTCTGCACATACCACCTGCAATGATTCAAGAAAAGTAAATCCCAAATAGCCTCTAGGTCACGCAGCAGTATATAAACTTACAGTTTCAGAGAAAGAGGAAAAAAATGCTGCACAGACAAGTATATTGTAATGCAAAAGAAAGGGGTAAGAGAAGCATGTTTTTCACAAACCTCTTAGGTTTTTGTTTTCATTCTTCTGCGGCTTTATGGTTTGGGGTTTGTTTTTTTCGTTTTCATGTACTTTTAGTCTTCTGTTTTTCTAAATACTGAACCTCCTAGATCCTCTTGCTCTTCAAGTAGAGCACTGGAAAAAAATCTGTTAAACAAGAATGAACCTGTCCCCGGACAAATTATTCTTGCAACTTTAGAGGTTGTATCCAGAAACTTTTCCCTTTAGCCACTGAAAGCTGAGTGAGTGATTCTGCCCCTGGGAAGGTGTGGTCATCGGCAGTCACATAATATTACCATTCTACATATCCATGAGTGATCTCATCTTTCAACAACCCCAGGGTATCATTGTTTCTCCACTTTTCCAGCACTCTTCTCTGTCTGAATTGGCACTGCAGTCATTACCAGTGCTAGCCAAGAATTTAAACCTTCAGATATCTCGTACATACATACATAAAGAATCACCTATACAGTCACTGTGGGAAAGCAGTCACGGAGGTCTTCTATCCCTAGACATCTTCATGTACATATATATGTATATATCTAGAACAAAGCTCAAACAGACAATTTGGCAGAGTCTGTGTCTGATTTGATTGGTTTTTAAAATATGAAAAAGCAGCTTTAGCTTTGCTGAAGAAGCATTTCCCATAGACTCTCCATTACAAATTTCTTTCACTCAAACATCTGCACTGAATATTGAAACCACTAATAAATGTCCAGCTAAGATCAAAGCAAAACTTTTAAGAGATTTGAAGTAACGTATGCTAATTTTCTAAAGTTAGTGCACATGCATGTGAGACATGCTCATACAACCATGTCAACTGCATGAGTATCAATACTCTTTAGTATCATTTGTGTTACAAGTAGGTCTGAGTTTGGGATCTCTGGACTCAATTTATGCTGTTAACTTCTAAAGTGGAATGTAACGTTTGCTTTGGCGTTAGACTGTTTATGTCACAGAAATTATTGAAGTCCAACTGCAACAAAAAGCAGAAAGACAGAATTTACATGATGATTACTACAGTAGCAACAGTCTTGCTTTTATAGCTTTGCTTATCCACATGCTATTAAACCACAGAAATACCAAGGAGTTCCACATACAACAAGGTGCCCCATCACTATGCTTATGCAATACAGCAGTATTGATATGGTTATAAGTAATGGTAAAACGCTCATCACCTGCACGAATAACATCCTGATATATGTAGAACTCCTCCATTCAGTTAGTTCCCCAATCATAATACGCCCATCTTGTGCTAACAGGTTTGCAATACAAAGATGTGATATATGTGAATATACTGAAAAAGTAATATCTTTGCTTTCGAAATATCAATATGGGTTTTCTTCATAAATGATTTGATTAGTAGCAATTGGTCATAGGTTCTTGCATTTTTCTCAACTAAGAACTGCGCCATGATCATCTGAATTTTAATTTCACTCATGCTTCTAGCCAGGCTTTTATAACCATTCCACACACTGCCTGGAATACTATGTTTTGTCTCATTAATAGCATATATTCATTTGAAGAGAAGTTTAAAACCAGTTCCCAGAGATGTGAAACTAACACTGGAAAGTGCTGCAGGACAATGTGTTTCACACATCTATCTATGGGGATGTGTGGTTTAAAAGAATTTTATTTGTCTGATTTGCATTTATACTGTTGAACTTTATTGGCCCTTTTATGTCCTTTACCAGATTTAACCTGATTTCAACGTGTTTAACATTGAGGGGATTCCTCAAATCCAACCTGTGGACAATTCTTCCCAGGTTTGTTTTTACTATTTCCAGTGTAGCGCAGAAGGGAAAGGAAGAGGAGGATAAAGACATCTGAAAAACACCTGTTGCAATTTGTTGTGCTGCCATTTGCATTAATACCTTTTAAAACAAGATGTAGCACTGGAAAACACAAACTGAAGCTTTATTAATGCTAAGTTGAGAAGGTAGTCATACAGAAACTGTGCTGCCTCCCCAAAAAAGGCTTATTTCTTCCAAAGCTTCTACAAATACAGGAAATTATTTACTTTCCTAAAGTGATTTAGACTAAATGTAAACTAAAGGAAAACATACAGGAAAACTTAAAAGCCTTCTACAAAGAATAAATTTCTAAATTTTAAGATAGACAAACACCAACAGCACAACAGATGGCCCAGAAATACAGGTATAATAAACACGCCTGCAAACATTTTCCCAAAGACGTAAGACAAAAAGTATACCTAAGGAGTCCATTTGACCTAACAGAAGCCTGTGTGAACATAGTACAAAAGCAACGTAAGGATCAGTTACTGCCCATAGTCCTTAGTTGGGCAACTCACGGTGCTTTTCCTCAGTATGACCTCCTTATAAAAACATGACCTGAATCACCTAATTATACATGCCAGCCATGCTGTTCTGGCATGAGCTGAAATAATAAAACTGCAAGAAACGTAAAAAAAAAAAAAGCTAATTTAATAAATTTGCCCTGAGTTTTAGAGTTACCTCACCTACAAGAAAGGAAGTACAAGGGCTCACTGTCACTGTTCTTATTTTATGGGCTAATTCAATGCACCACAACTGATTGGAGAAAACCTAAATACTTACAGAGATAATGAAAGAAGCCACTAAATTTAGTAAAGCAACAGTCTTGCTGGATGAAAATAAGCCACAATAATTTTCTTCCTTATAAACTTCATAATACTTTAAAAATAGAAAAGGTAGGAAACAGCAAAGCCCCTCAGTTTTGTCAAATAACACATCTGCTACGGACCCATTAGAGATTAGGTGTCATTGCCACATGCTGATTGAACTGTGCCTACTGGGAGACTTGCCAAGTGTGTATCAAAGATGCAGAGTTTTCTAAACTCAGAACTAACACCAGGACACACAGCTGGTTCTTGATGACAAATGCAGCGTATACCAGATAATTTCAGTACACCCCAAATTCTTTCCAAGGTCTCTAAAGAGAGTCAACAACAACAAACCCAACAAAGTTAAAAGTGGTAATTCATACTGGGTAAGCAAAGCTGAATGAAGAGCAAGTAGGTAGCAATTCTCCCCTCTCTTTTGTTACTGAAAATATAAGCAGCACTATATCCAAAATACTTAAACAGCATTGATTTTTTTCTTAAATTTTCCAACTAGTAAATCAGACAGTAATTAGACTGGCATGACACACCAGTGTTGGAAGGAACAGCCCCTTCCTGACACTACCTTCCCCTAGCTTTATAGTTTGGAGAAAAGTAGACTCAGAATTGCATCAACAGGGGCAGCTGGATGAGGAAAATGAGGTTGCTGTTCAGATCTGCACTCTGTAACAGTTAGCAGAAGAGCTCCAGTAAGCTCCTACATTCAGGCCAGATGGTTTTAAAGCCCACAGACTGAACTTTGGAAGGATAAATATTCTCAAGCATTGTTTAGGCAAGAGATTGCATGGACTAAAATTGTGCCAGGGAGCACACTTAAAATTTAAAAATATGGGATGAACATCTAGTGTCTGAGTCACCCATATCTTGGCCCCATTTAGTTTGTAGATTGTAAGTGTTGCTTTCCAGACGCATTTGGTTGTTGGTTCCTGGCTATTCAGCACAGGAGAGGAGGCCAGTGTTGGAGAACCAGTAGTGTGCAAGCTCAGTGTCAGCAGAATACTAACATGTACCTCAGAAAATTGTCTCTATACTGAATGAAGCTCTGCTCAAGTCACAGGGCCCATGAAGTCCCCGAGGGGAAGTGAAAAAAGAAAAGCAAAGTATTTCTTTAAGCAATCTCAAAGTGATTCAAGGGACAATCTGTGTCTGTAAACCTAGTTTCAAGAGAAAACTACTTCTTGGATATGGCTCCTACCCTGTTCTTGCCCAAGTTATATATTGAGATGCACAAGACAGCCTACTGGCCTTCTCAGGTAAAAACAGAGCTTTCTTTTCTTGTTCAGAAAGTGAAAGGCTTACAGAGGATGTACAAGTGCCTTGCACAGGGCAAATACCATCTCTCTTCAGAGCCATGAAGATGGAACAATAGTAAGTAAGGCAGGTTATTGAAGCAAAAACAGATGCAGAAGTCACCTGTGCAACCTTCTGAAAACTAAGACCAATCAATGTAATCTAATACTGAATTTATGTCCTCGTATCTGTATTTAAAACGTTACCTGAATGGGTGCTCGATGAGAACTTGGGACTTCTATCATCTCCGTGAGGAAAGCCTCACAGATGCTCCTGGTCAGCTGAGGAGTAAAGAAGAGCCTCCTATAAATGGGGCTTTGAGTAACCTGGTGTAGTGGGAGGTGTCACTGCCCATTGAGGAAGGAGGCAGGGTGGAATGGAACAAGATGATTTTTGAGGTCGCTTTCAACCTGAACGATTCTACAATTCCATGAGTCTTCCTATAAAGCATCTATGTCTGTTCAGATTGATGAGTGATACATAAAAATTTTGTGTATTTATATTCAGCACTTATGTGAGCACTTATTCAGCATTTCTGTGTCACAGCTGCTTATTTTATAACTAAAAAAAATAATCCTGACATTTCATTAGTTACCACAGTATCAACAGTAAGACTGTGAAAGCACTTGAATTGTATTCTGCTGTGTGCATTAGCCACTAGCAGTCAGCTAAATTCCAACTGGGGAAACTTACGGTTAGAGAATGCAGCACTGAAAGCACACAGAGTGGTTTTCAAATTGAACCCTTCTCTGACCTGTAAGAAAGTGAATCTGTAAGTCATCGAGAGAAAGAAATGAAGATAGACACAGGGAAAGGAATGAATTCAACACAGAATTCCCAGGATGCCATGTTAAGTCATTCTTCCAACTATTAACACACTTTGGAAAGAATTAGTACTCTCATGCATGGTAGAGAAAAAGCCTAGAAATAGTTACTGCCTTTCTGGAGAACGACAACTCACTGAAGCCTCACAGCAAGAGGAATGTCTCAACTCTTGAGCTGATGCTTTACTAAAAGAAAAAATAATTACTGAGACAAACTGTGAAGTATTACAGGGATGCACTAATGACTGAATTACTGCATTGCTGAATCTTACTTCAGATTTCTAAGTCTATCAAGAGTTACAGAGGTTGCCCCTAAGACTAAGTTCAAAGTAAAATGCTACATATCCATATTGATTTTAGAAAGGGAAATTCTAAAGCCAAGGAATACCCAGACTGGAAATTTTACCCAGGGGAGAAAAATAAAATCAAATAAATTACATACTGTAGAGGAAAGTTGCATTTACAGTTTACAGTTAAGCAGTAGCACTTAGCTGTCACAACGAGGGACCAGAGACATGTAGTTTTTGGGTATTACAGTACTTATAACCATGGGTTAACTAGACTCTCTAAACTCAGTAGAGACAGAGAGGCTTTGCCATGGTTCTATTCTGAAAACAGAGAAATTTTGCCTATGGAAAATAAAATACCCATACTGTAAAGTAGTTTATATAGCTTTATATAAGCTCCATATCTGCTCAGCTGCTGTTAGCCTGCCAATAAATGGACAAACTAACATTTTTGTGAGAATTTTTGCAATCCAGATGTTTGCACAGAAGAAACAGGATGTATACAATCCATTCACTAAAACCCTTAAATACAAAAATAGTTATTTTGAACACCCCAAAAGCTGTTAAGAGAAGACAGATCAGAATTAACGACTTCCAAAATGAAAACCTGTAGCCGTATTACCTGCCTCCAGCCTTTCCTCTTTATCCAACAGGTCATCCCTCTAACAGATATATCTTACCATTTCCCTTCCTATCTAAAAAACAAATTCCTTTCATTTGTTGGTTCTGAGTTATAAAAGTGTCGTTGCATGAGATACAAAGAGAAGCATAAATCAAAAGAATATACATACACATTACATTCAAGCCAACATAATAAAAATTAAACATTCTCTTTTCCAGTTTGCCTATTCACTTAGCTAAATGCTTTAAAGAATGCTGACAGTTCTCCTTACCCACTTCCCTTCGTTGTCTTTTTGGCGGTTTACCACAGATGACTATCATTTGACCTACAATGAAACTATTTGAAGATGGGTTGTCATAAAATTATTCAACTGTATGATGTAAGCACTTTCGAAATTTTCACAATCTCTAATTCCAACAGGCTCCTGTTACTTGTTGAGGAAAGTGACAGAAAATGCAAGTTGTTTTCCTAAGAATGGACTAATTTCTTCAACTGGAAATAAAGTCGTCATTGCAGTTTAAGGGCATAAATACAGTAAATACAAGCCCAGGAAAACAGACAGAATGGAACAGACACAAAATCTAACTCTTAAATCTAGGTGATAGTGTTGCTTCTTTGTGAATACAGATTCTTCACTGTTACATTGCAATCAATATTGAGTAAATTTAGATAAAACCAATATTAGCATACAGAGACTTTGAAATAATAAGCTGTGTTTTTAATGAAACCAGTTCAATATCAAAGTGCACAGCACTTTATTATTTCTCACACAAGTTCCTGCTGAAGAAAAGAGGGAATGGAAGAATGTACCTTGACTCTTTGTCCAGTTTCCAGGAAGGAAAAATTATTCTCATGGAACAGAGTATAATAATGGAGCAATTGCATTTCAGAAGAAATGCCGCTGGTCTGTTAAGTAAACTTAAACACGTAACTACCTTAGCAGTAGCTTTAAACATCTGTCTTGCTGCAGTAGTGCTTCAGAAAGAAAAGTCAGGGTGCAGAAGGAACAGAAGCTGGTAATTTAATCACAAAATTTACCTGACTTTTCAAGTTTAATATTCAAAAAGGGAAAAAAAAATCTTTGGGTAGAAATGCTTTACTATCCATATACATATACATACATATTTAATCAAGACCCAGGACTTCACTCTGCACTCTTGAAAACCAGGATCAATACTCTGAAATATGGAGTAAGTTAAAATCAAGATTTAAGAGCCAAAATGCTTCGAAAATTTCTCCTCAGACTGTTCATATCCGTTCAAATGTTGTTCACCTACTTGCTATCCCATAGTGCTTCTGTAACAGTACACGGGGCAAGTCGAGCAAAATAAAATTTTAAACCAAATAAAAAATCAAAAATAATAGGCACTGGATAAATGCACACACAGTTATATTTCTATTTCTCTTCTAATGCTGGTATACTTACTATTTACAGACTTATAAGCAGATCTTTTTTGTTATCAGCAGTAAAGAAAAAACCCAATCTATTTTCAGGAACCTGAACAAAAAATCCTTGGGTAGACGCTCAACTTCTTCCTCTTGAGTCAGACAAAAAAATCTGTTTGTCCTCTCCTGACTTCTGCTTTCTACAAAGCAAATGCAAAAATTCACAAACTTACTGAATTACTGTAATTGTTCTGGACTTAGACAGTTTAGCTATTTATTGGTCTGGTGATCTATTTTGCCATCAGAATCACTGAATGCCTTCATTTTCTCCCATCCTTTGCTCATCATATAAATAGGCCTTCTGTCTACCAAGTAGCATTAGATATACCATGTGATGCTGATGTCTAGTTTACTACATTCGTAACCTCTCTTTCACAATGATCTCAGAAATAACAGCTTTTGTTTTCCCATGAGATAAGCTAACACAAAACTATTCTAGCAAAGTATTTATTTGTTGTATTATTTTCTTTTTTTTTATAAATTATATATATATATATTATAAACCACATGGAGTGTTTTTTAAGGACTTCAATTACAGAAGACCTGGAATTACCTGTTATCTGGGGGGTGGGGAGGACAGCACATAAGTAAATTGGTTCTGAAAAAACCTCTGATGAATGTTTAATCAGATAATACACATTCAGACTTACAACACCTCTTTCTTAAAGCAGGGGAAAATGTGCCAGGATTTTCAGGATATGAATGTGACAAGCTGCATGGAGATGGCCATTTTACATACTACTATCATGCACTTCTCCAGTTGTAGGTCTCCCTAATTCTTCATTATTCTTCTTCTCCTTGACCACTCCCATCTGCCAAAGCCAGTACCAGTTAAAGAGTATAGTTTCTGTTTTTCACCTACATGCAGTTCTAAGAATCAAACGAGTCACTGCAAGCTATTGAAGTCTATTTTCAATTTTCTATTTCTCATTTCCATTTCCTTTTTTCCTCTTGTCTTCTTGGACAGAGGGAAGGAAGAAGAGAGTTTCAGTTGAATAACTGAAACTGGTTCTGAGTAACAGCCCTGGTTCTTACGCTGAAAGATTAGGTAAGCAGTGTCCCTCTCATAGTACTACAGGACAAATTGGAATGATCCGTTTGAAATCTGACTTCAAGGCAATATTGCTGTTCCTGTTCTAGCTCAGTTTAGTGAGCCAAGAAGTTTGGTGACCTCATACATACTAAATGTTTAAGCCTGGCTCCACACAAAACTGCAAAATGTCACCTGAGTACTCAAACTATCCAAGACATGTGCCCATTCACACCCATAGTGTTCCTTGCAGACTCATCGCCATAATAGAGACTGACAAACTTTCTCATGTTCAAAGCACCCAAAAGGCCAAATTTGTACTTTGAAAAATTAATAGCAGTGACTTTGCAATTCCTTTCCCTGTATTACTTGCACAACTTTTGCCTTATTCTGCTGAGATGATCAAAGTCTATCTACATATGGATTCCTTCTCTCCAATATATATATTAGAAACACCAAAACTCTTCCAAGAACAAATGTGGAACATGAAGTAGGAAATGCACTTATTCAATTAGAAGGACTTGACCCTTTTTAGTATATTTCAAATTATTTCTGGTAACAGTTCACAATAACCAACACACTTATACATGGAGGAGGCTGAACAAGTGAGTATGACCTCCAGGCAGTACAGTGATATTGTACAATATCTCAATCCCTCGCTTAGCCTAAAAATGTGACTCACTGACACCTTAGATTTCCTTTAAGAAAATGAAGGGAGTGAAACAAGTTGAAGCTTGTTTTACCTGCAAGCTAACCTAATGACTCATTGTTCATTTCAATCCTCTTCCCAAAGCATTCCATAAATCTAAAGTTGGTGGTCCAACCTTTATCATATCAAGTTCGTAAACTAGTATCTTCCTTGAATCTGAAAGACTGATGCCATTTTACATTAATTACACACAAACTAGTATTATTAATTGCCTTTTCCTCATATTGAGAGATTACTACCAAAGAATATCTTTTGAGTTTGCAGAACATATACTAACACAATGCAGTGCTACATTAATAAACATGAAAGAGGAGATGAAAAATACCTTTTTTTCCCCATCTTGAAAGAAGTGCAGTCCACCTTAATTTTAATCAATCTTCCAAGGTTCATGCATACTCCGAATCAGGAAGACACATCATTGGCAGCATAACCCTGATTTCAATTATGCAATTAGGATTGACTAAGAGATAAGTGACCTTATTGAATACTTTGTTGCTAGTGCATTTTCTTTATCAAAGATCTCATCAGTGATTTCACTAAATGCTTCCTCTCTTCAAAGGGGATGTCTTGCACAACATGCATTATTATAGTCGAACAGTAAAAGTTTTCACATAAAATCATGCTACTTCTATGACAGAAGTTATTTCAAACTACACAATGGGAAAAAACAGAGAAGTTTTGGATGGATAAGGAGACAGGAAAAGAAAGAAAGTGAGAAGGACAGCGACTATTTCTTCATCTAGAAACCATGATTTCCTGAAAGCAAGAAAGCAAGCAGGTAGGGAAATTCCCTTTAAAATTTTTAACGGGCTGCATTATTTGAACTGATCAACAAACTATTGCTAAACTCAGTAATGAATCTTTAGGCAGACTCTCCAGCACAGAAAAGGCAGGAGATTCTTCCTGATCACAAACAGCAAGTGATCGTACCCACTAGAGGAAATAAGACTTTTCCCCCGCTCTTCCTCACAGTGGACAAGCCAGCAGACTTGCCGAGGAACCCAAAGTGTTTGGCTCTTTTGTCACCATTTCCCTTTCTAAATCCAAAGAAAATGTGAACTTGTACTAAATGAAATAACTAAGTCCTAGTATGTGAAAAGTATTTCACATAAACGCATAATTAAACTACATAATGGACCTTACCTTTAAATCTGTGCACTTCTTAAGTTTTGTAATTTCTAAGGTAAAGTTGAAGTGACTTAAAGAGAACTCAGCATGAACATGGACTTTAAGGATAAGGCTAATATAGATTATACTATCTTATAATGTATACAATTTATTTTATTATGAAGGGTTTTAGGGTCTGTGCATCCCTGAAATTCAGAAATCTACATGACTGGGAGTTTTCTGGTGATGTTATTTAATTTGGAAGTACCAGGTCATGCTGAAGGGTTTTCATGACCAGGTAAAATTTCTAGCTAGAGAGAATAATTCCCAAGACCAGAAAATAGCTCAATCATTAGGACACTCATCTGCATTATGGGAGATGTGGCTTCAAAACACTGTGTTCTGCCTGATATTCTTTTCTATTTACGTTACAGTCTACATACTTAATCACATTTTCATTAGCCTGCATTTTCACAGTCTGATGATTTGCATACTTGTTAGGAAGTAGGAGACCTAAGTGAAAGTCCCCATTCTGTCGAGTCCTTCAGATAGATTTCAAGCTGGCTGAGTATCTGAGTAGATGCAGTAGCCAACAAGCTCTTTACGGTTAGACACTTCTTTATTTTCTTGCAGAAGATTTTCAGAAATTCCTTCTTACATGCAGATATTCAGACAATCAAAATGCCAAAACTTGAAGCTTATTTTGGATAGGAGTCTCCCCTGCAGTCCAGCGCAATATGAAACATTGCACAGCACCAGCACCTTGGAACAGCAAAGCCACACACAATCCCACTCTCAGGGACGTAATTCAAGCCAGGGCACAAATCACTGAATATCAAATCTTTAGTACATCATGCAAATGTGCACTAGAAACCCACCTGGAACAACAGGGACACATGTTTTTCTTTCTCCTTTCACCTAGTAGATAAACTGACTCTTGTATCTCTTCCAAGTTGACACCAGAAGTTCCCTGCTTTCCTTGCTTCCCATCCTTGAAAAGGAAAAGTAAGAGAGATCTTTGGGTTCCTTTATCCCTCAGAGCATGGCTAGATGGACTAAGACACTTTGGTTTTAATACATGCCCCATGGTTTTATACTCCATTTTACTGCATCTTTAAGTTCATGTCTCTCAGAATTTCCGTTTCATGGCTGTCAGCAGACAAGAGGGAAGTACTACTGCATTTTAAAAAAAGGATTTTTACGTGATTTATGTTCTCAAACTCCTCTTTTAAAAATAGAGTAAGAAACACATTATACAGATACTTCTAATGAAAACAGAGAACTGTGTATTCATCATATGAATCTAGACACCGGCTATACAAGCATACTCCTATATTGTCAATTTGGCCTTTATTATATAGTATAAAGTCAGTGTAAAACAGATGAGAATTTTGCCTGGGAAATAAAATGAAAACTCAGGTATCTAAGGGTTTTTGTAATCCAGGAGTCAAATGCAGAATACAGGAGTCAAATGCAGAAATAAAAATATTAACATTTTTTTTCTGTGTCTTCTTTTCTTTTTCACTCCTGCAGAATTGTGTAGACTTCTACCCTGCTGTGTAGAACAACCTTCCACACCCACATCTCTCTCACTGCTTAGTTTGGCAAGGGTATGCAATAGATAATGACATTCACATCACCAGATAATGTATATAATACATAATGTAGTAACAAAAAGAATTTCTACTCTTAGCTGAATGAAGTGCCAAAACCCAGTAAGGTTACTTAGAGGAGTACTTACGCACCATTTCTCATGCAACTCCGATCAATATAATTCGAGGCATACGAATTTTAATGGACAATAACTTACATAAAGAGCATTTTCAGCAAGACATCCAGCTCTTAGGAACTTTTTTAAAATCAGAGAGGATGGCTCAAGTACAAGATTTAGAGATCAATATAAATTTACAGATTATTTGTCAGTCAATTTCGCTCCAATGGAAAAACAGCTCAAGAAACTCTAGTTTTAACATTTACAAGTATACTACTGTCACAAAGAGTTCACTCTTTAGAAACACCTTTGATACTAAAAAACAACTTACAGGAAGAAAACAAAGGATTAAGATTTGCAATTAGACAAAATTCTTCTAGAAAAGGTAGTCATGTATGGAGCCTTGTTTTCAGAGGACTTGATCACTCACAATTTTAGTAGAATGTTTCAGTATTTATACAGACAGGAATCTGTATTTTAAAAGAACTGCATTGAAAAGAAAAACAAGATGGCATAGAAAAGATACGATATCTATTTAAACCTACCACCTTAAAGAACAACCAAACAAATTATTTTCCATTAAGTCAGGCAGTTTAGCAAATAACAATTGAACTTAAATCGGTTCCTTCTGTCTAAGACATTGTTCTCATATGTGGTTTTAAGAACTCAAATGGCAGCAAGTTAACCTTAATTGTTCCTTGTTTAGCTTGCACCATTTAAACAACTAACACATCTGTTTTTACAGATACCACATCTTTATACGTTCTCCCCCGCCCCCGCATTGGGAGGAAGAAGGGCATTTGTCTACTAATTTTGCTCTGTACATGGGAAATGTTATTCATCACATAGAACATGGATGCAATTAAGTAACTATATTGAGAGCTGCTGTTCTGTTTCTTAAAGCACAAAGTTAACTTGAGTTGACTTTGTCCTTACCAAAGTGAGATAGTTCTTTCAACCAAGCTGGCAAAGTTCAGGTGAAATGCTGTGCCTGGTAATGCATCCAATGGCAGTTAGATTTAGAAAAATGAGAGAATCCAGAAGATTAAAAGGATGATAATCACTTGACAAAACAGGACTTAGGAAGTGTGGCTCAGTGAGCCAGGCATCTTTATTCTAAGAAGAAAAAACTGAAGAGACATTACCACAACTACGTATTTATTTGAAGATGGGTATTAAGACAGCAGTTCTCCAGTTTTGCCACGTCCACACAGCAAGACATGGCAGGGTTTAATTTACAGAAGGGGAATGTTTGGTTGGTTAGGTCTTACAAAAGCTTGCTAAGCTTTCTTTATGAAAGATTCGCAATAGAACAGCTTACCTAATAAGGTTGTGGAATTCACATTATTGAATTTTTTTAAAAAGGGGGTAAATAAGCATCTCTCAGGAATAAGGTACGCATTCTGTACTTAATGTCCAATCAGAGTAGAAGGCAGGAGTTGTCAAGATGATCAGATATGGCTTAATATTTCTAGGTATTTTATTTCCTTCTAAAGGTTTGGCGGTTTTTCCTTTCTCTGGTGCACCTGGGTTTTCTTACAGTTCAGCCAATTGTGGCTAAATTAAATTTCCCTCTTAGAACAGGAAAGTAATACGCATGTCCCCAGGTCATTTATTTTTTCTGTCTCAGAAGTAAATTAATTTGTCTACAAACGAAAGTAAATGTAAAATTGGTCCTTGAAGAAATCCAACATTTCTATTGCTAAGACTCTTGGCAGAACAAACCAGGCTTATTAAAACTTATTGTGAAGTTAAAACTCATTGAAATCTTATACACAAGCTTTACTCAAATTGTATGTGTAGGCCTTGTGGGTTTTGATACTATTCTTTAAAAATAACTGCCTTTTTTTTCTCATTCAGCCAAACTGTTCTTCCCTGGACACTCTCCTCTAAAACTGTCAGCTATTGAAATGGCTCTTACTTCTATGGATTTCCAGCCTACGAAGACATTATCTTCAAATAAATTATTTCTCTAAAAAGCTAAGTTCCCTAGTCACAACGGAAATAGAGTGCAAACTGACCATAAATAAGCACAAAAACTTGTCCCTCCACACCTCAGGATAAGTCAATCTACATGGACAACACTTTGGAGTCAATGGATGTACGAAAAAATTCAGGGATTGATTATTTCAAGGATTTCCTTCTAATCAAATGCAAATAATAATTATAATTAAAAAAAAACAAAAACAAAAACAAACCAAAAACAACCCACCTCCTGAAAGAGGCAATTACTATGACAAAAATGTAGTGGACAAAAAGTGAAAAAAGGAAAAAAAAATCCAGTTAAGAGAAAAAAGTAACGAAAAATTATGATCACCAAGAAAAAATAACTCAGAATCAGGGTTCTTTAATGAGAAACTTAATTCATCAAAAGTACGATCACCTAGTACTGATGAAGAATCAAAGAGAGGAGGATACAGCCAACAGCTGGAACAATAACCCACGCCACAGAGGAAAGAATATTGAGAGATAGGTCAAGAAAAGTGTGAGGATCGATGTTCTGACATATATCCACCATGAAACTTGTGTGTAGTGTTCAGAAGAACATGTACAGAACAATATGAGATAGAGGAGGCTACCTCACTGACTATTATCTTTTGTTTTGCTCAGTTTTAACAGTTTCATTGCAATTGTAAAATGTCTCAATTCAGTAAATCCTGCTCATTGGGGTACTTAAAATAGCTCTGTAATGTTTTGTGGCCTTCAGTCACTGATATCTATTCTCAACTTCAATTCTCTTCTAATGCAGATTTTGCCAAGAATATAGGCCAGCACATTAGAAAACTGTTAAACAAACCACTTCAGGGGAAGTTACTTCTTAAAATGCAGTGACTGGCATAAGATAATCACAAGGTGCTGTTGCTGTCATGGCTATAGACTATTAAGGATATAACATTGTATCAACTGTTTTCATTCTTGAAGAGGCCCCAAAAGTTGGTATTAGGCAATACCTATTCTATCTAGAAAGCTCATACGCTGCAGAGTACTCCAATCGTCTTTGATCTACTGTACGTATGAGTCACTGTGGTACCGGGCCAAGCACCAGTGTAAAATACTCCAGCCCTTCCCGTGCAATTTCAGTTGGGTATTGCACTCCTCCTTTTCTGTCCTGTAAATTGCAGTTTGTGCAGATTGGCTATGTGATTTTTAACAGCTGCCACACATCACTGTAGATTTCAGCAGCAGGTGAAAGGAACTGTGAACTTCAATCTAATTGTATGCATAAGTGATACACTACAGCTTTCTAAAGACACTGACAAGAAGTATTTTAAGTATTCTAAGAATCTTCTGATCAAAGAGAAAAAGGCACCCTCAAAGTAATTCTTTATTACTACTGCGTGTTCTATATCCTCATACAATATCATTGCCATGAGTTTGTAATAAGCATAGAAATACTATGCAAAGTCACACAGTCATTTTTGAAAGTCACATAGTCACAATTTTTGAAAAGGCATTCTCAGA
Organism: Thinocorus orbignyianus; assembly: GCA_013400375.1. NCBI lineage: Eukaryota > Metazoa > Chordata > Aves > Ciconiiformes > Thinocoridae > Thinocorus > Thinocorus orbignyianus. The sequence continues at coordinate 614,259 of VXBW01001071.1, read as the reverse complement.
GTCCTATGCTGTATTACTGGAACATCAGCATCAGTGGTTTGTAGCCAATGGGGAGTTGAAAGAAAAAAATCAAGAAATACATTTTCTGTTAAATAATCTACTTCTGTTCAACTTTGCTAAGCTGTTACAAAGGCCTGTTGGAAAAGACTGACTTGTTTCCTGGATTGTGACTTTGCACAAGTAAGCATTATATCTCAAACACACTATAAACCTGCTAGATACTAGAAAAATTAGAAAAATTGCATCACAAATTTTCAGTGACAGCTGTTGAATTATATTTCACTAGTGTTCCGTGGTATAGAGTAGACAAGCACATATTTAGATGTTTAGAAGATACTAAAATTCATGCAAGTCAGGGAGATGGACAAAAAAAAAAAGGAAGATGACACAGTTAAATTTTCTCCTCTGCTCCACTCTGATGAATTTAATGGCATTAGTTTGTATTTAATCCATGATAATAGAGTAGAAAGCAGTTTACTGGCTGAGACAGACATGGACTGGAATAATTCACCTTATTTAAAAGCAAATATAGTCTTAAATTGCCTGTCAAATTATCATATACTATCTCTATCAGCACAAAATTAAAACAGAAAAAAAAAATTAATTCATGATTCCTTGAGGATATATTAAAAACTTCTGTTAGTTTTTTTTTTTTTTCTGTATCTAATTGGTATCTTAATATGAGAGGAGGGGGGAGAGCCTGCAGAATTAAACTGGTGCATTTTTCATAACACATCAATACTACAAAAACGGATGCTTTTTAATAATGTGTTAACCAGTGCATGAGAACCCAACATGAGCAAGACAGTCCACTTCTAACAAGTGTTAACTGGAAGAGAAAAAATCTTAGACTCCACAATCTTCCCACCTAAAGAAAGCCTCTGAACTGAAAGCATACTTCCCAATGGGTTCTCTGTAGTGCTCTACCGTCAAGAGACACATTTCTAACAGTTGAATAACCTCCTGGTAGTGCTTACTCCACTGATGATACAAGCAAGTTCTAGCTTAGGCACCTCAATGTATACTACTTTCTACCTAACCTTCTAACTCCATTTCATCTTCACCCACTATAGATATTTAAATGATAACATGCCTCACTTGCATTAGAATTTGAAAACATGCTAACTGCCTCGCCCATGCGAATACATACTCCACACTCCACAGAACAATTCTTCCTCTCTCCGACTACATTTTTATGTGCTTATGTGCCTGTACATATAGAAGAAAAAGGAAAAATAAAGCTCTCTTTTTCCTCAGGAAGCTGTTGTTTTCCTGGAGATAAGTTAGGAACTTTTGGCTTAGTAAGATTTCCACAGATTGCCATATTTGGAGGAAATCAGAGCATTAAAATCAGAGACTTACCATCTCAGGTCATCCAGCTGAGTCACAGTACATCATTAAATACTGCTTCTCTAGAATGGAAGCATTAGGAAGAAAAGACATTGTGTGGCACCATGCAAGTTTTCCTGGCATAAGAACAGACTTTCCATACTACCCACAAGTGACTAAATCACAGGTAGTCATACTGATTATTTCAAACCACTGGTGATAAAATCTTGACATACCATTTTATCTTCCTGCACCAGGACTATGCCATAAAACAGAGGTACATTCTATCATGGGAAAATCCCTGTTTCAAAATGACAATTCTTGGCCTTGGTCATCCTTTCACTGAATGTCTGATTAAACTCTAATTTCTGTTCTTCTATAAGGAGAAGGTTGTGGTTACCTGTGGTTCTTTGTGAAGGTAAACTTTCACTAACTTCCTCCCCTCCAACACACAAACTCCAACTGTTTAATATTTTAAGAGGTACTTTAAAATTAGTTAATTAATTACTCTACTCCACATGTCTTAATAAAAAATTTTCTCTAAATAGGGGTTACGATTTATCAATCTCGGTATCTGGTTCTCAATACTTTTGTAAAGCGGGTAATCTAATGCATTATTTGCATGGAAACCTCTTGTTTCTTTTGACCAGAGATGATAGCTTGCTTGTTTAGTACTTTCTTTTTCATTAGAACACTACAGATCTATGCTAACATGATATGCTAACATGAGTTGGCCAAGTGAACTGAAAATTATCTCCTTATATATGACTAAGCCAAGGTCCCAACAGTATGATAAGAAATTAGAATAAAGATCTTTAAACTACTGCCACCTTGAAATGGATAACACGGCTGACAATTTTACTGCGCCTGGCTTATGAAAGTACAGAATGTAACACAACTTTGTAGACTCACACACCCAGCTGATCTTTGCCACCTTGATGAATTCATGAGAAAGCTGAGTAGATTTTGCAATGTTGCTATTAAAGCATGAAAGAGCTGACTATTACTCTGAGACATCTCCCAAATTTTGGCAAGATTTCAGATTTATGTTTAGGAGTCATGTCCACAGGCATGAGCCACTTAAGCAATGTAAGCATAAAGTTAGTAGTTACGCTTTTACCTGTTAATTCTGACAGCCCACGTCCCCCTTTTTGAGTTCTACCAAGATCAAAAGAGATGCAGAACACTGATCCCACCCTTAATGTTCTTTCAGTGTCCTTTTATGCTGACATTTCATTGAAATGCATACCCTGTAGGTAATGTTTCACTAACAGTCTCTCTAGTCCAGCATTTTCCAGTATACTCAAACCATTTCAGTATTTCCCATTTGCTTTGCACCAGACCAAAAGAATAATTTCCAGAGATGAGCAAAGAAAGTAAAGACAAGAGGGATGCTTGCCAGAACGCTTATCCCATCCCCTCATTCCTGGCCACGCTATCTTCAGTGACTATAATACGTCTGCTCCCAAGTTTAGAAGTGTTTCTAGAACAGCAAGTTCCAGGTCAGAAATCATTATCTGAATAGGGAAGAATAGAAGACAGTATGACTAGGGACCATCTCTTGGTCTTAATATCTATTGGGAGTCTTATAACAAGACCGGATATTTTACCCTGAAATACATGTGATTCTAAGTTAAATCTGGAATAGGGCAAACAGGGCACAGGTGCATTCTGAGCAGCTGTCTGCTCAAGTGATCACCCACTCCTTAACTCTGTAAAAACAGTACATTGTACTATGTTGCACTGTTATGAGTCTTCTATGGCATTTAATGATCCCACACGGTAAAAATGAATGGTTGTGAAAAATTACCTTATTATGTCTAGACTATGAAGCAGCAGGTGTACTGTTTATATTGCAGAGTTCTGTGTCAAAAATTGTACAAGTCTTCTGACTGATATCAATACTGACTATTCATTCAGCCACTTCAAAAACTGGTCTTGCAGAACAGATTTGCCTTTCAGAAACTTTGCATTACTAGTTACTCAAGTCACTAGTTATTCAAGTTACTAGTTACTCAAGATACAACCTACTAAGAGCTACACTCCAACGCATCAAACCCCCTATTGCCAGTAACATTCACAGAGATTAGCCTGCTGAGGAAACAGAACCATAAACTCCAACAAGTAAAGGAAAACACAGAGTCTACGTCTATAAGCTTGACAGCTGACATAAGTGCAATCTGCAGGTCCCTTGACAAAATGCAGAACACATTGCAAAACATTTCCGTAGGGGTATGCCAATACAGCAGTGGCAGTGAAGTGTATTTAGCACCAGTATTGATGCCATGCAAGTCAACCAGTGGAACTGGACTGCACTCGACCAATAATTTGATTACATCATTGAGGACACAGATGGATGAGGACGCGATGTACAGTTTATCCCTTCTCTGGAGACTTCAAGTGTGAATGAGATCACTGATTACATCCAGATTAGAGACACTGAGGCAAAAGTGCTGTGTAAACATCTGTAGACTGTAAAGCTCTAGGCAAAAAATTTCTATGCCTGAAACTGGGGCACAGGACCTAAAATCATATTTGGTAGGCAGTCTCACTTGGTTGGCAAATCAAACAGGGTGCCAGGTGACCAGATGCATGTCCTTAAACAAAGTTTTACACAAGTGTTTTTACCTCTTGGGTTTTGAAATATTTTGTTCTCATAATATGCAAAATCTTTAATAATAATCTTTAATAATCTTTATATACAGGTATTTAATTCATTAACTTCGTATAGGAAGTCATCATCATTATGGCCATTACAAGGAAGTAGAAAAGGAAGTAGAGAGAAGTGACTTGATGTTTCCACAAGAAGGAAGCAACAATGCCAGGAACAGAACCAGGTCATCTGCTTTGCTGACCAGGCCTCACTGCCTGCCAGATGTGGAAATTGAAAAGGACCACAAATAAAAAGACAACCTTACCACAGTAACAAATAAGAACAACCAACTGGAGGTTTAGGAAGAGTACAAACCTGCCAGAGTCAAAGAAAATTCTTTTATTCCTAAATGTCTTTCTGTGCAGGGGTATAAAACCAACTACTTACCTACATACAAAAAAAAAAAACAAAACAACCCACCAACTTGATTTCACTGTTCTAAAGCTACATGGTCACTTTATGTGACAAACTAATTTGACACATCACAGTAGTTTCATAGAAGTAGGAGTTTCTTGGTTGTACAGAAGCACCAATTGCATCTGTGTGTGTCTACTACTTAGGAATAAGGCATCCTTCTGTAGCACCTCTTGAGAGACTGATGGAGAGGAGACAAATCCTACCTAAGAATTAGGTAGCACTGAATCCAAAATACTATATATGAATGAAAATTCATACACATGATGACTGGTTATCTGCTTTGGAAAATATTGCCAAAGAATCTGAGCTGGTCTGAAACAAAACAGAACGAAAAGGCACATAGGAGATTAATATTACTTGAGATAAGAAGACAGTTGAAAAGGAAAACCCTGTTCAGGGAGCAGTACAGGGGAGAAATTGCCAGTTTTTTTTAATCTGGTCTTGCTTTGCTCCAAAACACAAAGCTCAGAATAGCAACACAGTCTAAATTTCAATTCAAGAGTGCTCAGGTTCTTTCTGCAAAATTGTCTTGTCCATATAGTTTTAAATCCTTTTGGTATTGTTGTAATAGCTAACAGTAACTAGCAATTGCCCAAGCCACTGAGATTTAGGCAGAAAAAAGTCACCAAATAACTATAAACAACTTTCTCTATGTACTGTTTTCCCTACTGCTCCCTAGAAGGAGAAAGTCAAAACAAAGCAGAAGTGGTGCAGAAAACCAGAACAATGGAAACAATCAGTTCTGGTAGACTTTTTATTTGAGAGAGACATTTTCAACTCCATGCAGAAGAGATGGTAATTATTACACTCACCACCTGGAAAAGCACACCAACAAAAGCATGTTACTGATACAATAAAATTGGTGTGTGTCCCCTGCCTCGCCGCTTCTATTACCAATTAGATAAAGGTTAGTTTACAGGCCCAGTAGCCAAATACAAGCAGTTAAAATGGCATAACTCACTTTTTAAGTGTGCCCATTCTCACAATGTTTAAAGCAACAAGCCCTATAGTTCACATGAATTTACCATTTCATCCATCAAGCCACATGTGTTATACCAGATGCCGATGTTTCTGCTGACAACAGCAGAGCAATTTGGACAATTGATTTGATCAAACACAGTTCAGAGGGGAAGAAAGATTAAAATTAATAACGTGTAAAACAAGTTACAGAGAGACACACAATGTGATGTTGTATGCTGAAAAACTTGTAACTTAAAAATATAATACAGTGGGATTTGAAACCAAAGGGAATTGAGCAATGTTTTTTCAGTGCTACAAAGCTCCTATTTGTTTCTAGCAATGAAAGAGACGAAGAAAAAATGAGGCTTTAAAACTCTGACACAAATATTTATCCAAAATGTGTTACTGAACCACATGCAAGTTTTGCCTATCCCGGACCCTGGACACGCAGAGAACAATGCAGGAAATTCCATATTCCACTGAGGGAGGATAAAACATTTTAGTACTGTTTTTTCCTTTTCTCCTATCTCCCTTCTGTAGTGGCAGCTGTTTGAATCTCACAAAGTTGAATCTTAAAGTAAATGTTAGGGTATTGAGTTGTAATTGACGGAAAAGGTGAAATATATCTTTTATCATCCTGATTTTACCTATGGATATGTATTGTGTTCATGCATTCTCTGACAGACAACTCTGCAAAACTTCAGCTCTGCCAGTACATCAAGCAGTATCTTCTCAGTGTCTGCCCTCCTTGGGACATCTACAGCTTAAGCACCTGAGTGCCATGATTACATTGAGAAATTAGGGTCCTGCAAAAGCATCCATTCAGGAAAAATTTCTGCCAGCAGGGATTTAATTTCAGGATTTGTCCCCTAGACTGATTTTCTTTCAAAGATAATGCTCTCTCTTTTCAATCTCAGCTTAATCCTTTAGAGTATATAGGGAGACTCTATTCTGATAAGAATGTAACAGTTTTTCTATATTTTGCCTTCTTAGCAAATCACTTTATCTCTTGTTCCACAAAAAGTATTGTATGGGAAATCTAAATGGCATTATATGATATGTCTAATCAATCAGTCCTGTCTTTTTCCATCAGCCTAGTTGTCTAAATATTGAAAAAATGAAATCTGGAAAG
>VXBW01001071.1:561465-607703 GCA_013400375.1 Thinocorus orbignyianus | reverse complement strand
TGGAAAGCTTTTCTAGTCTGCCCCCCCCAAAAGAAAAAAAAAAAATTTTCAGATAAATTTCTCCACAAGCCTTACCAATAAAAAGTATTCCAAAAAGTATCACCTGAAGAATTATAGGCCTTTTTTGTACTGTTTATGTCTTTCTTTATTGATTGCCTTCAGAATAAAGACATTTAAATAAGCAGCTTTATTTCTCATTCTATTTTGATAAAAGTAATGAAAATATAACTTTAGCTCACTTGAGGAAAAATGAAGCTATTGTGAACATTCAACAGATGCATATGTGATTTGAGAAGTGTAGTTAAAACTTTTCACAACCCTTTTATATTTCAGTAAGCAGTTACACTTGTAACTATGACACACACAAAAAAATAATCAATATAAAATACCCGATCAAGTCCTTAAAAATGACAGGGTTCAATTTAAGAAACCAAAAACCATACTTAGTAAGATTAAATAACAAAAGAGTTGTGACAGCTTCTCCTTTTGAACTTTACAAAATACATACTATCTCTGAAGTAGTAAATACTGTCAGCTGTATCTTGCTGCCTTTACTCATATGTAATCACATGTTATCTTCACACAATATTCTAGTGGAGTCAATGGCATGCCTTCTGAAGTGAGATGATACTTAAGATGGGTACATTTAAATTATCTGATCCTCTGGAGATGAGACAAAAGCCCTTCGAATGATAATAGCAGTCTTTATATGAGATTCTACTTTTAATTTCAATCTAAATAACTGGATGCAATTCAGTAATACTTTTCTACTGTGTATATCAAGAAATTACAAATGTTAATCAACACTCTTACATTCAAAGCCCTTACTGGACAAATACAGTTCAAAAGACACAGCTGTTGTGCCAGAAACTGATACAATGCCTTGACTGTAGTTGCATTTTACAGGAATAAACTTACAAAATTAAACAACAGAATGTAAAGTAATTTTCAGGAAAGTCTTGGATCAAACAAAAATTCTTCTAAATGTTGATTTCACAAGGATGACATTTTGTTAATGGCAATAAACATTATTCCAAGATCTAAAAAATACCCAAGAAAGATTGTTTCCATTTAATTTATAGCAAGCATTTTAAAATTCCATGTTTTTTATTTCTAATCACATTGTCGTGTTACATACACTAAAAATCTGTATTTGTAGATTCATTTGTATTTTTACACAATATGTTATTTCACTGTCTCTTTATATTACATTGATATTTATGTCCATATGCAGAAAAACTAATATGGATTTAAAAAAATAAAAACAAAAAAACAAAAAACCAAAACAAAACAAAAAAACCCTCCTGGGTTGAATGTTTCAGTTGTACCCTTAGCCTATTTTCTCTGTCACTATTTACAGGCATCATAAAAACATGCAAATTAAAATAGAATACTGCTCCAGCTCCCTCATCAATGTTTTAAAAAGATCTAAACCTTCAAATATTTCTGAATTACTACTAATTCCATGTAATTGGGAGATTTTTTTTTCTATGTGCCTTTTCTATCACAAAATTTTAAAAATGAAGGAATAAATAGACATCAAGCCTGCTGCTTGCAATATAAAAGCTGATTACTGGGAAGAACTCAAATGAAAAGGAATTTATTCAGACTGAAAGCATTAAAAGCAATTCAAACTTTCTGGATTACATCACTGGAAGCAGTATGTAATTTGTTCCAATTGATGTCATTTGCTCACATAAAGCCATTATTTTACAAAGCACCTTAGCTTATTTTTACTTTCCTTCCCCCTAACACTGTGATCAGACTCACTTGCACCTGACTCGAGACACATGGGAAAAACAATGCAGAAGAATCAAGTCTGAAAAATATATCTGGCCCAAGCCAAACTAACATTAATAGATAAAATGCTGCATCACATGTATTTTCAAGGATTCCCTTGAAACTGAAAACGTGAAAAGAATTCTCCACATTCTGCTCATAGAATGACCTTGGATAACTTAGATCTGCTCTTGTGGGATTTGCAACTCTTTTCCTGAATGGATGCAAGATGAGGTAATGCCATTCAAAAGGGGCTGAGCAGTGAAATGTTACATGTAGAACTCAAATATCTTGGCCTCAGTTCTAACTCCATAATCATATTTAACTGGGTCAATGGAATTTCTCAACTTCCACTACATGCTTCTTTGCTTCTAGCTTTAAAGAGTGCCAGTTCCATATGGATAATAAACTAATAGACAGCATTTAAAATTAACACTACAAAAAACATTCAACTGCAACAAACACAGATTCATGCTACTCTTGTACACCGTGGCTGGCAAACTGCAGTGTGATGCTCTCTGTGCCTTGCTTACTGTGCTATGGTAAGGCCCTTACTGTTTCACCACATCAATAAGACAGCCACCCAACTGCAAGTAATGCTTTTAACCACCTAATGATATTCCTTTTTAAAAGTGCTTTAAACAATAGAATCTGTCTGAGGCACAGGAAAATAACTTGTTTAAAATGACTCTGGGGTCAATTAAAATCAAGCAACTTCATTGCATGCCCTTAGAACTGAATGAAGTTGTGAAAAGATATCTTCTATATGACTTGACCTGTCCAAAAGAAAATCTTGCATTTTAAAATCTCTAGAATAATAGTGGCACAATCAATGCAACTGTTAGTATAATATATGCAAAAGATGAGCATGTGTTGAGTAAAACAGAGATTTTGGTATCTGTCTCAATCTATTTACCCTACAAATACACACAATAAGCTCTACAATCTTACAAAATGGGACTCTCAGTAAGCAAAAATTCAACAGGGCATAAGTTTGTGCCATATTAATCAAGATATCCATAAACAACTTGCACACATCTATAGATATGCAGAGATATATAAGTAGACACAGATAAATTTTCTACTCTGCGTTCTTTGCACAAAGCAATGCAGAAAAATCTTCAGCTAAACAGGTTATACAATGCAGACTTTGAGGTTTAAAACAATCCCCAAATCTTCAGCTTACCTTTGGCAGAGTTCTTTTAATTTGAAATGTACACATCTTCTTTCTAAAAAATCCCACGTCAAACTTAAAAAAGGATAGATTCAAAAAGAAAGCAGAAGTAACATTCCCTCTTACCTTCTTAATCTTTAGAGTGTCCCTCGTAATTTTTTGTCTATGCTTCAAATCCTGTTTACAAACAATTTATTAAATATAACTTTGTAATAGCATCCCTGGCAGGACTATAAATCACAAATACATTTTAAATAACTGTATACACACACACAGTGAAAATGCACCTACATCTGGTTTCATTGCTGTGTGTTCTTTAATAGAAGTTCGTAGTAGAGAACACCATAAAGCACGCAGAACAATGACAGTGCTGTATATTTTCCCAAAGTGCAGATGGTACTACAGCAGATTTTAAGATAAAGATGAAAATTAAACCTCATTCATTCCTCCTTGCTCCTCTTCTGGGAACACACAGCCCCACGCACATCACCAAAGAAAAAGAAACATCAAAAGTATTCACAGCATAAGTTATTTGCAATTTTTTGCACTGGGTGATCAAATGTTAACTAAGCTATGTGCAGAGAGAGCCAGCTTAAAGGCTTTATTTCTTTTCTGAACTGGACATAAGTCAAAAGCCCCAGTTAAAATGAATACTTCTCCATTTTCCTCTGCTGTAATGAGTATTTCAACAGGACATCAGAATTAATAATTCCTCACATTATATAACTAGTAAAATGTCAGAAGTTTTATAGACAAACACTAGTGTAAATATATTCAGATATATCATTCTCTTAAAACTTCCACCAGAAATCGGTGTTTTACAGAACTCCAGTAGAATTCTTTCCAGTCCAAGGTTATATATAAAAAAAAAATCAGCATCCGTCAGACATCTCCCCTTTCCAATTAAACCTTAACTTACCTTGCATAGTCAAAATCAGCTAGTGAAACTAAGCTGTTAGAAATCTGAGTTCTTTTGTCCACTATCTGGTATTAATGTGCCTTTTTTTTCCATTCTGCTGCCATCTGCTGGCAGCGAATTCATTCTACGTTTGATAGTCTATTGTATAACTTAATCACTGTTACAACATGACCCTTATTTTCTGTTTCTAGGCCAACTAACCAGGTACTGTTACTCTTCTAAGTCAAAAATTTTCAGCACCAATGGCCTGTATTTAAACGTGAACGTGACTTTCCTTGGCTCAGAAAAACTGTGCCTCTAAAATGCTGTCCATGACAATACTGTATTCAGTATTTGTATCTTATTGAAAATAACATTTTTTTTACCTCATTGAGACCATAAAAACATTTTCAAGCATTAGCAAAACTTTCTGAATCTCTTATTCATTCTTGTCAAAGTACAATATTGTATCTTGAAGTTTCTATGCAACCACTTCCTCTTGAGGTTTTTGTGCATTTTCTGATAAAATTCACAAGAGCAGTAAAATGTTATCATGTGATCTAAAAGCATAATTAATAAAATGCAACATAATATAATTTCAAAAAAAGAAGTGAGCCTACTAAGTTTTGCAACATGCCATATTTTTATGCTAGCTAGTTTTTAATAATCTACTTTAAGAAAATAATAATAAAGTATTTCATTAAAATAATATAATATCATGCTTATACAATACAATTACAATAGGTAAGGCATTAGCAATGCAAGAAAATGGAAAATATTTTTATGTAGGCAAACCCTTTGAAATAGCATGGGTATTCTAAAAGTATAAGAAGCACCATCTAAGAAGAAAATTTAAGTGACCTTAAACTGAAAAGTTATGCTGGCTAGCCCCTGGATTACAGTTGTACACAGCTCATAAGTGATAGGGGACACTGATTTTCAGTAAGGTCCAGAGACAATGATGAAACAAGACAAATTATACTTTTTTAGCCTTGCCCTTGTGTTCTCATTGTCAGGTCTGTCCTGTAGCAAGATCTAAATTTTGCAGACAGAAACTTGTTCTTTCCAAATTACAGGGGCGCATAAATGAACTGCCACGCTTTGTACTGTGAAAACAATCATAGAATCATTATCATCCTAAAATGGTTTGCATTGGAAGGAACCTTAAAGACCATTGAGTTCCAATCCCCTGCCCTGGGCAGGGAAACCTCCCACTAGAGCAGGTTGTTCAAAGCCTCATCCAGCCTGGCCTTGAACACTTTCAGGGATGGGGCATCCACAGCTTCCCTGGGCAACTTGTTCCCGTGTTTCTCCACCTTCACAGTAAAGAATTTCTTCCTGATACCTAATCTAAATCTACTCTCTTTTAGTTTAAAACCTGTCCTGTCCCTACGCTCCCTGATAAAGAGTCCTTCCCCATCTTTCCTGGAGGCCCCCTTCAGGTACTTAAAGGTTGCTACAAGGTCTGCCTGGAGCCTTCTTTTCCCAAGGCTGAGCAACCTCAACTCCCTCGGCCTGTTGTCATAGGAGAGGTTCTTCTGACTTACCTTCTTCGTGGTTCTCCTCTGGACCCTTTCCAACAGGTCAGTCCCCTTCTTATGTTGGGGGTTCCAGAGCTGGACAGTCATAATCTCACAGCTTCAAGGCATCAAACTAGACCTTTCTTAGTGTCACTGATTAGGCTACACACATGAGAAACTGAGTTGTCACACTCCCCAGACCAGAGTGAGGCACTGGGTAATTAAGTGATAATTCTGTCCAGCTAAAATCCACAAAAGCTTTTGTTACTGGTTTTATTCTCTCATGCAAAAGAACTAAAATGATTCAAAGGCAAGTAGACCTTGACACAAACGGTGCATCTGCATAGCTCTGTATCCAAAACAAAACACATATTCTGGGATTTCTCTCAATTCAGCTGTTTAATCAGTTCTTTCCATTCCCCAGCACGTGCTGAACTACATCAGTATGACTGCATGGAAACGTTTTTCCTGCCTGGACACTGGAAACAATGTTCCACTAAAAAGTCGTGACCTTTTCCAAGTTGCAAGGCCAATAGAGACTCTGCTGACCATCTTCAAATCTTGAGTACATTGACTGACCTGAAAAACCAAATAAAATGGAAATGAAAAACCACTAGAGCCCTAACAGTCCCGTTTCTTTATCAACACCAATGAATGTGTTTTACTCCCATCTCACAGGTTGTGAAAACTTTCTGTGCTCATCTGTGTGCACAAATACATACATATTTATGATCATGTTTATGTTTTTATACACATGGCGCATATTAGAACATTCTCAAGTCATTAAACAAATTTGTCTTGCAGGAGAAAGTGAGAAAGTACTAATGGTACAGACAGGCAGTCAGTGCTGGAGGAGCATAAGGAAAAACTGATGAAATACTAAACTAAGAATTGTTGTGGAGGTGTGAAGTACACTAAGAACAGGAGTCATCATTTTCAAGAGTACTGTAACAGCAACAAGATTTGAACAATCTGGTCTTTGGAAAGCTGATGCAGAATGGCTATTTTTGAGATACAGGAGCCAGGGCAGAGCCAACCAAAGGATCTGAAGTTCAGACACAGCAGTTAATGAGGAGTCTACATTAGAATTCAGAGCAAAACCTTGATTGCATCCTCAGGTACGTTAACAGACACTAGAGAAAAGACTTTAAAGAGGGAATGCTGAATGTTTCATATTGTTCCATGTTTGTGTACTTCCGCAAACTGTCAACCTGGTGCATTGGAAGTATTTCAGTAACCTCAGCAAACTCTTTTAAGAGCAGATACTTCTAAAGCAAGTCATGTCTTGGTTAAGGTAAGGACTGCCATCAAATTCTCAGAGCTCTAGAACAAATACTTGAAAAGGAATACGATAATAAAAATAAGAAAGACTTAGGAAACATTATTTTTCCATGCACTTACAGTGTCAGAGACTAGTTATTTAATATAGTATTTTTTAAATTTATATTTGTAGTCGTCTTATTTTACTTTTTAGAAATATAATAATCTGTGGGACTAAAACACGAGAAAATGAGAACTTTTTTTTTCCTGTTTAAACATAAATCAAACCGTATATGTACGACAAGATTATACAACACACAGCCAACTAAACATCAACACAAATCTGTAACTTTTATGATTGTTGAGAGAAAAATACTCTACCATCTTTGTGGGAAACTGAACTCAAGAGTCTTTGACTTTGATACAGATAGTATTTCTTCTTCTACACTTACTAAAAAAATATATTAATCCAATAGAATATTTGGATTAAATAATTTACCACAATGGTGTTCTGAACCATCCTTCAAAAATAACTATTCTTTTTTTCAAGACAAACATTGCAAAATATTTAAATGTGGAAAAATGAAACATACACATGCAAGTATGAACAAACACAAAGACATGAACACAGAGACACACCCTTTTCCATACTTTAGGTAGAAAGATTATTATGAGCTAGTCCAGGAAAAAGAGTTTTCTAGGTACCATCATACAACTGACACATAAACATCCCACTATACTTCAAAATTCCCTCATATCCAGCACTGAGACAAGTAGCTTTTTAAAATGGAGCAGGGTTTATACAGACCAGATGCAACCACAAAAATACAAACCACTTGAACCTTAATAAAATACACAGTAATGAAAATGTTGTAAAACAGATACTAAAAACATAAAATCTTAACAAGCTTAATCACAATGAAACAGGGTCAAAGTGACTAAGTCCAGCCATCATTTGCAAAAAGCCAACAAACACCAGATGTATTTTGGATTGAGGCTGGGGGAAGGGAAAAAAAAAACCCAACTATTTTGAGCATCGTAACAACCTACAAGTGATACACAGACAAAATACTCAGAGTATTTAATATTTCACTAACTTAAAAAGTTTCAGTTTTGTACTAAAATTTGTTCGGTCACAATTCATAACCTATCTTACAAAAGAGACATCTGGTATGTGTTAATAATAGACAAACTGAGGGACAGTTGGAGTTTCTCTCCCCTTGACCCCTTCTTTAATATTATTTTCTGAAGACCTTTGCAAAATTCTTCTGAAACAAGCAACTTCAGTTTAACATGGCTCAATAAAATCCTGAGCGTTGCTTTTAAGTCACAAATCCTTGTAACGTAGTATTTCTTAGATGTATATAAGGTTATTTGTCATAAAAGCTAACATTTATGTGAAATATGTCTGAAAAATGAAGTAACACTCATACTTAAATGTAAATGTGTAAATGTAACAAAGCGGGAAAATACCTCCCATATTTCTTTGTTGAAAGATGTGAATGATCTGCCACATCTGAACACTTTATCTCAGTATTTTCCTTTTTGCTCTACAGTTCCCTGTATACCAAACTTTCTGAACCACTTCAACTTTCAATTCTTTTAAAGTAAACACTACACTCCTTTTCATGATTTCATACAGTTATGATGTTATGATTGCAAACAGCATTTCCCATGGTTTCTGCAGGCAGCAGAAAGATATTTCTTCAATTACAAATTATCAAAGTTTAGTATTCACTTCTCCGGGACGATTTCTGTGCCCATACAGAACTCAACCAAGTTAACAGACCTTCACACAAGTGTGGGATCAAAACCTCTAATAATGAGCAGCCCAAGCATTTAAAAAAGCCTAAAAACTTATAAAGCAAACTGGGGAGGAGGGGGGGGGGGAAGTTTGCCAACTCCTTGACGTTTTTTTTTTTTTTTTAAAGACTTTGTAAGTCGGGCTTTTTTGGGGGGAGGAAGGGGTGAGAGAATGGATGGCGCTTGAATTTTTTTTGCATTCTGAAACAAAAACCAAGATCTGTGACTCAGTAACTGTAGCTTCAGGAAAAACACTGAGTATCGTGAGACAGACATGAAAATCAGAAAGAAAGAACTGGCAAGAATTTCCTATTGCAGGATTGAAGTACGAGACTGCCAAAGTAACTGAACAATTATCTAGCAGCCAAGTTGCTCATACAGTTTTCTAAAAGCAAATAGCACTGCATTCCAGATCATCACATAAAATGAATGATGTAGGGAGATTTAGGCTACTCTGGGGTGGGGGGGTGGAGGGGGAGGGAAAAAAAAAAAAAGAAAAGAAGGACGAACAAACTGAAAAATTGCCATGGATTTTCCAGGGAGATTGTGGGATTTCACTCATTAGAAGTTTTTACAAACAGGTTATGCAGACATCTGCTGGGAATGAAGTAAGTACAGTTTATCCTCTCTCTGGGCAAAGGAGTGGCCAACGTAACATCTGGGGGTCTCTTTCAGTCCTACTTGCTATGATGCTATATTCTGCAGAGAATGGAAAAATACTTTCTAAACAATATTCAGGTTTTGCCATGTTGTTAAGAAACGAGCTTTGAAAAGAAAAAAAAAAAATGCAGTGACAGCTCTAAAGGTTCAAGCTCAACTTTTTTTTTATCAGATACTGCCATTCTCTAGCTCAATGAACATTATTTCATTTATTACTTTCTAAACCTCTGAACACAACCACTACTGACAGGTTTTAAATTCTTCCTACTCTGAATTCTCTGGAAGCTGTAATCTTTTTCTTTTTTTTTCCCTTTCACCTGCAAAGGAAATTCCTTTATTCTCTTTAAGGATATACACAAAGAGGCAAACACATATTTCAAAATAGTGTATCAACCCTGCACTGATCTGTCATCCACCAGATATTACCCTGTAAATCTCCACAAACAATTTTGTTACAGTCAGGTAACTCTTTATAAACACTGATCTTTAATCACTGCTGTAAGTAGTTACATCTTGAACTGGGTGTATATATACTGTCACTTGATATTTAAGATATCAATCCTAATTTTATTTATGTATGCACACACGTGTATATGTACGGGAACATCCTCTCCGGGGAGAAAGAGAGAGATTATAGTAAATATGCTTAACATCATATCAAAGAAGAGGGGATCAACCTGGGAGAGGCACTTAGTCACTGAAATTGATGGAGTTGTAGTCGTTTATATGAGGGTTGACTCTGATCCCGATTCTCACATGCCCTTCTTGGATTTTTTATTTTAAGCCCTATTTCCCTCTGTTCAGCAGGAACAAAAAATCGACTCAAATACAGACTTAGATGTGGAGTGTAACAGGTCAGCCTCACACTGCATGAACCAGAAGGGAAAAAGTGGGCTGTGAGAGGTTTCTGCCAGGGCCATTGTTAGACTCAAGTGATTTTTTTTTAGAGGCCTTGAAGTAGCCAAAGCTGAATTGGCTGCGAAACACTGGACGTGAAAACAAAAGGGCAAAACTTCTCTCAGAATCCAATCCTGGGAAGAAGCTCACAGCCTGAGTAAATGGACTGCATGATTAGACAAATGTATTCAAAAGGTTCACCCCGCCCTATAGGAACTGGCTTCCGTTCAGCTGCAGCTGCTATTTCTGCAAGGTACGGGCTGCAAACAGAGCAGCAGATGTGAGCCGCTGCTCTCCACGATCCCACGGGGCATGGCAGGCTGGTGCAGGCGTGTTGCACTGCCAGATTACCCCTTCAACCTGGCCACAAACCTGACACTTCACAGCCCTAAGGAGGAAACCGACCCCCAGCCCAGCACTGTGGCACCTCAGGGTAGCCATTCATTTCTGTATTTCTAATTATGTTCATCCTTATTTATGTCCTCCTTCATATAACTAACCTCTTTCACTCCTATCTATCTTCAATTAGGAGCTCCTCTGCACTTCCAATTAATTTTTATGTTTGCAAAATGAATATTTTTTTTCTGTTTCTGGGTAACTTACCTGACAAAGTAACTATTATAACAGAGTATCACATATCAGATGCATCAGATGATGTACAGAGCAACATTAGACTATTTCTTCAAAATACTTCTGAAAAAAATAGCTGCTTTTCTGATTTTCACCTAATTCCCAACTCTCTATTGGTGCCTCCTGTTTCATTCAGAAAAATCTCATTGTTTCCCTTAAAGTTCTACTTAGCCTACACCTCCCTCTATCAAAACTCTCTAGTTAGGATAACTTATAAATTGCTTTTTTTTGCATGTACTTTTAAATTTATTTTCCAGGCTGCACCAACTAATTGGTTTAATAAAATGATTTGTTGTCTCGTATTTCAAAGGTGGAGCCTGTCACGCAGGAATTCATCCTACTTTTCATGTTCATCATGCACATTGAAGATGTCAAATGCAAATAGTTTTCAAATCTTCAAACCTTTGGGAAATTATTTTTTTTCTATCTGGGTGTATTAGGAGACAACAGTCACCTTCATGACCTTTTCACATAATGTTCTTTTTCTATTTGTAATCATAGAATCATAGAATTATTCATTCAGACTTTGCAAAACTACAAATTCTGTACTTCTTCAACTATAGAGCTGCTGCTAGCAAATGTTTTAAAAATTTCACTCCTACTTTGAAGTTTAAAATCAGCTTTTAAAAGTCCTGAATGTAACTTTTTCTTCCCATTAATAACCAAACTATTAATGCACAGTATGTCCTAAAATGCAGATGTGGGCTTGTATATCTATAAGGGAATGTGTGCTACCTCTTTATTGTAATTTATAATGTAGCTGCTGTAGTTAAAATAATTACTAGTTCTTCTGTAAAGTTATCTGAATCTGCACTAGCTATTTCTGTATGTAAAATGGCCAGTGACCTAACGAACATCTTCAAATGGTTTGATTAGATGTAGGAAACTTAGTTTAGAGTCATCAAAACTGCATCTTTCTTTGAGAAAAGGCCCTGTTACTAGAGAGGAAAAATAAAAACGTATTTCCTATACTAAAAACAACTGTCCACATTCTGTTTCCAGAAACAGATTTTTTATGCTGAAATTAACCTAAGAGAAATATTACCTTCAAAATAGTAGTTCTACACCTACAACAGTGTAACAAGGAGAATTTGGTTTAAATTATCCTTAAAATAAATCCCTCATTTCATGAAGTCATTATAATAATCTGCAGCCTAGTTCTTTTATAATGACAATCCTCCCATATGAGTCACAGACAGAGAAACACATAAATCCTTCAGGACATCTTTTAGAATACTCTCCTTTTTTCTCTTTACTGATTTATATGAGGTTATCCATTTAATTTAGTTTTAAACCATAATTCTTTCATATGAGCTCATGAGTTGCTGTGGAATAGATCTGCCATTCCAGAAAGAGAGTCAAATGTAAAGCAGATATTCCTTACAGCTTCCCACATGCAAACACTCATTAAATGTACATAAACTGTAACTCTTGACAGCGAAAAAGTAATTGGACAGGTAGGAAAACCCCAGTGCTAGCAGTAGCTTGTATCATGGAATTAGTAAGACCACAATGAAATCCCAATTACTGTCCATACAAAATCATGCTTAAACAATCAGCACAGTACAAAACCACTCTTATCGACAGCTGTTTTAAGAGTAATTACTAGATTCACAATGTTTCCACCCCTCAACTCATATAAAAATGGTGGCTTATAAGCCAGTCAGAAATATCAACCACCTAAGAACATGCAATGCAGAATACAGCGTGTTCTTTCCATAAGTCTTCTCTGAATCTCAACCCTTCTTCTTTCTATATGGATTAAGCTTTAAAAACAGATAAAGTAGTTCTTTACCAGTAATGGAGTTGTTAGTACAAAGACCATAATGTCAGCAAGAAGGCTGTCTTAAGCAAGAGGAAAAGAGATGGAGACCTAGAAGGATGCTTGTTTGCTGGCCCCTTTTTATAGTGGTATTTAGGTGCCTCACAATCTTCGTCTTTGTAGTATAATTGAAACGTGAGGAATTATTATAATTGCCATTCTACAAATGAGAGAGAGACTAAGGGCTATATTTTTAAGGTACTTAGGTACCTAAAGATGCAGATAGGCACCTATTGGTATTTTAGCCCTTAACCTAATTAGCAGATTTAGTTGCAAATTCTAGCCTTGGGCATCACTGCTTGATAGCTGTGCTGTCAAATCACCAAGAATATCATTACTGCTGTCTTTCTGGGTTTCTTTTTTTAGCGTTTACATGTAACTTTAGTTAAAAGGAAGTGAAAGAGAATATTCCAAAACAGTGAGGAAGAGACTTAAAGTGAACATACATGAACAATTTGCACCACAATACGTAACAGAACAGGCATTGGAATTATGCCAAGATAGGATAGTAAATATCCTAATTTAGTTACTTTAGTTGCACGGCCTTAGATTTATTATCGACATATTATTTCTGTCACATTACTTTCTCCTTTCATTCTGATATTCTAGTTCATAACACTCCGTTCCAGGACAAGTAAATCTCTACCTCTAGTTTAGGCTAATCTTTAATGCTTAGTTATTTAATCTTTGTATATCATACTTTACCTGAAGTTTTACAAAAAACTGTTAACTGTACCAGGTTACACACAACAAATTACAACCTTTATACAGGGATGAAACTCTGTTAACAATTCAGGTACTATGTAACAGCAAATGGGTTAGAAACATTTGGAAAACAGATCTATGTACAAATACTGCATGGAGGGGTTGGCAACATGCGTAGGAATTCACACAAAAAAAGTACCTTAAATGAACCTAAAACCATGAATATTCCAAACTTCCCAAATAAAAATGCAACATTAGAAGACTGGCATTTATTCTTCTATTTTTATAGCACAGTTCACAAATTGTATTAGATCTGTATTTATGTCACTTCAAAAATAAAAAATGGATAGCACATATTTCCCACCTTGGTTTGCTTCATAGCTTCTACAAAATTTCATTGTTCAATGTAACCAAACAAGTGTTACTCAGACTAAATGACTATTCATGCCTTTTTTTTTTTTTTCTTTTTTTTTTTTGTGACAGAAGTATTAACTAACTGTAATTCTGCTACATCAGGTGACATGAGATGAAATAAACTGGCTTCAGTTTGCAGCTTTCCTAGACGCTACATACTTTCCGAAGCTGTCACCATTTTTCCTTCTGCAAGATAACCTCACAGTTCAGAAGATCTCCAGCTGCTGCCACTGTACTTCAAAACCTTATCTCTGTGGGTATGCAGAACCACAGTGTATTTCATTAGTCACAGATCAATCACTGAAATACACAACAAGAAGAGATGCTGGCTTTTATTATCAGAGAGAAGTTAATACTGAGTGTGAGTATTTAACAATACCTATTAATAATGAACGAAGATTTTTAAATTTAGTTTAAATTTAGACTGAACGGTTCCTGGTCAACCAATTTCAACAGCAATTTAAGCAAAGGCTTTTGAAATTCACAATCCAAATCTAATCAATTAAAATAATGCTTGTAAGAAAAAGAAAAAATACTATCATAGAGAAAAGCTATTAAAGTTTTCTATTATCATACTATACTACTATTTTTAACGTGCACCTTTGGATAAGTGAACACAGTGTTGTAGAGATATACCAAGACTTAGTTTTTTCTTTCTGCACCTTTTTAGTCTTATGAATGTACAGGGCAGATGGTTAGCTTTTCAAACCTTACTATATTATCCTAAAGTTAAGCTCAATAGCTCTTGTATGTAAATCCTGGTGAACTGAACTTTCCTCTAAGTCAAGACATAAAGCTACTGTTGTCCCAGGGAAATTTTCATTACTTCTCATCGTTAAGACCCACACTCTCCTTACCTTTTCAGAGCTCTGCAACCTGAGGGCACTGAATTAACTGCCTGTAATTTATCCAGCTCTTCCTGATGCAATTTACATACTAGTTCAGCCTTACAAACAGATTAACAGATACCCCCTGCAGTGCCATCAATACCGATTCTTGGACTCGCCTTTAGGAGATGTTACAGGATTAGCCTAATTGCCAGGAGTTTTCAGGTGACCTCAAAGCCAGCAACACCTTTACCTGGAGCTACCTATGTCTACTCCTACACTTCTCATAAGACACAAACCATATGATCACATCCTTCAAGCCACATCTCAGCAACCTATAACTCTTCATCTCTTCAAGAATATCACAGTACAAGCAAAATATCTAATCCTCTTATTTACTGAACCACTTACACTACCAGAGGAAAGTATTGTGCCTAATGGAGAAATCCCATAAGATACTATGGAAAGAAAAATGGCAAATGTGACAAGCAGAACTAGAGCATTCTTCATATTAGAAGAGGGTTTATTTACGTTTTATGTATGTATTTACTGAGCATGCACTCTCTTGTGTACATGTACACACATATGCACCATCTCCTTTTTTTACCAGGAAAACAACTACCTTGGCCTTTTTGCTTCAAAACTGCTCTGTGAGCACTGAATCCAGTACTGTCACGCAACATAAATCTGCTTGCATACCCCTATACCTGAGTTCAGAACAACAAAAAAGTAGGTCAATGGTGCTGCATGAGCCAGCTTTACACACCTGTATCTGATTACATTTTGTTTCTAGCAGGTATGAAATTCAGCTGTGCTAATTATCTTCTTGGTATGCCCCTTTTCCCATCACCTGCAAGTCAACAGAGCTTACCATGGTTGGCATCTCTATTTTTTAGCAGGCATCAGTCCTGACCAAAGCCAGTCTGTACAAAGACAGTGCTACTGTCTTTTACTGGAGCCACTCCAGTAAGATCAGCGTTGTTCTTTGTAAGATCAAGTTAAGTGATGTACACAGAAAAGTTTTTCTGGTTTTCCCTAAGACAGCAGAGCACTCCAATATAGAGCATCTTAATTTACTTGTAGATTAGTTTTTTGAACTGACAGTGCCAAAAAAAAAAATAATTAAAAATTATCTTTAGCAGAAGTAATTAGACTGTAGCAGAGAATCATCTCCAAAGAATAAAACAAAGGCCAGACTGAATCTATGCAACCTCTCATTGAGTTGTCATCTTTTTTCTTTCTGTTTCATGATTTAAAACATCACAAATTGTGCATCAGACATAATAACAGCAAAGTCTGATGTTAAATGATTTTTCCAATGCCCCTTATCTTCTCTAGTACTGACAAGGTCATGTATGTCCGTCATAAAGCACTTTTCCCCCCCACAGAATCTCCAGAAACCAGGCTGAATATACGTTTTCAAGCAGGAGAACAGTGGGGAGGCCATCAGTGTCCAGCTTTACTAACAATATTCTGGTGAAACACTTCTTCCACAGCCCACACAGTGCAGAGGAAGGGATGGGGACTTTTTTGGACTGTTAAGAGTTGGAGAACTTTCTCCTGTATTTGCCTAAACTTATTTCAAAACTTACTTCAAAATAGGCTAGGACAGAGTCTTCAAAAAGAGTCTTGGGCAGATATTAAATGACCCAGGAGGCCTTGGAATATTGCTTTTTGGGAGTGGCGTATGGAAGAAAAATATTTTTACTCATGGATTTTTTTGAGAATAGCAAAGAGGTCTTGCACTCAGTACGCTTTTGACTTCTGGTAAGAATTAAAAAACATTGCTTTTGATGACAGGTGTTACCTACTTACTATAAACAAAAAAGAATCCATCCTAGCTCCTAAAATCAGCTGATGATAGTAGAGGTATCTGCTTCATTTTTAACAATATAGTGTTCATTACTGAATATTACATTTTGCGGGAGGGGTGGAGCTGGCGGAGATAAAAAATCCTGTTTGCTTTGCACCAGGTACTGCAAATTGGGTCAGCTGGATACCCCTGGGGAAAGGTGAAAGGTGCAGGAATCTCTCCTCCTCTGAGAGCTGCACAGACTGTTCAACTTCTGAAAGATTGCAGACTGTATGTGAAACAGGAAAGACTATAAGAAACACAGCATGCAGATAGCCTGCAGCATAAAAAGAAACAGGAAAATATCAAGGCCTCAGATATGGCAGAAAGTCTGACTTTTCTCTGAGGACTCAGCACGGTCCAAACCACTGCAACCCAAAAAGCCTTTGAAAGTAACTGGATGGAGAACAGGACTGAAGCAGGAGATTTGTCCTTCAGTGACACATTGTGAAGACAAGTGGGGATTTGTTTTGAAACCATTTATTTTTATCCAATCTCAATCAGGAGACCTCAGTGGTTTTGTGGTTTTATACAAAAAAAACCCCTCCTCTGTACTGTTTTAGTTTGTGTCCAAATAATACTGGAGTCAGTATACAGTTTGTAAGCTGCTCTGACTTCTCTGTGAGCACATTTTAGAAGAAAGACGAAACAAGGTACACTTCAAAGCTATGGCTGACACAAGTTTTCCCTTACACTTCTTCAAAGAAAAATGACAGCCAGCCCCCAGGTGCTGCTCTGGGGGAATGACAAAGGCCCAATTGCTTCTACAGAAATTGGAAAGATCTGTAGGCCAAGCCTGAGATACAGATGCCCATTTGCCCTGTGCCAGCTGCCAACTATGCTATTATGTCTACAAGAAGACCTGATAGATCAGTGGAGAAGGCTGAAAGCCTCCAGTTAGGTCTGGCTTTCACTACAGTTGCCACCCATTTCACAAAAAGTGGTCACAGATAACATCCTTACTGGCTCTTGATGGCATGTAAAATGGATGGCAACTGTGTTCAACACAGTTTGACCTGGACATCTGGCTACTGAACTCACACAGGGCCAACATCTGAGGCTGGGTGCATTACTGACACAGAGAATTCAAGCATGCCCTGGGCAAAAAAGGACCTTGCTGGCAGTGCTACAAATATTTGCAAAGATCTGCATATTAACTTTTAAAAGTGTCATAAAGGAGAGTGTAAACCTGACAAAGTGACAGGTGCTGAAAGATAGGTGCCTATTGCCATTTAAAAAAACCCCAAAATGCCCTGCCAGACCTCCTGTAAATCGGCTTCATATCTGCCAGTCCTCTACAGACATCTCTCATAAAAAAAGTCATCACAGAATCATAGAATGGTCAGAGTTGGAAGGGACCTTAAAGAGCATCCAGTCCCAACCCCCCTGCCATGGGCAGGGACAACTCCCACTACAGCAGGTTGCTCAAAGCCCAATCCAGCCTGACATTGAACACTTCCAGGGATGGGGTATCCACAACTACTCTGGGCAACCTGTTCCAGTGCCTCACCACCCTCACAGGAAAGAATTTCTTCCTAATATCTAACCTAAATCTCCCCTCTTCCAATTTAAAACCATTACTTCTTGTCCTATCATGTGTAGGGACCTAAGTCCCACCCTCAGTGTTTCAGAGACATTTCTCTGAGAGCAACTGATTATTCTTGGACTTTGACTAAGCAAAATGTTCACTTAAGATAATTACAGCTAAATATGAAGACAAGTGTAATTCTGCCAGTCTTCATTTTCTCACGTGGCAGGCAGCAGGGCAGGAAGGCATAGAAAAAAAGTATTCAGTAATAGTGTTCTGGTCTGACCTTACTACAGCTCTTATATCAAAGACACAAAATAAACCACCAAGATGGAGAATTGGCTTTCTAACACTGTAATTCCAGAGACAGACAAGAAGCTTCACAATTGTGAACTAGCTCCGAGCTTCTTCTCATTTCCCATTCTGGCTCTCTGGTGGCTGAGATGAGCGCAAAACCCAATGTAAAAACCTGTGAGACTGACTCTCAGAGATGACAGCTGGTGGTAGACAGCAACCAGGCGAGCACAGACAGGAAAGTGTTACCAGAGAGGCAGACAGGATGGCAGACGTTGCAGGCTTCATCCTAAACTTATTTTTCTTTGGGGTATGTGGCAGATTTGGAGCTGTTCTGCAGTTTTTTAGGAATACCGTGCATTAACTTAGTCAGAAGAATATTTTTTTTACAGCTATGGTGGTTTAATTCAATCACAGTCTGTCTAGAAAAGCAGGCAGGAAGAAAAACCATGGCAAAATACATGCCACTTCTTGAAGAGTTAAAGCCAGGGCCAAAAGAGGTATTTTTGGTTTCTCTTCCAATCAGCCTATAAAACCAGCTCTGACCTGGACAGGCAAAGCATGTAAATACTGAAGAATGGAAGAAAGAAGATGAACATTAAATAAAAAGAAAACCTTCATGCTCCAAAACTTTGTTTTGTTTACTAATAGGAGAAAGTCATTAATGGGTAATATTATTTACGCAAAGTTATAGAATCATAGAATGGTTAGAGTTGGAAGGGACCTTAAAGATCACCAAGTTCCAATGCCCCTGCCATGGGCAGGGACACCTCTCCCTAGAGCAGGTTGCTCAAAGCCCCATCCAGCCTGGCCTTGAACACTTCCAAGGATGGGGCATCAAAAACTTCCCTGGGCAACCTGTTCCAGTGCCTCACCAAACCCAGAGTAAAGAATTTCTTCCTAATATCTAATCTCAATCTCCCCTCTTCCGACTCGAAATCGTTACCCCTTGTCCTATTACTACAGTTCCTGACAAAAAGTTCCTCTCCAGCTCTCCTGTAGGCTCCCTTCAGATCTGGAAGGCTGCTAGAAGGTCTCCCCAGAGCCTCCTCCAGGCTGAACAGCCCCTCCCTCTCTCAGCCTGTCTCCATAGGAGAGGTGCTCCATCGCTCTGATCATCTTCATGGCCCTCTGCTGGACCCATTCCAGAGAGGGACACAGTACTATGTCTATGTTATCTAATTCCCTCCTCCCACTGCTGCTGCTTTACTACAAGGTACTTGGTGTTAAAAGTGCCTTCTTCTAGCACAATATACCATAATGCACAGATTCCCAAAAAGAACTGTGAGCAACTGATGTCAGTCAGAAAGACAAAATAGTGGATCTGTCAAACTAAGAAAACTGAAATTCCAACTTTGACATATGAAACAGTCATACCTTCCCCACTGAGAGTATGGCATGCAAAATGGCTTTCAGCCAGCTCTTCTCCACAATTAGGCATAGATATCACATGGCTACAATGTTCTGCACCCTTACCGTTCCCTAAATCCACACATGAAACAGATGTTTAGGAACAGAAGAGATGCTGCAGCTTCTGCTGTGATGGCATCAACCTGGGTGCAGAAGTCAGAGGAATCCTACTGAAAAAACACAGACCTTTTCTGCAGATTAACACTGTGGTTCCTCCCCATCACTTTTCCAGAGTTCATCTTTCTCATGGTGGGAGTGCATAATGGAAGAGATAAACTCAGCAGAGCACAAAATAGAAGCAGAATGAATGCTAATACACCAAACAGTGTTCTCCAAGACTAGGTTGGAGCTGGCAGTATTATCAGTATTCACTCTGAGGTACCAATAACCTGATTTTGTATTTAGAAAATGCCAAGACTACATCTTTGTTCACTGTGAAATTTATCCTAATGGACTCACAAAAGTCATCCAGTTCACAGGGTCTAGGTATAATTTCTTCTTTTAAGAGAGGAGGTTACAATGAAAATTAAGTACAGGAAGCAGTCAGTCTACTGTTCCTGTGATAAGCCTTCTTTGATATTGTAAACAGACTTTCTCCACAGTCCTCCTGAGCCTATACTGTTGTATTAAGTCCTACAGAACTTCTTTTCTCCTTACTTCCCCAGGCTAATCAAAATGCAGCTTTTGGAAACCTCTTTCTAAAGCCCCAGATTAGAAATTTACTTTCTCCAAATACATAATTGAGGGTTACAATATATACTGAACAGACTAGACAGAAAAAAGGCCTTTAACCAAACTCTCAAAGACACTAATGGAAGTAATTCAGTCAGTGTAGAATGATGTTGAAAAGCAGGTAAAACTAGACATAAAACATAATTAACAGGCTACAATAAGACATTATCTTGACAGTGATGGGAAGTATTGTTAGAAAGGCACACCTCTGCCTGGTGTCAAGCACACACAGTATTTTGTCAAAGGTTAAAGACAAATGCAGGTGGCAAAAACCACAATATCTGAAACTTCCTAAGCACGAGGAACAAGGTTTTCAAAATAACATGTGTAAGAATGCTTGGTTTTAAAAATTCTGGTCATCCGAAGGATTGTACTAAAGTTGACAGTCTTGTCTCTCGGTGCTCTTTGAAAAAGATGTCAGGTACCTCATCTATGCTTAAGTTAAGGCAGGCCCTTTAGGAAATTTTAACAATTACAAGACAAGACAGGTAACTCACTTGCTGGAATCATGAACACAACCTTTGTTTTTGCCATCAATTATTTTAGTGCAGGTGTGTTTTATTTTGTGACAAGACTATGTATTACTTTAATCTGAGGCTACCATTTTCTTCCTGTTAAATTTGTAAATTTATGCTACAGCAGATTTTCATGAATCTTCTGCCACTGTACATAATAGTCCCTTAGATTTTTAGTTTAAAATCAACTTCTGCTTTTCCAGGAGTTAGTCTGGTATGAGGCTTACTTTTTTTATATGCTTTGCAGCACCACAGCTGGAAAGATGGTATCACATATGTTGCTCTTTCACTGGTCGAGTATCTCCAGCAGTTTACATTATACATGTTTTGAGAAAGCAGTCACAGATCTCTATCATTTAACTAGGAATATTTTTTTACTGTTTCAAGACAGGATACAGTAGTTTTGTTAATTCCTGGATTCTTTTATATGCGTGTACTTAGCCCCTCAAGAATACAGCCCATGGTACTTTTTTCACAAGTGAGATAAAAAGATGTCAAAATATGAAGTCCGTACCACCTAAGTAAAGAAATAACAATAAGGAGGGCTCTCTCACATTCATTCTCCTCCAGTAAAGAAGCTGCAGCTTTTGAACTTTGCTAATTCCCTTGACTAGTCCAAGAAGCTGACCTTTCGCCTTTATCCCAAACACTTACACCATTGGCCGTCAGTGAGTAGACGGCTGTAGGTTTCAGGCTGACGGACAGAACAAATGGCTTGGAGTTAATTTGCAACATGGAAAAAAATAGGGAGCTAATTTTGATAAGAGAATGAGTTTAAAGGTCTCAGGAGCAGGGAAAGAATGTAAGCAAAGAGACAGGAATGAGACAAGGAAATAATTATGAATGTGCTGAAAAAGAAAATACAAAGTTCCTCAGGAAGGGGAAGGTTACACAAGAATAAGGACAGGGGAAAGGGGAGGAAACTTGGGAACAAACCAGCAAAAAGCACTGGAATAGATGTTTGAAAAAGCACAGCAAAGGAAAATTAAGGTAAGTTTACAGGTTTCCTAATTATTGGAATGTTCTATTCCCTTTGCTATTAGTTTGTTAATATTTTCTCATTGTCCATAAAAGAATTCTTCAAGTTATTTGAGCCTGCCAGTATGACATACAGTAGGTAAGAGAAAAAAATCCCTCAACAAGTGACAGGATCAACATCACAGCTACTAGCATAGTAATTTATAATCAGATTTAATCAACAGCCTGAGAAAAGGACATCAGAAGTGCTTCCCCGTCTTTCTCTTGTCTTGTTGAAAACAAACAAAACCTACCACCTGTCCCAGGAAAGGCAGAACCTAGTAAGAGCAGCAGCAGACCAGTAATCTGTGGGTTGCTGAGTAAATGACCAGAGATTGAGAAAAAGCAGATAATCTTCAATTTGTCAGTTCACTGGTCCCTAGGTGTCAACACTCCTGATATGCTCATTATGTCAACAAGCAGTCCTGCATCCTATTAACTATATCTCTTTAAATTTATAGTGCTGAAATGGGTAATTAATTGTGTGTTGTTGCTGCACTATTTGTTCTGCAGTCACAAAAGCTAATCCATTTCTGTGTTCTAGTTAGTTAGCTATCCTGGGAATCTTTGTATATGTTGATCATTTAATGCTAAACAAGTGAGTTATTGACATTTAGAATCATCACAAAAGACTCTTGTAACTCAAAAAATCTGTTCCTATAAGTACTTTAAAAACAGCTGACCTTAATGCACATGGTTGCATGAATCCAAAAGAAAATACAGTAAGAGAAGGCTAGCTGGAAATTTCAACAGCCTTTTAATCCTCTCCCAGTTCTTTATATTACCATAACTCTTCAGGAAATCCACCATCAAAATTAGGCAATTGCAAACAGATGTGTGGTGTATTTTAAACCCTTGTCAATATCCTGGTTACTGAGTCAGAATCCCAAACAGCACAAAAAAACCATGAACTCAGGGGGTCACAATGCTCCCTAATTTACTCAGTTCAAGGAAAAGGAATCATATTCTATCAATTTTATTATCCATGATATCACTTATGCATCAAGACAGTACTCATCCTACTTTTGTAAACAGGTTTTTGTCTTCTCTTGGGATAAGAAGAATAACCTATTTTTGACCATAAAATCAGTGTATGATCATCTAACCACTTCAAGAAACCCTTGGTACCAGTCAGCAATTGATAGCATAAATGCTAAACCATAGTATGACTGGAACTTTGAAATCAGTTAAGGCTTGCAGTATAGTTTTGAATACAACAGAGAGGTCTACACTTCAAGGTTGAAAACATACCACGAAGCTGAATATGCAACCAGTATGAATTACATCACCAAGGAAACTATGCACTCTTGATGTGTGAAACATGTCCAAACATTTACTTTATCTTATAAGCATACATATGTAGATTTCAAGTACAAGTAAATCTGCATTTTGCATTGCTGCTGTTCTTTTAGCTGATACAAATGAATAAGTATAAATCAAGAGATCTGGAAAAATAGAAGAATAAAGAAGAAAAAATAGGAGAGAATATTCTTTTCAGATTATCTGATGTAAGTACAAACAATTTAACTGAGATTAACATCTTATTAAAACAATAAAGTGAAACCATAACTGAGCCTGAGTCAGTGTACTTCATGAGCAGGATTTGCATCATTACTTGGATCAGTCAAAAAGTTAGGCATAGAAACTCTCCTTTATAGTTAGGTATCCATTCCAAGCCAGTCATTCCACCTCTTTCTGTAGATAGCCATTCCAAAGGCAAACTCATTCTGCCTACTGAGGGCACCTACTTTAGGATGGCATGGGCAACCATTTCCCCCAATTTCAGATGGAGGCACCAAACTAAAACCATGCTACAGAAATCTGAGATTTTCTGTTACTATGGCAGCTTATCATACCCTAATTTCCCCAAATGACTGCAAAGAGACAGCACAAACCTACATCCAATCTGATGTGGCTAAATTCTGAAATCTGACTTTCTGAACACCAGAGCCAGCCTTTCTTGAAAAATCTTGTATTAAAAAGAAAAAAAAGAAAAAAGGAAAACACATTTTAATTAACATTGCTCTTCACAGAGCTCTAGGAGTATGGAACACTGACCACTTTTTGAAAGTAGAAGATGAATAATGTTTAGTAAATTGATTTATGTATGTCTTATTCTGCCTTAATATGAAAAATATTTTCTCTTTTTCATCTAGTATAAAAATGCGGAACCAAAAGGCATATCAGGGTCTGAAAAAAAGCCTCTGCACATACTCTATGATGATAATCAATTTATTTGGTTTATTGTTCAGGTACATAATTTTAGAAAGGCATATTCAAGGAAAAAAAAAAAATCAACCATGGAAAGAACATGACTAAAAATGTTCTGAGAAAAATGTAGTTTGTGAAAAAGATGCTTTATGTCTTCTTTACATGGCAAATGAACTGAACCACAAGAAAGACAGAATTTTTATATTGCATTAAATTTTATATTAAGCTGCATGAGAAATATTTCTCTTAAATAAGGCATTAAAAACCAAACCAAAACCAAAAAAAAAAAAAAAACAAGAAAAGGAAAAAAGAGATCCTCCTCATATTTCACTGCCATTCCCTCAAAAGTTGATGCATAATTAGGAGAAAGGGCACAACAAGCCATGAATTTCAAAGTAAAGGCAAAAGAAGAAAATAATGCAATGAAAAAAGATCTGCTAACGTGTGTGTGAATGTTAGACCAAACTTCCAGTTACCTCAAATCTGTATTTACTCAAGTTTGTGCAGAGTCCTTTTTCTTTACAAGTAAAATAAGTGTTCGAGGTGTCTTCCTCTCCTTCTTATTTCACCTATCAGTTTATTAAATTGTAATATATTATTTTTAAAAAGTCTAGATTCTCTCCTACATTTCCAAGTAACTAAATATATTGTTTTGAAGACACAATTACAAGCAGAGTTCTGGATATAGCCAGGTAAATCCAGCAACTATAGCAAAGGCCACTCAATTAATCCAATTGCAATAACAACTGCTGGGGAAAATTGCAGAGGTCTGCTCAGAAAGAAGGACTACTCTCAGGCAGCCAGATTGAGCAACTACTAAAAACTACCTTTGTGGCAAAAATAAAAAAACCCAGCAGAGCACTACGAAAAGTCTGTCTTGTAGGCATGGAGGACATATCACATACCTGCAATCATGATGAAATTTGAGCATAACTTGCTTGTGGTCCAGACAGCAAGTTGAGTCAGGCACTAGATCAGTTCTAATGCAAGGCCTAAGAAATAGAAGCAAAAAGAAAAAATTCCATTGGCACCCACATTTGCAGTGTTTGAAAACAAAGATGCCTTTCATGTCATGCTATCAATCACCCTGCTCTTGTGTGTTATTAATCATTTAGTTTGCTCCATGACAGAAAGGGCAAAAAACATTTAGGCTTATCCAGCTCAACAGTGAGATCTGAAAAGAAGAATTAAGTCTGTATATGATCGAAATGTACTGTCATAAAAATTTTGCCAAACACTCTCATCCTGGCATTGTACGTTGCCACATATTTTTGTATACTATTTGATAAAGAATTTCTAGCCAACATATCCATCTGTCATGTAAGTCAAAATAATCCCATACAAATAAACCAAGAAAAATATGCTTGCAAAGCTATAATGAATTTAGTTTTCTGTAACTTTGAACATTTGAAGTTTTATGAATGCCTAACCCATGCATTATTAATTACGAGTAAATATTTAACGAGCAGTTGGTTGGACAAAATCATACCTTAAGTCTATTTGAAGATGAGTAAATTAGACAAAGTTTAAGATATGTTAAAATAAAGATATGTTGATAGCAGTTATATAAAAAAACAGCTCTAAAACTCAAAACTCAAAACTTGAAACAGTCTGGCATGCATTATAATTCAATTTTGATCTAGAAGATCAAAAGGCTATTGCCACAAAATTTATCTGTGGCAATAAATCTTCAGAATTGAAGTTTGAGTTGTTCACAGTCAATGGAGTAGAACAAAAGACAACATCTAGGGACTGGGCAATCTGCTCATGACAGTGACAGAACCAATTTGCTATAGACAGCTTCCTTCCTCTGCTACTGAACACATTGGCAACTGTTTATTTTTAACTTGGACCTCATACTTCTGGAAATTTACATAATACTCAATCAATATTTAAAAATAATGGAAGGTTACTCAAATTCAGTTCATAGGGTAAACATGTAAGATACTTCTGTTCACTAAAAGTTTTGATATTTTACTGAATTCAAGCTCTAAACCAAAATGTTTTACTTAAAGAAGAAATGCTTCAGATGTCAAAAAGTACTCAGTTGTAACGTATGAAAAGTACTGTAATCCAAGGAAAGATGGTACTTTTTCTTCCAAGGGACAATGAACTTGTACTCAATTTAGAGGTGAAAAATATGTATCGAAGGAACATTTTTATATTTGGTGAAGCTATGTATCTTGTAAAATTAAATATCTAAATCGAATCCTCAAATATTGATCTTATATAATAAGAGCTTAACTTTAGAGTTTATACTAAAATGATACTACATCTGAATGAAACCCTCAGTAAACACTTATAATATTATAAGTCATAAAAAATACATGCCCTATATTAACTTTGTACAAACTACTGAAATATTTACAGGATAAAGAGTTCTTTTCAATGTAAACCACTAAAATGCAGCAGGCTAACTGATCTCTTTTGGATGCTACACCATACAGAACATGAGTTGTGGAATACATTTTTACTATCCTAAAAATGTCTAAGAATTTCTCATTGTCACTTGCAGTCATCCTCCAGCACAAAGTTAATTACGAAGTGCTAGCTTACATTTCACTTCTTTTTAATGAAAGAAAATAAATGTTACCTCCTTGGCAGGTCAACACAAAAGAAACTAAAAGCCTGAAGTTATTAGCTATTATAGTTTAACCTGGCGACCAAAATTACTTTGTAATGGCAAAAAATCCCTCCTGATATCCACTTGATACTCCTTGACAAACTAAGACATCTATATATCATGAATAAACCATGGGAATGCTAATGGAACTAGGATTCACATGTCTCCAGGGTATCTGCAGAAATCCATTCTGAGTTGCTAGTGCTACATAAACTGTATAAAATTGAATGAAAAAAACTTTCATGGAGCTGGCAGCTGAATCCTTGCTGTCATCAGATACCTCTTAAACTAATCACTGCAACTGGCATCTTCATGAAGAATCTCAGAAAAGAAAGAGGATCTGAACTACGTATGTGTGGTATTTCCTACAGGTTATCATGTCAAGGAAGGAAAACTTAAATTAAAAAAAAAAATATAAGTAACTAAATGAGTAATTTTGAATGCATTAGGGTCTTCTTTATTTGAACTGTATGTGATACAGAGACTTAATCTCCCGAAAGAAAATACTCTCATTTCTCTTATTCAAGATTTTATTAAAAAATAATGTGCAAAGAAATTGTTGGGAAAAAAATTATATACTCTACAAGAAATCCTGCTCCGTGCAGAGGACTGGTGAAAGATGTTCAATACTAGCTAAAACCCTTTTGACAGAATATTCAAAAACATCCTGAAAGTCAGTGAGAAAAGTGCCTACAGCCTCCAACCCATTTGGAAATAAAATTCTGGATATGTATCAAGAAAGAAACTATACAAAGAGGTCTATAGAAAGGGAAGGAAGTCCTCTTCATGCATTTTGACTTCCACCTTCTACAATTAGACACACTACACTGAGAAAAATCATTATTGGTTCAACTTGCTGCTATGGAAACTGTGCCGAGTAGCTATTGCCCTTTAGCAACAGAGATGCTCCAATTACAACAGTTGAAGGAAAAGTTAAGTTCTGTTTGTTTTCACCTGATCTAATGAAAAATCTTCCTCTAGCTCTCAAAATAATCCATCACTGTACTTCCATAAAAGAGTTGGAAGAGGCCTCTGTAAAACGCATCACCATTTCTTCACATTATATTTTTGGTGTGAAAAGGACAGAATAAAGCAAGTAACTTCAATTAAGAAGTGAAATAGGGAAAAGCAAAAGAGCAATAGAGAAAAAGAGAAGAGATGTTATAAAAAATGCAGTAGTGAAAGATTAATAAAAGCTTAATAAAAGCAATTTACACGGCCTGTTTAATTACTGAGTTTAAGATACTGATAATAGTTTATTATTTTAAATGAATTTGTGTATAAAAATATATATTCAACAACACAAACTAGATACACAATAAAACCAAAAAAATATAAATCCTGGTTGGTCCTACATTTACTTTACCGTATCTAACCATTAATTATCCCACACTGAAGAAAAATTTCCTGAACTGAAACCATACTTGACTAAAAGCAGTCATTAAATACTCAGTGTTGCTATTGTTTCAGCAATACTCTCTGCCCGTTCTCCAGTAGGACTAGTTACTTGTCTAGCTGTTTATCTTTCCTCAGAACACTGAAGAACAGTGCATATGACATAAAACAGAATACTGTTCTTGTTACATGCTAACTTTAAAAAAAAAAAATATTTAAAAAAATAGACACAAGTAACCTCTACCAGAGTAAACCTGGCAGTCTCCATGTTCATGGAGTCAAGAAACCAACAAACCCAGGAAAAACCAACAAACAAACCCTAAACCAATACATCCTGGCTTAGTAATTTGCTTTCATAAGACTTGAAAGAATTCAATATGAATTAAAACTGGTTTTATTTGCAAGTCACAGAAAGTTTTACTTTAGAAAGGAAGACTCCCAGTTGCATGCGTGTACAAGATCTCTTTGCTTCTAGTATAGTGGAGAAAGTGTTCAGACACCAGTTCCCTACAGAGAAATACGACCTCTGTAATTGCTATCAAGGTCAATGGGAACAGGGTAAGTGCTTAAGTGCTGGACATATAATTTACATCAGCCGAGAGCAATTTTAACATGAATATTTTTACTTTCTACTACCTGTTGAACATTTATTCAAACACTAAGTATTGAAAAAATACAGCAGTTTTGAAAAAATAAGGTTATCACGTGAGTCTATTTGACAACACTTTCTGTTTCGAAATACATAAACTGCCTTTTTTACAACCAACTGTAGCATGATTTAGAAAAACTGTGGATTTGAATAACCAGAATTAAAGTGAAATGGCATCGCTTTCCCTCTCAACGTATCAAAAACCCCAAGATGCTCTAGGTAGAAAAAGACAAAAAAGTAGAACCATGAATGGCAACTTTATTTCCTCACAATTCGGGGATATATTTTTTTGTACAATTAGTTAACTGCTGTTAAGGTTGATTGAATTTAGCTGACACATCTCAATTCTGATACAGTCTGCAAAGTTCAGTCTCTGGGTTACATCTGCTGACAAAATGCTGCTAAGAGAAAGCAGATTTATTTAGGTTAGATGGGAATGTGTTCCCAATGGATTCCTGTTAACAAGGTTGCATTGGTAGTGAAACGACAGATATCTAAAATGATAAAATTTTGACCCAAATTTGGGCTTTATCTACCATTCTGACTTAACACTTTCTTAAACCCACTTGGGACAGTTCTAAGATGAAAGTGAGCTGGGATGCTAAGAGAATAAAACCGACAGTTCATTAACCAAACAAGAAAACACTATTCTTTATGATACTTAAAAAACCAAACCAAACAAACACCAAAAAAAAACCCCAAAGGAAAAATGCAAAAAGACTAAATTCGCCTTCTTTCTTTTTTTTTCCTTCACACTTATAGTTAAGAAAACACACAACTTTGGGACTACACTAAGCTTATCATAACTGCAGGAAAACAACATGGAAGTTACTGAATGTGCCCTTTTACAGCTTTGACCTAGGAAAAAAAAAATCAGCCCAATATTCTGAGATATTTATTTTGCTATAGGAAAACGTACATATTCTCTGACATCAAAGATGGCACTATCTTCCTTGGAAAAAGTTGCCTTGTCAATCTCTTGATTTCAACTCATTTACTTGGCTACCTGCTAAGAACAAGGCTTACTCCACCTAAGTCACTGCAATAACACCAGACTGCATCTCTGGTAATATAACAATTTATGCTACTTTTCTGTAATTCCTAAACTCATAACTTGGAATCAGTCAGCACCATGGCTAGAAATATTTGGAAAAGCAGTGCCATTGCCAATGGGCGTTAGAAGGTGACATAAAAATTCTGACCAGAAGTGTTCCAATGCTAACAGACGGTAAAATCAGAGCTCCCCTGCCCCCCCCAGAATCTTCTCCAGGCTCAACAGCCCCAGCCTCTCTTCATAGGAAAGATACTCCACTGCCTTAGTTGTCCTCATGACCCCTCGCTGAATTCACGCCACTATGTCCAAGCCTCTGTTGTACTTGGGAGCCCAGAAAGGGACTCAGCACTCTAAATGTATTCTCTTCAGGACTGAGTAGAGAGCTATGATCCCTTCTTCAACCCAATGGTCAGGGTCTTTCTAATGCAGCACAAGTTGCTGTCAGCCTTCTTTACTGTGACCTGTGTTCCTGGCTCATGGTCAGCTTGGTGCCCACCAGGATTCCAAGGTCATTTTCTAAAGAGCTGCTTTCCATTCGCTCGGTCCCCAGCACATACTAACACATGGGACTATTCCTTCCCAGGTACAGGATTTCTTATTTCCTCTTGCTGAAAGTCTTGAGGTTCCTCTCTGCCCATTTCTTCAGCGTGACCATATCCCTCTGAATGGTGGCATAGCCATCTAGTGTTATCAGCCACTCCTCACCATTTTGTATCATGTGAGAACTTGATGAAGGTATACTCTGTCCCCACCATCCAGATCATTAATGAAGATGTAAAATAGTACTGGTCCCAGTATTGATCCCTGAGGTATACCACTAGTGACTTGCCTCCAGTTCGAATTCATGGCACTCATCACAGTTCCCTGGGTCCAGTGATTCGGCTAGTTTTCAGTTCACTTCACTAATGATTTATCTAATTTGTATTTCCTGTGCTTATCTATTAGGATGTTACGAGAAATAGTCAAAAGCCTTACTGAAGTCAAGGTAAACAGCATCCATTGCTTTCCTCTCATTCACCAAACTAGCCACCTCATTAACAGAAGGCCATCAGGTTGGCTAAGCCTGATTTACCCTTCATAAAATCACAATGAATACTTCCAATAACCTTCTGTCCTTCACATATCTGGAAATTGTTTCCAGGATTAGTTGTTCCAACACCTTCTCACCTCCTGAGGTGAGGCTGACCAGTCCATAGTTCCCCTTCTTGAAGGCAGGGGTTACATTTGCTTTGTTATCATGTTCAGAAACCTGACCTGTTTACCACAACCTTTCAAAGATAATCAAGAGTTGCGCTGCGATGGCATCAGCCAGATCCCACAGCACTCAAGGGTGCAATCTGCTAGGTCCCATGGACTCAGAGATGTTCAGTTTATTCAAGTGTTCCGTAACCTGGTCCTCCTCCATAAAGAGCGAGTCTTTGTTGCTTCATAGTTTTCCTTGGGTCTTGGGCTTCTGGGATAACATATTGACCAAAACCAAAGCATTTATATACTGTCCCTCAGAAAAGACTGCACATGATCAGTAGTGTTTTCTTCCAGTACTTCTCTACATACAATTAAGTTAGCTACTGTAGTAATATAGTAAAAAAGTACCTCTGAAATCAAAAGAAAATTTACAGAAAAGCAATTCCATTGGCTGAACTATTAAAAAATAAAAACAAAATTAAAACAATTCTAGCTTAAAACACAAAGCAGAGAAACAAGTTACAGGAAAACTTACACTGATTTTAGACCAGCCTTAGAGTAGCTAACTAGACCAGTTAGTTTTAAAAGTGATGAAAAGAAATACTACCCTTGCACATGAGAGTTTTTTGACTTTTGTATAGGGTTCTTTCCTAGTGTGGAATGAAGACCACAGATTCAGACTAATTTAAAGGCTAAAAATGGAAACATCAAAAAATACAAGTGTGGTAAGTTACATGTGAAGCCCACCTCCTTGCGGTCAACCCAGTTCAGTCAAGTTCATTAACATAAACACAACAATGTCAAGCCTTTACACAGGCTTATTTCCATGCTGTTCTCCTCTCCAAATCTGCTGAAGTTGCAGTATATTTCATTGACAAAGGTGTTGTGAAAGGACCTCCAAAACAGCCACACGTTTCTCAGCCATGCAACTGCAAAACTACACGACGGATGACCTGGGTTTAAGATTGTACATGGCAACTTTTGCTATTCACAAAGAGGACAGAAAGAGGAAATAAATACATTAGAACATTTGGATGGATGGGAACAATACACAGCAGCAGAGTGAAGGACTGACATTCTATCAATACTGCAAATCAATGCTTTTCACGGTGCCATCTGGCAAACATCATTTAATGCAACATTAAAGGGAAGTGTAAACATGATACACAGACATATGCACTTCCAAATTCTGTGGTTACTAAAATAATTTCTAATGAAGGCTTGGAAAATGCCTTTAGGGATACTGTCAGGTAAGATTTTGATAATGGCTCTGCAAGATAATGATAACATGCCTAGAAACCATTAACAAGAAATTCTGCTGTGCCAGACTTTGATTAAGGGCAAACTGAAATCAGGAATCTTTGTTGTATATGCAAGAAGGCTGCAGCAAATTACATACATGCATCATAAGTACCAGTAATGTTCATGGAAAAATATTGTCTGTTGAGGACAAAAGAAAGTATGGATCCAAAACATGGGTGCCAGACAAGCTGTAAAACTGCACAAAAATATGGAGAGGGGAAGAAAAAAAACCAAAAACTCAAACGAAAAAAACCCAAACCCACACAGTGACCATCTGCAACAAGCCAACAAATAACACAATGAGAAGCAAAGCTTTTCCCCAGCAACAGCTGGAAATACAGAGTCAATTCCATGACCTACTGTAGACAGAAGCAGACAAAATTGTAACGAGCCTATTATGGAAGTGACAAGAAAATCAACTTCACAAGAACCAGCACATGTAATGGGATTGTCTCTCAGTATGAAGAGAACCAAACTAGTAAGTGCAAATTAAAGATGTTCCAATCCTCAGGTTGCCCCGAGAAGTTGTGGCTGCCCCATCCCTGAAGTGTTTAAGGCCAGGCTGGATGGGGCTTTGAGCAACCTGCTCTAGTGGGAGGTGTCCCTGCCCATGGCAGGGGGGATGGAACTTGATGATCTTTAAGGTCCCTTCCAACTCTAACCATTCTATGATTCTATGATTCTCTCTTCCCTCCCTTCCTCAGATCCCAACAATCAAAACAATTCTTTCTACAGGGAGCCCTCCAGAACATCAGGCAGTCTAGCACAACTAAATAACTGTCCCTGAAGTACATATGTAGATATAAGATGTTTACGAAGCAAAAGTGCCACTATCATTGTTATGCTGCCGTTAAGGAAATTAAGTTTCTTCAATGTTCTTTGCTGCAAGTCTCTATATTCATATTTTGTGACAAGCCTTTACTTTTAGTGATCTTAATCTAAAAATTCAGAATTATGTCATTAATCAACACAGTATCTACAGGAAAAAAAAAATATATTTCTTCCATCATAAAATAATAACATATCCCACACTTCTGCTTTCATTTTATATTAATCACAAAGACAAAGAATCAGATACCAGCATTTCCTTGTTTCCTTTACTTTTCATTAAACATTGGTTGTGGTTTTTTTAATGAGTCTTAAAAACCGCTAAGAAATATCCACCCAGGTCTAAGCAGATGGTCTAAACAAAACTCAAATTAAAAAGTTAATTGCAGCAGCAATTTCTCATGACAATTTCCACAATTACTTGGGATTTATCTTACATCAGAAAATACCTGCAACATTTGTACATCTATTTTGTTAGCCCTCTTTGGCAGGCAAACTCTAAGTTTACAGACATACTGGAAGGATCACATTGGAGAAGGCCAAACAAATATGGCCAGAACATAATCTTGGAGAAGAAACAGAGAACAGTAGATCTTGCCATTTGCATGAAGCAGGGAAGTCAATGGCAGCAAAACAAAAACCAAGGTGGAAAGGAGCTCAGTTAACCTCCAATTCGCCATAAAGATGCTGTTTTACTGTGTCTGGTCTATGTGTGTTGGAAGAATTGTTAACTCCCTGAAGCATGTTTGGACATGTAATCACTCTGGGATCCAAACAATATTCCTGTCTTTCCTATACACTAGTAAAGTACAGCATCAATATGCTTTTCAACTACTATCTACATAATACAACCCATTAAGTGCTGTTTCAATGCCATTCTTCCATACACATAAAGGGCAAAAAAGTAACCCCATTCCAAAATAAAAGAATAACAGCAATGCAATGAGGGGAGGCCATATACAGACAACAATTCAATGCTGCTGCACCTGCCACTTTAGACCTCAATTTGACCCAAAATACCAAACTGGAAGAGAAAAATAAACTCTTTCAAAATACCTT
Organism: Thinocorus orbignyianus; assembly: GCA_013400375.1. Taxonomy (NCBI): domain Eukaryota; kingdom Metazoa; phylum Chordata; class Aves; order Ciconiiformes; family Thinocoridae; genus Thinocorus; species Thinocorus orbignyianus. The sequence continues at coordinate 573,660 of VXBW01001071.1, read as the reverse complement.
TGTTAATAATACTGAATTTATTAAAGCCAAAATAAGAATCACCATTCTCCAAATAAGCTTCTCATTTATAGTATGTTTTTTAATTGACCGTTACAAATCATTACAAGGTAAATATACCACATATAGCCCCCTATATGCATGTATAAATTCTCAACATCCAGTACATCTGTGACTTCGTTTTTAGCCATGGAAAATGGAAAGCTTCAACAACGTAAAATGATCTGATCGTGGTTCAGCCTCAGACCTGTGACAAAACCAGGAATACTGAACTCCCCATTACCATTACTTTGTTTTAATGCCGTTGCAATTAGGTATAATCTACAACCACCTAACAAAATGAACTGTAGTACTGTTACATTCTACAGGTGTAACATCGCATGTCTTATGTACGTGCAGCTATTACAGGAAGAATTCAGTATCATCATTTAACTCATGCTCAAGGGGGCCCCCAGGCTCAAACTGAGTGTCAGCTCCAGCTCTCCAGAGCTCAGACACTCATCCCACCTAGTGCAACTAAGAATCTCTTTATGGTTCCTACAGCTTCAGTGACTTGGAGGGACGATTTAAAGTTCATCTGCAGACTATACAGGAGTCTCATATTACTACAAAAGGCCCTGAGATGGGATGGCATGAGCTACTATCACTGAACTTTCTCTGCTCTGCAGTATGACAAAGAACAGACCTACTAGTTATGAAAAGAGGAGAAAACTGCAGTCTGATGCAAATTTAATAATTTAATAACATAATAAACCTAAAGAATTTTCTTATTGCTCAGATGCATTTAAGGCAGTGAAAGTAATCACTGTTATATATGTAGCTTGATAACAATTAGCTCAAACATGCTTTAAAAAAAATACATAGCTGTTCAATTAAAAAAAAAGCATGGCCAGTGAGATGCACACAGTATACAAGTCTTGAGAAAGCTTTGTTTTGAGTCTCCATGTATATATTGCAGAGAGCGTACCCATCAGTATAATCTGCCGTCAATGAACAAAGATTTTACCTTACCTTAATAAGAATACTTTCCACCTCAGAAGTCTGGCTTACATTTTTGTGATACTGCTCTGATTTTGAAAAGCGTAACGGGACACTTCACTGCCTGAAAAATAGAGGGCAATTTTGAAGCCTTCTCCTTTTCTCTTCAGCAAGTTTTCAGCAGGTTCTCAGTGAGCTACAAATTCAACAGAATTTGAAAGCCATTACAGTTTTTCTAATTTTCCTGCCTATCTGCCTCCATTTACTACCCTTATTGCTTCAGTCATGGTAAATTCAGGAAGTAATATGCAATTTAACAACTCTTTCAATGACTTTTACTAAATCCACTTCTTGCCTCCCCCCTCCCGCCCTCCGCCCCTCCCCCCCCCAAAAAAAAAGGCAGGCGTGGAGAGAAGAGAGAGGAAGACTGAATTTTACTACTACAAGTCCTCTGGGTTCCATATAGATTCAGCTATGAGTGGAGGTAACAGTTCTATGCTTTATAGCCATTTTTATGTTTTCTTTACTGCAGCAGTAAGTGATAACAGGCTAAATAATTTCTGCAACTTTCAAGCAAAATCTGCCTTTGCCTACAAGCACAAATCTTGCCATTACGTACAACTCTCTTAAATGAGGAGTCTGTTAAAGGAAGTGAGTTTCTTTGTACTCCTGAAAGAATGAAAGAACGAAAGAACTTGGCCTTCAAGAAATGCAAAGGGAAAGGTGGCAAACTGAGCCAATCCCTGGAAAGAGGTATTACAGTTCTTTACCATTTTAGCAGGAAAAAAGAAAAAAAAAGGTCTCATTGCTGCAGTACATTATTGAGAAGTACAGAGCATAATTACAGTACGACGTTGAGAGAAAAAAACATGCTGGATATAGTTGCTGGTAATCTTCTAAGGAAGAAAATCGAAGAGCACAAGGAACAAGCAATTAAATAGCAAGGCAAAAAGTAAACAAAGGCACAGGGAGAATGATCATGCAAAGCAAAGATATAAAGGCATCTCATAACATACACAAGGAAAAGAAATGGCAAAGGACACAGGAAAGGTACTGAGGAAATTACATCAGGTAAACTAAGGTCCTATGCCAGATTCTGATATAAGAATATATATATGCTTTGATGCCACTTGCTGCCTGATAAAGATTTAGAGATTATTTTGAGGAAAACTGAGACAATTCTCACCTGTTGGTTTGGGGGGTTTTTAGTTTTGTTTTGTTTTTTTTTTTTTGTATTTCAGAGTAACATTAAACAATCAATCGACTCTGCTTCTGTCAGTCTACAACATGCCATGTCATTTAAATAAATGCATTTTGAAAGGACAAATTTTCAGCATCATTGAAATAACACATTGGGGGATGGGGGAAGACAGCACTTATATTGACATGATTACAACTGAACAAAATGTGAAGCAAATAAACCATTTGGCTGCAACTACAAAAAGCAATTTAGCCACTGGAATTCCATGCTCATTTTCTGCTTTCTTGGACAAGAGGGGCATGAAAACCTGCTACTGACATATAAAACACAAAAGAGCATCTGTCAAAATACTGCTCTCTGATCTTAAACTGGCAGGGTTGCAGAGAACAACTCTGCTTTTAACTAAAGAATGAAACAAATCACTGGTGTCATCAATTCTTAATGGACTTAAATTTCAAAATTAGCAGCAAATGTTAAAACTGTTAACTTAGCAATGCCTCTCCAGAAAAATGAAACAAAGAAAATCAAATCAATGATCTAACAGCAGTGCAACTTCTTTGGGCCAGTATCAGCATTTTTGAGTGGTCACGTGAATACCCTTCCTCTTCATACCTCAGCTGAAAATGAGACACCTGCAATTACATTGCAAGCACACGACAGGACCAAACGATGCAGGAGACAGTAAACGAGATAACATTTGTGATTTACTTTGAGTGCAACACACAGAAATGTTTTTATTCGGGGATATTAAACATACATGATCAATATTAACATAAGTAGTAAGACATTTATCAAGTGAGTACTTTGGCCAACTTTGCAAAAGTAAAAATTAATATTTTAAAATTCTAAAAATGTTACAAAATGTGCAATCATTTCTGGCAGATCCCAGCATGGCTCCTGCCTAAAATAAACTCAATTAGTTTTAGACTACACCTGATTTTAAACTTCACTGCAGTCTACAGCCTGAGAAAAACACTCAAACTGCAAATAAGTTAGCCCCCAAAATAATTATTGCATGGACTGAGTTTTCCCTGTTTTGCTTGACTGTTACACACCAGGAGTTACTATCTATGATTTTGTAGAGAAATAAAATACACATCCCCAAGAAGCCATTTCATAATAACTATTGTGTGACATTATCCCTCAGAAACCTTATAGAGTAGCTAGTGAAATAAAGACTGAAAGGTTCCAGGATACTGGTAGTACGTAGGTAGAGATAAGGAATTCTATTCTTCACAACACACTTGTCTCAGAAAGGTCAATCAGAGTCTTGCTAGTCTGATTGTCTTGCTAGTCTGCTAAAAGCACCCGAAAGTAGAGTGATGGTTTGATAAGAGATCGTAGTTAGGTTTGTACAGAAATGGAAGACAAAATCCCCAAGGATATGTTGACAATTTTGGTCTATCAATGCAAAATGACTAAAGGTCTTGTTTGCTAAAAAGGAAAGGTAACAGCTCTTTTGTCTTGTTTCATCCTGGGTATATGGATTTTGACCTTTGTTAACTATCAGTCTTGATTATGCTTATATCCAGCTTGTGACAACTGGTTACCTCATATATACCATATTCTCTATTCTCTTATTTTATTCCAAATTTCAATTAAAAAGTAAAGCAATATAACATATGACTAAAGACTTCCTAGTGATCTCAAACTCTTCAGACAAAAACCTTTGCACAAACTGCAGATCAACTCAAACACTAGTGAAATTAATTTTTCAGTTCATCGGTGTTTTCATAATCACAATATTGACTTTATAGATACAGTCACAAAATTAACAGAAATAGTAATCAACATCAAAGCAAATTCCCAGTTTTTACTTAAGCAAACGGTGGCTCATTCTTCATGTCCTATTCACCAAATTATAATTAGAAATATCTGTGGCAAAGGCCACCCTGAATCCCCTGCTGACTAAGTTTTCTCTACAGGGGAATATATATAATAATATATTATGTATAATCTGCGTATATGGTGATACATGTCTGTTTATAACAAGCAATATAAAAAGGATTAAGTAGGATTTGTGATAAGGATTTGTGCATGATTTGTTCCAGTTTAGCACTTTTTAGACGTTATGACATCACAGTTAATTCCAAACCTCTTGATGTAGTTAACTTGATTTATAAGAGTATCATATTCCCACTTGGGTACAAGAGAAACAGAATACTAAATATCACAGCTGACACCCCTCCCAAAGGCACCATCAAATATTTCATTGAAGATCTTAAGCTTTAATAACTCCAAATCCCAGCCATTAAAAAACCTTCACACGTGAACATATCCACTTACTGTTTCAACAAAACTCTTCTAATATTAGAACTATAGCTCTCCCATACAAATTGATTCCTTCTTTCACTTTGTCACCATCTATTTAATAAGAGACACTACAACTGAGCGTAAGAAAGATCATCTGTTATTAACAGATTGTTTACCAATGACATTAATAACTCTGCAAAATAAGGAACTCCTGAGGCTTCAGGATAGAATCAAACTTTCATTGCATTAATGGCAGCCAACTCGTGCATACCGCTCTTAGAGCAGGAACCTAAACTCAAATTCCTTCAGAGTGATGGGTGCAATTTCCTGTAACGATCACAAACTGTTGCCTCTTCTGTCAGGTCACTTTATCCTGTATTTTGAAGTATTCCTCCACAGAAGCTTCTGCCATTGACCATTGCCTCTAAGTAAATAAGTCAAATCTCCTTCCCTCAATTTGTGTCTCAGTAGAACATCCATCACGGTGAACCTGCTGTCTAATCACAATAAAAATTCCAGTGAACCACTGTCACTATTGTTTCAGTAGGTATGCAGTGGAAGGAAAACTGTATCTGATAAGCTTTAAATAAGATCTGAAATGCAAGACATTTTGGGGGAAAAAAAATATCATTTTAGTTGGTTCAGAATCAGCATGCCCAGCATAGAAAGAACATGAAATACAAAGTCTCTATTCATACTTAAAACACAGAAAAAACATGCTTACTAAATTCACTGCAAAATCTCCATGTACCAATGTTATTCCAATGTTACTACAGTCCCTTTACACCCAAGAGATGAAAACAGACATAGGTGAGTATTCAGATGTCTGCAACCACGAAGACTGGAATTCCAGTCACTCTCTTTGTTAGATCTAAGGAAAGCTCGATGATCTTACGCAATACGTGTTTCTTGGATTCCATCAAACATTTACTTAGTGAAACATTTAGATGATTTTAAATACAGATTTTATCTTTTCAGATCTGAGTCAGAATCAGCAGTACAAATGAGCAGGGTGTTTGGCTGCTGCTGGACTGGTTTGGTTAAGTAATAGACCTCTTTAATTGAAAGCAGGGAATTTGTACTGGTGACACCAATAGTGAAATATGATCTTTTGTTGAAAGGTGTAGGACATAGCTAAAGCCCTAAATCATTAGTCTTTCTGAATGCTGAACTCAAAAGCATGCTTTGCTTTCCCTCAGCTTGCCATCAAACATCCATGCTCAGTAGGGCCAAAGAACACACTTCTTCCAGCGGATACTTCTAAAATATCTTTTTTCCACAGGATCTGGGGGGCTATCGCTGGATCCTATATAATTTTTTCCTTTCCCTTTAGTTCACTGAATTTTATTTATTTTTCTTGCCTCTGGAGTCAACACCTCAGAACAGCACTACAACTGCACGACTTCTCACTCTGCAAAACATGATTTAATCACCTCAATAGATATGTGAGCAGGACAATGTAAAATCTCTTTGAAGAAGGGCTGTACTGCCTCTGGGAAGATGGTTGGCTAGGTCCATATAGGGTGCACCTCTTCTGATGTGCCAGATGTATCTTGTTCTTCAAGAGATAGTCTACACTCCATAAAGGGAAGGCTCATTCAAATTCAACTGCATTATACTTGAAGAGACTACAACGACCTCCATTCCTAGTTATCACTTTAACACTTTGGGTTAAAACATGGAATTTGGGGTGGAGAGAGACAAGAGAAATTAGTAGCAGGTGTTAGAACAGAATAAATTTTGTAACTACAAATAGGGTGAGGGCAAACAATTCCAGTGAACTGTCATTAAAATCATCTTTTTTTGTTGCTACCATTTGCTAGTTTTTCTAATATAAAGAATTGTAAAATCAGACAGATATGTGTGGCAGCATATAAAGTGGAAAACATTTTTATTTAAGACTATCCTAAGTTTCCAAGAATCAGGTTAAATAGAAGTTTGGGGTATTATTTGTTGCAAATACATTTTTTTTTTCTGAAATTAGAAAACTGTCAGAAGTCTAATACAACAGCACTGCAATTTACAGTCTGAAAGCTTGAGTTTTAAAACAAGAGATAGAACTACCACAAAATTTCTGTGGTGCATGAAAGACAGCACATGTTAAAACCCTGGTTTTATGCATTTATGAAAGCAGTCAAGAATTCTTGGCCAAAATGGCTCTAAAAATTCATGACAAGTCTCAGACAATAGAACAGCTAAAATAAACATAATAGATAAAAATGTTACACCAACCCTAATGTGGGAAATTATGCATTTTATGCAAAATCATAAATATTAACCTGCTTGAATGAAATTTAGAACTACTCATTTTCTAAAAAAAATATTCCAAGTTACTAGTGCCATTTTCTTTGCTTCCTGTTGTGCTCCTTGGTTGACTCCCAATTCCAGATAGGGTCTGATCCAGTAAATGTTTCCAGATGTAAAGATCATATTTAATGCTCCACCTAGAAGTAAATCTTATTCCCACTAGTTACTGTTTGTATAACCCTTGTGAGTTCAGCCTTAAAGAAAAAAAAAAAAAAAAAAGAAAAAAAAGAGAAAAAAAGGAAAGACGAAAAAGCAGAAACAAAGTCCATATCCATTACATAGTTATTAACTTCCTTGTTCCCTGTCAGAGATAAAGGAATACAGGCCTAGATCATCAATCAAGGCATGAAGATCATCCATTTTAGTAAGATAAAATTCCCACTGACTTCCATGGAACTTGAGATCTCACCCAGGTTACTGCCAATCTGACTTAGGACCAACTGAGGAGTGTGGGGTAAGCAGTGGCAACCTCCTCAATCTTTCTTCTGCTCCACAGAAATAGCGAACGCTTACATGCTTCATCTATGCTGCTGTGCATTACCTACCATACTATTGTAAATATAGTAAACAGCCCACAAGACATATAAAGGGTACAGAATTAAGTTTTTACCTAATTGCCTATGCAAAAGAAAAAGGAGAGCACTTAGGTTAGTTATGGCACTCTTTCACCGGCCAACAAGTGGGGCTAGCCTTCAGTTGCTTACTAGACAGCTGATTCCTTTCCATGCCATCCAACAATATTTTGGGCATCAATTCAGTTATTTCTGCTTTTTCCCCTATCACTTCTAAACCTTCCTTGAAACTCAGGCCAGAAACTCAGTGAGATAACAGATGTGGTAGCGCTAAAAGCTACTTTCAGAAGACTACTGTAAATCAGTTCTACAATGCTGACAGGTTTTACATGTCCTCTTGTACGCCGAGCTAAAAAAACCAAACAAAGCCTTTAAGCACTGCTGAGAAGCACGATGGGATCTCTAAGACTTAACTCTCTGCAAAAACAAGAATAATAACTTCTACTATCCAGAAATCCAAAGTGCCTCTCGATAATTTACCTTTCCCAGACAAGCACAAGTAAATATATGCACTGAAAACTGCCTATGAAAGGATGTTGAGGAATCTCAGTAGATTCTTCATCATGTTCTTTCCTCTATTCCTTGCAACAGACTGACTGCTTCTGAGGAAACCAAGTCTTTTCTTTGAAAAAAATAATTTTAAAGTTGCTTTATTAATGTAAACTTAAGAAATAAGAAAACATAAAAATAATAGAACATTCCAGACAATTTATTAAATAAAATACAAAAGCACCTCTTGGGTGCTGGAAGCATTCATGTTTCAGCCTTATGCCTTTACAGTGGCCCCATCATGTGTTAATGATTACATATATTCATTCACTACCAAAAATAGCTTCCTCTAGAATTATGCACAAAGAACATTTGTCCACAGTGAATTTCAAGCTTGGCTAGTCTGCTTGGGTTACAGTTACTCCTAATTTTACCATGGCAAAAATCCAGAAGTCTACTTTGTGTTAGCAGTTTATCTTTTATGTCAGAATATTTTATTCATTCATTCAAACTTAGGAAAGTAGCAGCACTAGCAGCACTGAAATGTTTACCCATGGAACCAGTTATCACAATATACAGATTACTATACCAAAATCCTAGTTAGCTTATCTGGAAAGAGCATCTCTCTCCCCTCTTTCCCCCTCCCTCTCCTGTCTTTTTGGTCTCTTCAGGAAACCTCAAATGGAATCTTTTTGATCACTTTCACGTGCCTTAAGAAATTAGTATATCCTGTCAATACTGAAACATTTCCAAGCTTCAGAAGTAATGGTTACAAAACCAGTAGAAAGTGAAATAGACAATAAAAATCGTGCATTTTTAATATGTCCACTGTCTTACAATATATGAATGCCTGGGGTGGTGCAGGGGGGATGAAGAGGGAATTGCTACACATTTTTCCAAGTACAGACATGTATTACTTAAGGTGTAAAACGTTTCACACACATTTTAAAAGCTAGCTGCATAGAAGCCTCTCGAAAATTTCTCCTGTGTTGCTTTGAAGCCCTCAATTTTCCCCCTATCCCCCACCCCTTTTTTTTGGATTCAGAGAAAAACTGCTCCATTCCTGCTTGGAATCCAAAGGAGAACAGGAAGTAACGTCTGAGCTCCACAGAGAGTCATTTTTATTTGCTTACAGGACGTGGCGGATTCAAAAGCTGGCTTCATTTTTCAGTATCCTTAAAGGACCTAACTTTTTTTTTTTTCCTTTTTGGCAGGGAGCACGGTTGGAACTTCAAGTTCAGCCAAAATAGACAATAAAACAGTAAGAAGGCATAATGCCAAAAATGCAAAGGCATCAGCGTCCAAAGCATAATTCCACTCTTTTTTCTCTCTCTCCCTGCCTTCCCCCCGCCCAATGATTTACACAGGAAAACGTAAAAAACAGAAAACTCTCTTTGTCCTAGAATGAACTCCTCATATTTTAAAACAGCCTATGAACATCTCAGACCCACTGGAGGCGAGCTAAAGAATCATATTTCTCATTTAAATTGACAGATATTTTTTTTTAATCCATATGTTTTATTGTTATGTTCTTTTGAATATCATACTTTGTTCTGCTTCTTGGGAGAAATCATTTGTATGATTTAACAACATGTGGAATCTCTCACACAACACAATATGAAAGTTGATTCAAAAGTAGACTTTTTTCTCCTCCCTCATGATACACAATTTTTACTCATTGGAAGTAAGCCTGTGCTAGCCTCCATTTCAAAAAAAAGTCCCAATTAATTTAAAACTCTCACTTTGTTGCAGCAAAACTGATTTTATTTTATTTTTTAGGAGGGACTAATCTGCAAATAAAGCTATGAAGATGATGTGTGATGACCTACAAATAAGTAAAGCTTCTCTGTGAGGATATGTGCAAATGTTTCCTCGCATTTGCAACAGGAAGCCAGGCAGGATGGGTCTGGGGGAAGGTCTGGAAGCTGTATAGAAAAAGTGGAGGGAAAGACAAAAATAGATTTTAAAGAGGATATTGTCTTCCTTACTGCATTAATCCTTGTTTGGAATTAGAAGCTAACTATTCAATGTTTCCTTTCCATCGTATAAAATTGAACCTATATAATTTGCAGAGGATATCCAGAAGCCACACAATGCCTTCTATTTATTAACAAGAGTTAAAGAACTACCTCTGCAGAAGCATGTGTCCAACTCAGAAACCAAAAAATAGCAGAGGCTATATCCTTTATGTAAAAAGTGCAAAGTGCACCTGAAAAATATTAACTAAGTGTTTCCTTCTGAAGCAAGTAAATAAAGAATAACTACACCATTTGCACTAAAAACAATTAAAATGCTATCTGAAGAAAACAGGTAGCCTTTGGGGAGGGTGCAAAGTCTTTTTGCAAAAGACTTGTGAAGCCAAACACTAGAGATTTGTGTAACTGTAAGGAAAAACACAGAAAAGACCTTCAAATTACTGAGGATTTAAACACATGGTTTTCAGAGGAACTGCAATATGAACTCACTTTGAAACAGGCGGGGCAAAATGGCCCGCTAGTCTCAGCTGATTATCCAGCAGTATTAGTAGGAACCTAGAAGAAACAAGAAGGGGGAGGGGGGAAGGTAAAAAGGAAAAAAGTAAAAAAAAAACCTGGGAAAAGTTTCATGACACTGGCTTTGCAGGCTTCCAGGTTCAAAGAAAATGTAGCAGGTACGGTAAATTTTAATACAAAAGAGATGGCATCTACCCAGCCTTGAGCTCATAATGGAATAAATCAAGTCAATTAAAAAAAAAAAAGAAGCCAACCAATCACAACAGAAACCTAAAAATACTTCACAAACCATGCAGACAATCAGGATACTAGACCCAGAAACGATGAAACAATTGGCTGCTACAGATCGTTTAACAAATCCCTGTAATTTTAACATGAATTATAGATTTCTTATTTGGATGCTCAATACCAAAGTATTTGCATGAGAGATGTATCCTGTTAGCGTCATGTCAAAAGCCACATGAAGTTACAAGGGCAAAGATCATATAGCAGTTTGGACTATATGGACTTCAAAAAGGGGAAAAAAGAAAAAAAAAAATAATCACAATGGAAGTCAGCAATATAGCTAGTAAAAAGATATCCGCTAAGATACCCAGGTTTCCAAAGGAAAAGTTAGGCTTTTGATTATGGATGGACTGGATACAAATCTCTGGTTCATCTAAATCATCACGGTATGTCATGAAAATTCAATTTCGACTTCCTTATGTATCCATTCTAAAAAGGAAGTCCTGCTTCCTGGCTGCACTTTAACTTCCTTAAATGAACTGTAGCTGAGTTCTAGTAGTATGTTATGAAAATGCACCAAGCAGCACAATTGCTGACCTCTGCTGAGGCCGCTGGAGTCATGAGATGTTGTTAAATGTGTAGCAACACAGCCTTCTGCAAGCACCAGCACAGGGGCTCTGCCTGCTCTCCAGGTTGGCTGCGCACAAGTAACACAGCTGGGACTCAGTGCTGTACTGACAAAGATCACATAATCACACAATTGTTTAGGCTGGAAAAGACCTTTAAGATCGAGTCCAACTGTTAACCTAACACTGAGGCAAATCTCAAGTGCTTCGCATCCAGTTGTCTACAACCATAAGGCTAACCTCATTTACAAAAGACAGCATATAGGAACACTGAAGATATTCATATGCATTTTTGTTAAATTGTCAGCTTACACCCCAGATGTTACTCAAAATTAAACTCTAGTTTACGCCGTGGCTAAATACATCATTCCTCAGCTTTAACATGGAAATGATACACAAGAAATAGCCAGTCAGTACAACAGAAACAGCTTGAATCTTCAGGATATTATAAATACATATATATACATCTATGTATGTACCACCCAGTACGGGGGTAACACTGTGGTTTACATACTTGTTTAGAGTGGGAAAATGTTGCTGCAAAACTCTTGTCCAAGAAATAAGTATCTGTACCATTAGGATCTGTAAATGTAAAGCATGATGACAAATTAGGCCTCTATTTGTAGTTTGGGTTCGGTGTTGGGGAAGGGAAGAGTGAGCTCAGTTTTGATTTGTTTTCAGGGTGTTGATTTTTTTTAATTTGTTTCACTGACTTCTCCCTTACCTATAAACTACAGTTGGAAAGAGACAGCATCAGAATACAAACACCACTTCAGCACCAAAATAAGGTGAAAAGGTTCATGTAAGTTTCAGGATCACCAAAGTACAAAGTGAGCTGTGACCAGCAGGTCGCGGGAGGTGATTCTCCTCCTCTACTCTGAGCTCATGAGACCCCACCTGGAGTACTGTGCCCAGACCTGGAGTCCTCAACAGAGAAAGGACATGGTTAATGTGGTCAATGTCCATGTGGCGGCCAGTGACGAGTGGTGTCCCACAAGGGTCAGTACTGGGACCAGTACTATTTAACATCTTTGTTGGAGACATGGACAGTGGGA
>VXBW01001071.1:545711-561435 GCA_013400375.1 Thinocorus orbignyianus | reverse complement strand
GATGATTAGAGGGATGGAGCACCTCTCCTATGAGGACAGGCTGAGAGAGCTGGGACTGTTCAGCCTGGAGAAGGCTCCAGGGAGACCTGATAGCAGCCTTCCAGTATCTGAAGGGAGCTACAGGAGAGCTGGAGAGGGACTCTTTGCCAGGAAGTGTAGTGACAGGACAAGGGGAGATTTAGATTAGATATTAGGAAGAAATTCTTTACTCTGGGGTTGGTGAGGCACTGGAACAGGTTGCCCAGAGAATCTGTGGATGCCCCATCCCTGGAATTGTTCAAAGCCAGGCTGGATGGGGCTTTGAGCAACCTGCTCTAGTGGGAGGTGTCCCTGTCCATGGCAGGGGGGTTAGAACTCGATCTTTAAGGTCCCTTCCAACTCTAACCATTCTATGATTCTATGAGCTGATTCTGGAGCAAATCACTTTAACGTCTCTAACAGAACTCATTCAGCGCTACCAGAAACCCTCTGTGTGCTTATTTACTAGTACCACATTCTCTGCTAAAGATCTTAAAAAAAAGAAAGCCCATCCCTGCATACTCTTCACCAACCTCGTGACCACGCTGTTCAAATGACAGCAGAACAGTTAAGTGGCCGAGTGGGCCTACAACCAAGAAAGCAAGCTAGGACTGGAGAAATGGGAACTGAGCCAATTGTCTAGACAGCAGGCAAAAAAAACATGCTGGCTAAATTTAATCAGCTGCCTCCTTTATTTTGTAAAGTGAATGGGTAGATTATAGCCAGGGTGACACGTAACTTGTGATTGAAATTGCCTGTTTAATTGTAATTTAAAAAGAGATGAACTTCATCCCAGTTCTATATCAATCATTCTCATACTTGCAAATCAAACCAAGAGCCATCTTCAAAATAAACAGCATCTGTTGAAAGTCTCTAACTTCAGCAGTGGCTCTGCACTCTTCCTATCTTTATAGATTCTTTTGCTGATCCCCTCACTCACCCCTAAAAGACAGAAAGCCCTTTTTCAGGCTACCATACGTTCTCTGCTTTCCACAGAGGGTCTTTTAAGATTCAGGATGGCAGCTTCTTTCTGGAGAAGGGGGCAAAGCTGGCAACAGACAAATAGCATGATTTATTAACATCTGACTACAATCAGTTGCACAGACTGCAGTACAGAACAGCTGGCAAGAAAGTGAAGAATAGTTCTTACTAGGGATCTGCTATTTAAACTCACTAACTATATCCAAATTTTGATCCAAAGGTCTTAGAGGAAATATAGGGAAATTCTAAAACATATTTTTGGATTTAAAAAAATAAAAGTCTGCCTTTGGTGGTACAGGTGTCTAAAACTCTTAACACCCAGTTTAACACTTCTCTAAAAGCTAAGGTGGAATTTCTAATTACAGACTTCACACAATACATTGCCCAGAGGGATAGAAAACAGATAGAAATGGGACATTAATAACAGTTACAGATAAAGCAGAAAACCATCAATCCCAAAATGAAGTGTTCATTTAATTTTCTTAAGTTGCCTCTCCCACCACCATTTCTTTGCCTTGAAGTATTGAATTTGAGAAAAATTAAGATGAGTTGGTAAGATTACCTCCAATCATTTGTTCTTCATTTCTAATGCAGCCACTGAAAATCCCAGTGGACATTTTCATGAACATCTGAATATTGACCAAAAATAAACTTGTTGTTTAAAACTTTAGCTTTTCACATAATTTGATGCTGCTGCTTTTGGCAGTAAAAAGATCTCTTAAGCAATCATACACACAATTGACAAATTTTGCTTTAATCCATTAAAAAAAACTATTCAAATGAAACATTTAATGATGAAATTGTCAATACTATAAAAGTAACAGCAGCCTTTGTAATAATTTTTTTTTTCAAAAGAAAAATGGAATTACCTTTCATTACCTTCTCATATTGAAGTAAAACAGTGCATTGTGATCCGTTTTTATTAACAGAGAATGGTATCAACAATAAACTGCCTTCCCAATGCAAGGGCACAGTATAAAGGGGGTGGGGGTGGTTAAGCTAGAAAAATATCACTAAGATGTATTTATCAATCAGACACCAGTTTAGAAAGTGTCCTCACACGTATGTGCTGGGCAATGTTTTACGAGAAACTCCAATTAGTTATAAGCTTATTTATTCAAACAGCAATAGCTAAGTAAATATTACAGAATACAGAATATAGAGAAAACATATTCAAAGTCCATAACCACAAACACTGTTGTTAAAAATCCTCTCCTGCACTCAGACACAGAGAACATACATCTACCATGAAATTCACACTGCAATTCTAATAATCAGTCTCACATCGTATCAGAAGTGACAGACCAAGAGCTAGTTATAAGCTTTTGATCAGATGTCTGTAAAAAAATAATAATAAACTTAAGAAAATTGCATCTGATACACAGATAATCTTGATCAAAGAGATTATATTGAAGTGAACTGTTACAATCACAGCAGGCTCCCATAATCACCTTGCAGTTTAAAAAACTGAAAAATAAACACTTTTCTGCTCAAAGGAAAGCATGGATATAATTTATTCAATCAGTACATTGCCTCTTAAAAATGCCTGCTAACGCGTAACTACAATATGCCAGTAACAACAATTAATAATATATATGCTTTATTTGTATATGCACAGAAACCCCTGGCTTATTTTTTTTAATAGGTGCAAATACTGAAAGGAAAAAAATAAAATTAGCAAGTGAAGTTATATGGAATCAATAGACTACTACTAAGTTAATGCATAAAATACAATGCTGCAGATTATTTTTGGTCTATTTGCAGGCTTGCTACTTTTTTCTGCGTCAGGGTTGCATGGGGTTCCACACATAATGCAAGCCAGCGTGGATGAGAACCACACTATAGACAAGAGAGGCTTAAAGGTTTTTAAAAAAAGGAATCATGTCTGCACTAGGAAAGATCCTGTTCTGTGTTCTAAACAGCTTCCAAGACTGCTTCACCTCTCTGCCTGCAACAAGTACCATAGCGGATAAAACAAACTTCACTATGGGTTGTCAATGTTTTATTTTGCTCCATATTCAAAACAAATGAAAATACAGACTTCACAAAGTGGATTTCATCCTATGTTTACTAACTTGAATGTATGGAGAAATAGACCAGAAGGCACACACTGTGACCATTTAAATAGTAAGAAACAAAATGAAGAGGCAACGGAAAAGTCTTATACTCATGGGAGAGCAAACACCTATGACAGCAACTTTCTAATAACCATAAATTTACGTCAATGAAATGGATGTAAAAAAAGGTAATGAAAAGAATATAAAGAAATACAAATGACCTAGTATAGCAAACTGATATGTATTTGATTCCAGGGACGAACGTTAAATGAATAGACATGTACTGGCAAAAGGCCAGCTCCTAACAGAACACAAACCTCATAAGATTCGAGTTCTGTTTTTAATTTCAAACCCATGAACTTTAAGTGGATTTGAAATTAGGCAAAACATGTTCATCCATTCCTATTTATAACAGGAAACACAAGCAAGCTCCAGTTTGGGCACTTGAAAAGAAGACAGTGACACCAATCATCCTTTTGCTTCCCAACCTGAAGTCTGGTAAAGCAGAGCATGTGTACCCTGCTCTAAAGACAACACAAAGGAGCAGCTCACAGCTGGCAGTGCCCCTCCTGGAAGACTGCAATGTGTACAGGTCTGCTGATTGTCTCAAAAGCTATTTTTTTGTCTGGTTGTTGTTGTTAAGTTTACAACAGAAGGCTTTTATTCAGGGAGGAAAAGGAAGGAGGAAAGGGGTAGAATGTCAGTGCAGGCAACCCACACGTTGCAGCAACAGTGTTTCTGCAACCACTATGGGCCAACAACACAGGGTAGACAAATTTGCAGAGATCAGCAACAACTCTTATTAGGCAACTAGATATAACTGGGAAATGGAACCAACATTTCAGGCATACAAACAGTCCTATTTCAGACCTGAAAAAAAAGCTGTTGTATATGAAACTCACTTGCTTTTTCCAGTCTCAGCAGCAGATCTAGACAGCAAGGTAGTATTCCTCTCAAACTTTTCTGAACGTTTTTTTTTTTAAATTATATGTAAAATTTCATTTACATTTGGAAGCCTAAAACAGTCTTCAAAACTGAATGCTAAGCACACCGTTAGTTCTGGCTCTGATGCTTGTCCCATAAGTTGTCATACCATCTTTCACCAAGATGTCTTGCTCTTTACCTAGAAAAGGGTCTAACACATTCTGTTTGAACAGAATTATTATCACCATACTTGGAACTAACTGAGAAAAGCAGATAGGAAGACGATATTGGTGCAGCTGGAAACTGCTATAGCCTGATGTCCCGCCACCTATACCGAAATTTGTCTATGGAACACCACATCCCTCTCTAGAATAGTTGGTGTTCAATACGACTAGTACAATAGCACACAGTGGTTACTGCCCGAAGGAGAGAATATCAGAACTGCTAATGACAAAGAGGAGCATAAAACTCATTCTTTAGCTTTTACTCCTTTCCAGTGAGTTCAATCAAAGCAAATTCTTTGGCAACAAAAGTTAATAAAAAGATCCAAGAAATCAAACATAAATCTGGTAATCTGCCGAGAGGGGAAGAGCAGAGGGGAAGAGAATTGGCAGGCTTTATTATTAAATACACTTTGTGTTATCCAACAGATCCAAGATTAACATACAGAGCTTGAATTCTGTATGGGAAATCTATTATACTGATGGCTGTCCAGTTATGTATATTGATTATTTCGAAAGATCTAATGCCATAAGTAAGTTTCTATTTTTCTTATGTTTGAGCTAGATCTAGTCAAAATTTTTCCATGGGAGCTGTTCCTCAGCAGTGAAACAGGTTTTCAATAAAACTTTTTTTACTTTTGTGAAAAGTATCTGCTTTTGGATGCTTTCCTGACATGTAATCCTACTAGGAAACCAGGACCTTAGAGCAAGTAAACTTATTTTTATAATCAAAACCTGAAGTTTTCAGTTTTTCATTTTGAAGTTGTAGTTCTCTTTGGTAGGAACCCTCTTCTAGTGAGACATCTTTTGGGGGCATCTCTATTCAGGAAATCTCTTCAGAATTCCATACTATTCCATAGTGCAGTGATAGAATGAGGAGTAACAGTTTTAAAATGAAAGAAGGGAAATTTATATTAGGAATTAGGAAGAAATTCTTTCCTGTGAGGGTGGTGAGGGACTGGAACAGGTTGCCCAGAGAAGCTGTGGATGCCCCATCCCTGGGAATGTTCAAGGCCAGGCTGGATGGGGCTTTGAGCAACCTGCTCTAGTGGGAGGTGTACCCGCACAGGGCAGGGTGGTTCAAATTAGATGATCTTTAAGGTCCCTTCCAACCCAAACCATTTTATGATTGGTACATTTCAGCACTTAGATTTAGATTTTAAGGGTGTAAGCCATCCTTTTTTCCAGTCTTGTTTATTTCCAGTTTTCGTTTTCTGTTAAGTAGAATTTGCAGAAAAATACTGATCACATGAGATCACAGCCTATTCTGACCTTGTTCAGAGCTAAATATGCTTAGCACTTGTGAAGTTGCAGCCTTAGTCATTGGCCTTCCCGCTCAAAGGAAGATCAATGAGAGCTCAGACCAATGTGGTTTCTGAATACAGGATCACTCTATCTTCCTGTCAGAACTGGGGCTTAATCTCACAGAATGGTCCTGTGAACCTATCAAAACCTGCAGAAAAAGAGCTTTAATGATACATTGGTTTAATATTTTTAATTGTAAAGACAGCTGCCTGGATGACCCTACACTTGTAACAGCTAGATATTTGAAGACAAACGCTGACAAACTTTCTACTGAAGCTGATTCTGATGTGGGTGATGCTTAAATGACAGTTTATGTGATTTCTCAGCTGTGTGTTCTGTAATTCAACAACATCTTTCACCAACTGACTGCAATGGAAATTGGACAACTATTTCATATACTAATGTTTAAAAGAAGCATACCAGGTTTAAGTCCTTGCCAGTTAAAAATAGATTCTATTTAAATTAAAGAATAAATGTCAATACTGATTAATCTCTCCAATTTCAAAATCAATAAAATCTTAACTTAAGATCTTTTAATGTGCTAAGTTTTTATGTGGGGGGAAAAAAAGAAAAAAGTTTTTTCTTGCTTCTAGACAGAAACAACAGTACCAATCTACAACAACAGCTACATGTTTATGGAAAGTGATAAATCCCTGAAAAGAATTGTCTGATAACTGAAAGGCTGCCACAAATTGCTTTACAGAAACATGAATAAAGTAACTTAGAAGCAAGCAAATTCCTTCAGACATGAGAAAAATAAGTGCCTAGAAAATCTGCATCTAATAAATTTTCTTTTAAACCTTTTACATAAATACAGCAAGATTCAATGCTGAATAAGAAGCAAGCCATGTTAAATTTAACAACTGACTTTTTAAAGCAGTGATTTTCTATTTTCCTACATTTTTTAATGAAATAAGCAGCCCTTATATGCTAGGCATTCTGGATTTAATTAATTTCAGAGACATTTAGATTAATTTTCTCCCTTGGAGAATACTTTCAACACACTAATCAACAGATTCTTAAGATTAAGTTAAGAACTACATTCATCATAAGCACTTTATATCTGTTATACAGAATTTTTTATATTAAAAATAAATACATGAAGTATAAATCTCCTCTCCCCAAACTTACAAGTCAGCAAGTCTTTCCACAGTAACAACTGCAAAACAGGAACTGAAATTATGAAACATGCCTACTATGAAATTTAGATTAGAGCATTAATTTTGCTACTTAGCTACAGAAATGTGCACTTTTAAGATGTTTTTCATGTTTAGTTAACAGTTTCGTGCTATTTTATACAGCTGCAATACCTCAATTGGATTTATTTTTTAAAAAATTGTAATCTTGTTCTATAAGACAGCACTAATTAGTTTCAAAACGACTCCTTATACAGTCAGATATAGGTAACAGAAGTTAGCACCTAAAGTTTCAAGTACTATATACTCAGTTTAACATCCATTATATAGAATTAAAAATGGATAAGCACACTGGCTCCACAGCCATAAAACTTTTAAAACTGCCTTTTATGTCCCATAAAGCAGATCTGTAGCTTCCCAAATTTGCAGCCGATTGCTAAGGGGGAATTACAAGTAATTTACTCTGTTTTGTGACATAAGAAAGAGCTCTCAAAGTAGTTTAAATCATGGCATCAAACCCACAAAAGTCTTAGAATAACTGGTCCCAGCTAATGATATTCCACACTTTCTAAATCATCTGTATAATGGAATATCTATTTTAGTACTCTCTATCCAGTAACACTGTTAGCCTGTCCGTTATCTCAGGACTTTCATTCCACCCACAGAGCCATCTTTTCTTATAAAATACACCACTTCTTCCCATCTACAAACCATCCTCCTCCTTCAGATTCTACACCCTACAAGGTATCCCTTGGTTTTACCCTGTTTGTAGTGTTCTCCTTCTCTTGCACCCCTCAATGCTTTTCTTTCCTGTGCACTTTTCCTTATTGTGCTTACACACACTTATAGTTGGGATAAACTACAAGGAGAAAATGATTAGTGGTGTAAATAGAAGTGGCAAAAGGAAATAAAAAAAGGCATCAAAAGAGATCACAATGTAAATAAGTGCTACAGAGAAAGGTGAAAGAGAAACAGGGTTTGCTCTAATAGAAAATAGAAACAGATTGTCAAAAATGGCATAGTAAGTCCAAAACTGAAGCAGAAATACAGATTACACCTTGTAACATACAGACCAGGGCTCTACTCCGAACAATCTCTCTCAGACAGCACGAGCAACTACTGCAGGCACAAAGAACTACAAAATTCAATTCTTCAGTTGTATCTCACAGCCTGGTTGCCTCACTCTCAGCTCTCCTTCAGCACAAATCCATATAAATCTTTCTATGCTTAACTGATTAAGCCTTTTTTACCCCTGCACCAGTGTTCTTGCTTTTCGTAGTATTTATTTAACTGTGGGATTTATATGTTTCTTCCTAGTAGAGGGAAAGGAATTAAGCATCTTCTTAACTACATAGCTACTAACAGAGTTGCATGCCATCCTGCATACTGCAGGATTCCTTAATATATTCCTTCTGGGTCATACAATATATATGCAACTAGAACTGGGCAGAAATTGGAGAATTAGAAGACTAGGTAGCAACTGTAACTAAATAACTTAATGCCATATTTAATAATCTCATAAAAGCATCAAATGTTCTAACAAAACCCACAAAAAGCTATTATCTTCCCTTATGTAAAAAACCAACGCTATTCCTTTTGCTGCCTCCTCAACCTCCAACATTTTACGAAAGGAACTGATCTTAGGCCAATAACAAGATGAGTTTAAATTTGAACAATGCGTAAGTCAAATGAGAGAGTGAAACATTCAGTTTTATAGCAGATGTAGCATTCAAATTGGAAAAACAGTCACGTTATTTTCTCTTCGTTTATTTCAAGAGAAGCACAATACATTGCAAATATCACTCTTACAGAAGTAAAAAATTAGGACTAATATACAAAGATTTCCTAGGAAAAGGGGTGGATAAGGAGGGATGACCAACACACATAGCTCAAAAGGCAAAGCCATTAAATCCAGCTTACGAGAATCATGTGTCTGGAATTAAAGAGAAAGTATAGGATTTCAGTATGTTTTTTGCTAAAGAGAAAAAAAAACAAACCCTCTCTCAACTCTCCCTCGCTTTACCAAACACTGAAAAACATACTGTAGAAGACATTTAGAAAATGTATAGCCCACTGTTAGAATTGCATTCTATATAGCTCACAATGAAATTATGTGCTACATTTATTAGGTGTCACTCAAACTTTATGCCACATTTTGCTGCTTTTGTACTTCAAACTTCATTATCGTATGGAAGTGTACAAGCAAGTTTACACATAGACATTATACTGTACAGCTACAGTACAAGTTAGGATGCAGAATTTGGTGCCCAGGAGGTACTCCTGAAAAAGGTTCATGTTTACACATGTATTTAATTAATTATTCTAAGGACTCGTAGGTGGCGACCAGTTAAAGGAAATGCAGTTCTAACTTTCTTATGCACTAGCAAAATAAATAACAGTGCTAACTGCTGCTTCAGCATCTTAAATTCATTTTAACAATTTTGAAAGGTTAAAGGATGACAGCAAAAATATAGAAGCTGTATTTCTGTATTCACAATGTATTCCTGAGAAGCTAACATACTCTCAGCTTCTCTAAACCATTTCAACACTTCAACCCTTTTGTTGTTGCAAAGCGAAAAAGGGGCCTGTGAAGGAAGTGTATGTACCCACTTTATCTCTCTTTGTATAATTCTTCCCAGTTTCAGTAGCAGGGTATAGATAACTCAGTTTCTGCCCCAGTTATCTAAGGAGAGGACAGCCTTCACTCTTGGCACATTATTCAAATCTATTGTTTTTATAACCTCCATTAGCTGTCCCGCTTCTTGAAAGTGAAAAATGTTACATAAATAAAACAACTGAGTGTTGGATTACAGCAGAACTTTGTCAGCATATGTTGTTAAGCAATCATTCATTATAGGCATGACATCCCTACTGAAATTTAAGGGTATACAGAGAAAACAGGGAGCCAAAACACTGAAATTATCAACACTGACCTCCACTGAGAAGGATAGGGCAATGACCAGTCAACAGAGCCATGATATGCAATGAAAGCAACTACTTCAGCTCATTAGGGTGACCCAGAATTCTGGGTGACAATTCTGAAAAGTCTAAAAGGATTTTTCATAACTTAATCAAGCAATGTAATAACAACTTTTTCTGGTGTACTGTGTGGAAACCAAACAGTATTTGTTGCTTGTTTCTGCATATACAGTGGCTTTGCTGTGGTGGTAATAATAAGGTGGTATTTCCACATACAGGTTTCAAATAACCAACACGTATAGCCAAAGCATGCTTGCTCAACTAGCTCGTGAAAAATGTCCATACATTTCTATCCATATTTAAAATCAACTTTGAGGGGAATTTTATTGCACAAATGAAATAGCAATAAATTAACATATCTTGGTCTCAGAAAAAATTACGAGATTCAGGCTTAAGAACATGCATTAAAATACCATTCACTATCAAAGTATTGCAAAAGAAGGACACTGTCTGAGTCTTGATTATGCTAAGTCTCAGCAAACCAACTACAGGTATCTGTTTTTTTGAAAAGTCGTTCTAAAAACACTTAAGCTAGCCAGGACGATTTTGACTCAACCAGGCTGGAGCAGTTACACCTAGATCTATGTTAGCAGAACGAGAAGGGTGGTAGCCTTCCATAAAGTTAAAAACAAAACAAAATAGAACAAAACAAGGCAACTGACAGTGAGTTAATCTGGTAATCACTTAGCTCCAAACAGCTGTAGCCAAGACCATGCTTGACATACCTTGCAACACTAAAACCCTATTGGGAGATCCTTCATTTTCTCCACTACTGAAAATGTTTAGTGGAAACTCCTTAGACTTTAAAAGAAGCCTGGTGAATGAATCCTTCCCCTTATGTTTATCCCACTACAGAAACTGGTATCTGGTTACATTCCAAAGGAGGATGGTGACAAATCCCTGCAGGAAAATCAACACTTGTCCATCTGAATTTTTCCTCACCTATCAGAAAATACTCAGTTCCACTCTTAATGCAGATCTGGACATTTTCTTTAGGAACTAAACAAAAGGATGTATATCAATAATAAAAAGAGACTTGCAAACCAATAACTGGATCTTTCATGCACATTCCATTGTATTAGCCTACTCAGAAACTTTGTTTTTATCAAAGGCAGGATGATGGAGAGCTGCCAGCTCTCGAAGTGGTTAATACAGGTGGTATTAACAGCAGTTAGACTGCTGTTTTACTGTACTCATGAACACATGGTAGCTAGGTGAATTCTTTTTATTTACAAGCTGTCATGGTTTCAGCTGAAATAGAGTTAACTTTCTTACTAGCAGCTGGTACAGTGCTAGGATGAGAATAATGTTGATAACACACTAATGTTTTTAGTTGTTGCTAAGCTCTCAAGGCCTTTTCTGCTCCTCACGCTGCCCCACCAGCAAGTAGGCTGGGGGTGCACAAGAAGTTGGGAGGGGACACAGCCAGGACAGCTGACCCCAACCGGCCAAAGGGATGTCCCATACCACACGATGACATGCTTAGCATATAAAGGTAGTGGAAGAAGGAGAAAGGGGAAGACACTCACAGTAATGATGTCTTGTCTCCCCAAGTAACCACTGTGGGTGATACAGTCCTCCTTTCCTGGAGATGGCTAAAGCACCCACCAGCTCATGGGAAGCTGTGAATTAACTCCTTGTTTTGCTGTGTTTGTGTGTGTAGCTTTTAACTTATTAAACTGTCTTCATCTCAACCCACAAGTTTTCTCCCTTCTACCTTTCTCTCCCACTGGGGGGTAGTGGGGTGCGGGGTGCATGAGCAAGCAGCTGTGTCATGCTTAGTTGTCAGAAGAATTAAATCACAACACAAGCCAAACAATATTCAGTATTCAATTTTTTTCTCATAAGCTTCTGTGTACTATGTTAATATACCAGCAAATGATATTAGGAAATAAGAGAGGCAGCCATGAGAGTAAGCTTAGATGTTTGCATTTCGAAATTTAATTTAAAAGTAAGAACTTTTACCATTCCTTCTACACTCATCACTTTACTCTAAAGTATACCGGATAAAAATTTTAAGGTTTATTTTACTGGAAGTATCAGGAACACATTAAGAATTATTTACAAAAGGAATCACACATCTTCCAGCCTTGTTCAGCTGTACAGATCTTCTCCCTACCATCAGAAGTCACTCATGCTAGTAGTCACTCTTTTACTACTGAGCCAAAAAAAAATGGACTTGTGAATCAATTGTTTTATGCAAGACAAGCTAGTATTTGGTAAAATAATGCAACAAGTCACAATGTAGGTTTCCAGTAATGCTGCCATTTGACCACAAGTTAATATATTTTTTCCCTCTGAACAGAAGAAGCGACTTAGACCAGCATTTCTTGTAACTGAACTGCAACTCTTAATGAAGTTACAGGAAGATTCAAAGGGTGGGAGTCATAAATAGGTAGGGGAAAACTTAATTAAAAAATTAAGCTATTAAAAAATAACAAGAAAAACAATAAAACCAAATTACCCTGATTTACAGCTGGAAGCAGCTCATTTCCTTCAGGGGAGTAAGGAGCAGCTATGATTATTAGCTGCACTGATTTACACTAGTTAGGGAACTACCAACTCCCTTAAACTGCTGGCAGTAGCTCAGTTTCTCCCAGGCAATATAAAGAGTATTTACACCTGCAGCTGATAATTACAGCTGATTTTCATTCCTTTTTTCCCCTAACACCCTGAGGAACTCAGCTGCTACCAGCAATTAAAGTAGTACAGTAGTAAATTTTTCCTTGGGGAATTGCATAAAAGCAGATGAGCCCAAACAGTGTTCATATTTGCAAGAAGTTTGGGTAACACTCATCTACTGTATTCAACTACTTTATCAGTGAAGAAAATCTATGTTGATTAATACAATTAAATATGTTGAAACTACGACCATGCTATTTTTCAAGGTTTATAAAATATTTTCTAGATACAACAGAGGCATACAGTAATTTTGGGCCAAAAATCACACAGATATTCAAACACTAATTACAGAAAAGACCTTGCTTTCATGCTGCTTTACTTTGGTCTACCTGAGCACCTGATCTAGTAAAAGCATTGCATCTGTCTCCTCAAGCCATCAGTGTTTCGAAGAAACTGTCCGAATCGCAAAGGTGGTATAACATAGCCTTCCAGTAGGTACAAGGGGCATTACTGGGAGATTTCTATACAGGCACACATGTAATGGGATTAGAAAAATCATCAAGCTTCTGCAAATGTGCTCTCCATCTACACTAAAATTTGGCTTAGCTTATTGAAATGATAAAAACAGTCTGTGCTTGCTGCTGCCTGCTTTACCACAGAGTGGTAAATTTTCAGATCCTTCCTATTTGTAAATGATAGCATCCCTACCTTAATACAATAAAAGCATATGCAGCAGTAAGCCACTTTTGGGGAAGCGGGCAGTTTTACATTGTACGGTAATGCAGTAAGTCCCAGGTTTATGCTATGAATTTATCAAGGTACCATTCTGTGTAGAGTGGTACATAGTGTAGAAGAGTGAAGTGTGTAAGTAGTGAAGAGTGAAACCTTCCTCCACTCTGCCCACCAGAACATTTATCATGAAGTTAGCTATCTTCCTTAAGACTGACATTTATTTGTAAAAAAAATCTGATGCAGAATATGTTAACTATACCCTCTGATAAGCCTCAACTACACTACAACACTAAACAATATGCAAGATGGAAAAAACCTCTTCACAATAGATCCATATTCATCATAATTAGCTTTAAAATATCAAATCAGAACTTTCTGTTTTTCTCCCCAACTGTTCTGAGAGCAATTTTCTCACAATTCCATTCTTCTCACGATCCTTTTAACTGAAAAAGACAGACATTTACCAGCAAATCTCTGAATCATGTAGTAGACAAAGGTATAGAGCATTAACCCATGGGTTTGGACTGGGGTTTTTCCCATGAACAGGTAAACATTAGTTTGAAGGTTTCCATTTCTTCTCTGAATTTACATTATTTATATACTGTAAAATGGAGCATTTGAAAGGAAGCATCACCCATGTACAGTCTCAGCATGAAAATTCTGAAAGTCTAGTCGGAAGAATTAATGGCAGGGTGGTTTTATTTTTAAAAACCACTAGTTATTTTCAGGTCATTTAATTTTACAACTTCACCTATTGCTTTTGGAAAACCTATAGATTTCAAAACACATGCAACATCACATCTTCCAGTTTCTATGTTCTTACAATTATATGCAGCTAGGAATGCGCATCTGTGCCAGAAATGAAACTAAAAAAAAGTTTCATAGTCTATGCTTTCTCCTAATTTATTTTTAAATTTAAACTAGTTCCTTTCACAATGAAAATATGTACTGTACTTTCCACTTGATAATTGCATAAGCAGAACTACTGCAGAGTGGATGTTGATGTAGCAGGGGCTGTAACCCCACATTCCTCACCAGCAGCCCTGTCCTCTGAGCTGTCATGGGACAAGGAGGCATTCCACATCTACACCCCCCTAACTATTGCAGGTCTCTTAGCCCCAAACACCATATTTTACTTTCACCTGACATGCAGATATGGTTTTTAACAGTCATTTTGTCATAAAATCCCACGTGGAGGCAAGATTTCATTAAATTACCTCCTAGCAGGAAGAGAGTAAGCCTTAAAATTGTCTTGTGACCACTGTATGTGAAAGGATAGCTGACGTGTATGAAGCAGCTGTAACTTACAGGCTACAGGGGCCAGTCAACTCAAATTAAAGACATTATAGACAATAACATGTTTATCTGTGATCAAGTCAGAGACAACATGAAATTAAAATTCTAGTTAACTGAACTAGGCATGTTTTATCAGGAGATTTAGAAAACATCTGCAAAGCAGTTTGAGATTACTTCTGAGTCACATTTAAGATCATAAAAAATTTAACACTAAAGCAAAAACATACACATAACTTATGCATCACTACTACCATTGTAATGCATATGAACATAGGTTCACCAGCATTCTATACCAGGTAAGGGATCCAATATCAAGAAGTTCATAAAGTTTTACAAGCTAGTAAGTTGTCGATACTTTACATGCATGTCTTTGTTACATATGATTAAATCAACAAAGAGTGATCAGAGAGGGACAGAAACCATATACTGTCCATACTCAGGGTAGTTCAGCAACAGGTGTTAATGGCAGCTTAGGAGAGATATCACTACCGAGCCCCACAGAACTTAAAGAGTATTTTTCATTATTGAACCTATTCTGGGAGAAGGAAAACCAAATCAAAACCAGCCTTCAAAATGCAAAGTGAAGTCCCATTAAAAAATAAAAAAAAAACCACATAAAAACAGAATGAATGAATCAAAAAAGAATTACTCCTACACCGCTGGCAGCTACTTGGGAGTTACAAATGTGCTCAGATTTATTAATGCAAAGAGCTGCCTGAAGATACAAAGATTAAGAAAAAAGTGGAAGTTAAATACAATTGACAATTAATTCCTCTCCTTTTTCCCTCTCCACCCCACTTACCCAAGTTAGGGGTCAGAAATTCCTACTTCTAATCAACTAACATATGACAAATTTAACTTACCTAAAGCAGGTAACCAGGCCATCCAGAAGAGAAAAAATTACTACTGGCTGTCAACCTCATCGCTCGCTAATTTCCCTGGCAAAGGATGCCACAAACATCTTTTCCATCACCCACTAGGTCAGCCTGTACTCCTACACGCACCCTACCCTTCANCAACTTCCACGGGCAGCTCCAGCATGACACCACGGACCTTCCTCACGTCAGCCGAGCCTGTTCGACCCCCCGAGCTGCCCTCACCCTCCACCCTCCGCAGCGGGCAGGGAACTGCCACCATCCCTACATCCCNACCTCCTCAACCACAGCACAGCCCTCTTCTACCAACCTGTCCTCTTCCACCAGCAAAGACCCTTCCTCAAAGCCTTCGCTACCTTTCTTCCCAGTCACTTTATTCCCTGTTCCTGGGGAGGGAAGAGGACACCTGAGGACTACATCTTCCTCCCCAGCCACCGGCAGCTCCCACCTGACCCTTTCCTCCGATGGGCCCAAGCTCTAGCCCTACTCCTCCCCTCTGGGAAAAGACACACCTTCCCTTCACACCTTTATTTTTCAGGGGGTGGGTTGAGGAGGGAGGTGGTGGTGTATTTTTTTTT
>VXBW01001071.1:513904-545408 GCA_013400375.1 Thinocorus orbignyianus | reverse complement strand
GTCATTTTTGTGGGTGGGGAGGGTGTGTTGTTTTTTTTTTTTTTTTTCTCCCAGCTTAAAGCATAGTTTAGGGGTTTTCTTAGTTTGCTGCACACTGAAGAGACCATGAAGGGCTCTTTAATGGATTTCCTATTAAAAGTACACAATACTTATACGTTCTTCTGAAAAACAATGTTCTTCTATTTACGCAGTACCTTTATTCCCAGACCGGTTCACAAGATGGGGCACTGCCTTTGGGCCACTGAATAACTCCATGCAA
Source organism: Thinocorus orbignyianus (assembly GCA_013400375.1). Classification (NCBI taxonomy): domain Eukaryota; kingdom Metazoa; phylum Chordata; class Aves; order Ciconiiformes; family Thinocoridae; genus Thinocorus; species Thinocorus orbignyianus. Next base: position 545,149 of record VXBW01001071.1, on the reverse strand, counting down.
GTCCCCAACAGGTGTTTACAGGATCCAGGTTTATAGATGACTAACATCACCTCCAAAATACAGCCACTTTAATGTAAAGAATGGAAGCCCAAGGACAGTAGAATGGAGGCTTTTTGGCCAGGGAGCCTCATACAGCTCTCAGGAAAATGCCCCTGGAAGGGAGCTGGGGTCAGGAAGCTTCCCACTTGGTGGGAAGGAGTAGAGCTTTTCTGCAAAAGTCAAATGGATTGCTTGCCCCAGTCTATCTTAGAAAGACAGAATTAAAGAGAAGAAAGAACAAGAAAATATTTAAAGGGTTTATCAAATTACTTCATTCAAAGCTCCATAAAGATGTCAAGCAACAGTATTTTCCTGTGTATTTCATTCACCTCTTGCATCTGGTCCCAAAGAGGCGAAGTGACTTGTCTTTTCCTTTATGACCAAATGCATCTGTCAATAGAGTTTCCCACTAAGTCTGAAAAAAACTTAGGTCAGGGTCCCTGTATTTGGAATGACATCTGTCTAGCAATAATTTTNGCCGCCGCCGCCGGCGGGCGGAGGGAAGGCGGCAGCGGCAGGTTTTTCGGCCAGGTTAACGAGGGAGGTAATTTACGAAGTCAGTCATCGGAACTGAATAGTCATTTTTGTGGGTTGNAAAAAACTTAGGTCAGGGTCCCTGTATTTGGAATGACATCTGTCTAGCAATAATTTTTAAAAGTTGGGGTTTTTTTAATCGATTTTAGAATGTAAAACTTAAGAATAATGGCTTTTTACAGAGATTTTTAATATATGCTGAATTTGTAAGACAACTTATCTGAAACCAATTAACATAAGTTACCACATAAACTCCCAAACTTTAAAAGAATGTGGATGTTGTAGTTCATAAATTGGGCTGTAGCTTGCTGGTATGGCATCCTTAAAATATCCTGCAGTCTTCCAAACTATGATGGTTTAGGTGAAATGTAGCTCTTGCCTTCTCTAATCAAGCTTCAGTCTCTGTTTTCAGTTCAGTCATTTATTAAACAAATAATTTATGCAACTTCTCTCTTGTTATCTAATTTGTAGCGATGAAAGGCTAGGAGTAAAACCATTCAGTGTACAGGGAAAAGTTGATTCCCAATTCACAAGGCCAAATCATTCAAGCAGATTTGGGTGTCTACACGTGTAAAGAACTATATAAAGGAAGCTTTCACTTCTTCTGACTGGGAAATGCTGATACGCTGAAAAAAATTTAAAGCATGGGCATAATTGCAATCTTACAGACTTTATAAGTAAATTGGCATACAATATTTAATATTGTAATATAATTTATATTATATAATGTTATATATAATTTATTTATATTATAATATATAATATATTATATATAACTTTTAATATAAAAATATTTAATACAATATTTTGTATTAAAGATACTAGTGTTTACTTTTTGCTGATCAAATGCTTGTGTGCATGCTATGTGTATAGATAAAAGATGGGAATTAGTCACCCCTTGCAGAATCTCAGGTACTCATTCTTACATTGTGGGCTCTCTTATCTCACCAAACAAGAACCTTGAAAGCATTAGAGATGTCAAATGAGTATCTTCCACGCTTTTATGGAACATAGGTATCAACACTGTTTTGCTCTTCCACATGGTATGCAAAGGCCTAATGTTTTAAAAATCATGTTCAACGTCATTTGTAAAAGTGTCTTCATTCATTTATTCAAGCCAAGTTTGTCTCCACCTGTTGAAAGCAGTAGGTACATAAAGCCTCTGGAAGTCTTGTCATGGTTGCAGGAATGTGACATTAATCATTTGTTTGAAGAAATTAATATAGCAAACAAAATTCCAGTAACAGCATTCAAATAGTGAAGTACAATCTATTTTAGCAAGAATTGTGTAGAGCCTTTAATCTTGAGTTAGCTGAATCATTATTTATTTATACACAAAACGTGTAGTTTGAATTTCATAGTACTATATTAAGCTATGAGCACACAGATCATGCTACTACTACTTTTCTGATACCTGTTCTATATCTTTATCCAAGTATTACAGCAAATAGAAAATTATATTGTTAAAATAAACATTTGGTTCTGTTTATCATTTGCTCACTACTTTCTTAAGTCTCTTTGGATCTCTCCTTTTCTGTATTTATATCCCATATAAAAGATTTCTTTTTGAGTTTGCAGGTTTTTTCAAATATAGGCATAGATCCAAGCGTAGCTGTAGTTGAATGATATACATTGGTGTATTTGGAATTTTATCTCTCAAAGTTAGATCTGTACATGGCATGTTTTTAATCCATAGTAAAGAAGAAGGTGCCACCTCTAGTTAGAGAATTCTTTGAGTAAAGCATAGCTTCATAACCAATGCTGGAGCGTTCATGTTTCCATCAGCAGTTTATATGATAGCTCAAGTGGATGTGAATTTTCAGTAGCAGTGATTCTCTTCAGTGCTAAGCTGTTTTCATTTATGCAAGTCCTTAAGAGCTGAGCCATCCTTAGGCAGCTCAGAGATTAAGATGTGGAGCTCAAGTCTGAATAACTGTCAAGTCTGCCTTAAAGAGCCATACTGTCATTCTGTATCATTGACCCCTCCTGATCAGAAGTCGGAACAAGCCGTGCAAGGGTTACTCCACACAGATGCAGCAAGCAGTTCTTGCAAAAACTTCTTTTCCTACCTTCCACTCCACTTTTCTTCATTTGCTACTTGTCACTTCCAAATCAAACCTAGTCAAGAGACTCTGCGTTTTATAGAAATGAAATTAATGAGTGGAGAAAACCTGCTGCTTTTATCTAACTGTGGATAGGAACATTTCCTGGTGTATCTGGCCAAACCAGCATCTCAGGAAACAGAAGATAATACCAATATTTCTTAAAAATTATTTGAAGTGGTTCATTCCTTTGACAGCTCCAAATTTTCTGTTCTGAAATCACATGTAAAAAAGATCTTAAACCAGCATACTGTTTATTTTTAATAAAGTTACCTATGTGGCAGATAAACTAGAAAAAAAAGAAAAAAAAAAAAGACCTAAAACCAAAACCCAAATCTTAGAAAGCTACTAGAATCTTGACTATGGTGCCTGTTAAACTGGCTGCTTTTAAGCAAATCAGTTTTCAATTATTTCAATTTCAAATTCAAATGTTTCAATTATTTCCCAGGGTTGGAAAACCAGACGATAACTACTGTACCAAGCTAGATAATCACAAGCTATTGGCACTGGCTTCATTTACTTGTGAAATGGAAGCCAAGAGCAAAATTTCTCTTTGGAGGATTAGCTGGAAACAATGAACTTAGTGGAATTTTACAAGGAGAAACATAAGACTTATGCATTGTGGCATGCCAAAACCCCATTGCCATACTTAAAGAAAACTTGCTATTGAAAAGCAATAATTTAGGCAAGCACAATTACATAGGTAAATGTATTAAGTTATTGTAATTTTTCATGCATTCTTTTTCTGTCAAATTTTAAACCCAACAGTGGAAGAAAAGTTAAAATAGATAATGTCAATGAGATCTGACAACTTGCATACAGGATTAACTTTTCATCTAACATACATTTAGTCTTTGTTGATTAAAAGCAAACATGTGAAAACAGACATCAGCAACCCACACTGCAATTAATTGCTGGCAAAAATGAAGCATGTTTTTACAATCCTGGATTACATGCCACTCATTTATACTTTTTTGTCACCTGGCTACACAAGACTCTATGACTACAGTTGAGCAACTAAATTCTATGTGCCATTCCAAGGCCTACTTGGAATGGGACCAATAATCAGCTTCTGACCAACTATGAACTAGTTTAACTAGCTAATGTTAGAAATACTAACTGGAAATGTATATACCAAGGACCAAGGACAAAGGAAAGTGTGGTTGATTTTTTTTTTTTTTTTTTAAAGAGGCTTAAAGGCTTTCACTTGTAACTTTGAAGCCAGTCCTGATGATAGCAGAGTATTTTATCATATGTTCATTTAAAATAAAACAGAAACTGCTCTCTGACCACCGACTACAACGCAGACCTCCCCCTTGATGCCTTAAACACCGTATTACGAGGTCATTCTCAGCCTTGGTTTTTCCATCTCTGGTGCAGGGAGCTCCTAATTCCCCATCTACCTGCCAGCGTTTCCAGGGAAACTAAGCAAGAGAAATGCTGCTAATTTCTGAAGCAGCAATCGGGACAAGTTCTGCATTTGTTTTCAACTTGACCTGATGTCACCTGACACTATGGAAAATGGCCCAGGAAACTCTTTCTGGTTTCTGCCTTTTTTTCCTTCCTTAGTTTTTTTTCTTCTACTCTTGAGGAGCAAGGGGATCCTCATCCATGCATTTCTGGAAAGGATCAGGTCTTAATTCCCAAAGTGAAGAGGCAGAACAGAACACAGTCTGTTTATATAATTTTCTGCCTTTCGTAAGAGTTTCTGCGTATGTGTGTACTTGTGTATACTTTGGTAATCTCTTAGGGCCATTGGTGAACTGAGCCAAGCAGGTGTATTTCTACACCTCTGTGAAAAACCACAGGTATCTAGAGGCTTCAGCATGTTAGGGAGGTCCATGTGAATAGATCTTACTGCACAGCTGGGGCCATAGGTCTAGCCTGACTATCTAGACTTCTCCAGCACTGCCTTCATTCAGCATCAAAGGGTGGCATCACTTCGAAACCTACTGATGTAAATAACAGCAAAATCTCCATCTGATATCTTGGTAGGTTTATAACAAACCCCATGCTCAGCTTTTTTAATCCTCCCCCAGAGTTAGCCACACAGAAAAATGTCCTGATAGAGCTCACAATCTATCAGATTCTTGGAGGCCAAAAACAGAACTGAAAAAACTTTTGTTTAAAAAACACCTACAATTATAAACAAGTAAATAGAAACATTAAAATGAAGTTGCCGAAAACTGAATTTCCACAAGAATCAGAACCATCAGTGTTCTGTGGCTGCTACAGTCATTAACTGTTACACATTTGGCACGATTCAGAACAGTCAGCACACTGCTAAACCGATTATAACTGGATCCACTTCAACATATAGCTTGTCACGAGAGGGGACTAGAATATTGTGACCCATAAGAAGGTCAGTCTTTGGGAGTGCTGAGATATGCCAAAAGCGTCAGATTTTCTAACTGCTGCATTAGTGAAGATCTGCATGGTTTTCATCAGTGCTGACGTGGAATCAAAGGGAGAGAGAAGAGTAAAACAGAGAATAAGTGTCATTAAAAATGTAGGCACAGACGTTGCTGTTTTATTTTTAATGCAAGAGGACAGTAGTAGAGTGACCACTGGCTAATAATTATACCGCATACAAGAATATTTACACTTTGCTAGTAATTTAGCATCTTAAAGGTCCAACTCAGGTACAACTTTCAACTTTTGAGGACATCACTGATTAACAGGAAAGTGAGAAAATCCCTGCTTAGAGAACAGAATATCAAAGAAATTGCATCTAAATTAAACAGTGAAACTTTGCTTAACTTTTCAGCAAATAACATAGTTCTACATATTAAAATAGCTGTGAATTTTTTCTTCTACTGCATGGAACAGTGTAATCAATTCACAGGAGTTAAATGCGGAATATTCAGCCCAGAACAGATCATTGTACAACTGGTTAGCCGTGACACAGTAAAACCTTGTTCGTAAAGCAGTCTTTTTTACTTAGTAGACCAAATCTTTACCGTGTTGTGGCAAATACCGTACTTTCCGTTTTCTAATTAATGGGCTCCACAAACAGAAACAGCATAAATGCAGGCATATGTATTAGATTATATAGCGCTCTTCCACTTGAACATGCCAGAGCATTGCTACTAACACACAGGCAACAAGCTTTAAAAACATGGTATTTTTAACGTGGTAGTATTAGTTTAATGGCTAAACAGCAAGGTGTAGGGGGGTGGGGGGCGAGAGGACTGACTGTACTGTAATTATATAGCATCAATCAACACTATCCACCAAATCGTAACGTGACTTGGCCTGCTGCACAAGACCAAATCGGCTGGAAACATATTCTAGGCACCTGTGGGAGAGATCTATAACGAGAATGATGGAAACCACAAATTTAACAGGTTTTATTTAGTGCTATCATATTTCACTGCATAAGAAAGCATGAGTGCCTTAAAAAGATGACTTTACCGGGTAAGCACATTGTCAAAACTTGTTTCAATAATATATTTGTTTTTAATAATGCATTAGTCTATAATAACCTACAATAGTAACTCAAACTGACGTTATCTATAAAGTGTAAGATCCAATATAATTCAATTAAATACCAATCTAACAATTTTTATGCAAATTACTCCATCTTGCACATTCCTTTATCTCTAGGGATCATTCTCAATTTCCTTTTCTGTAGCTTTTCTAGCGCTACACTGCATTTTGGTAATATCACTACTGAAGCTGAAGACAATATTTCAACTATTAAGCCTACCAGAAAATTATAGTTAGATTTATATCTGTTTTAGTCATACAACTTTGCTTTCCAATGATTTTTCAAAGTACTTTTCCGTAAAGACTAGAAAGTTCAGACAGGACACCAACATTGTTTTCGGTCTATTCTGACTTTCAAACTAGTTTTTAAGTATATTAATAGCCTTTGTACAAGCATGTTCATTAGAAAGAAGGCTGTTAGCACATCCTAGATTGCCAGGCCCTTCCCATTTTAAGTCCCAGTTGCTTATAACTTTGCCAGACATTAAATGCTTGGGCTGAAATTTTCCATGCAATATCTGTGCCTCAAGCTGAGATGTGTTGGAAGATTTCAGCTAAAAAATACAACTATTTCCAAGAATGAGAGTAGGGGAAAAACATGCTGTTTCACTCGTGGAAAAAAAAAAAAAAAGGAAAAAGAAAAAAAAATCAGACATATTCATTGCAAAGCTCACTTGCTCTCACGCACTGCCCTGAAATTGGCAGGAAGGAATCTTTTTGTCTTTTTGTTAGGAATTACGTTTTGTTTTTTTTTACTTTTCCTGTGAAAATCAACCCAGTATGGGCTACTTATAAGCCTTTGAGAAATTGTGACCTATATGAATTTACTACAACGTGGGATTGGAAAGAACTGCCTAATAGCCTGAATTCAGTCCCATGCAGCCGTGACAAATGTACAGTAGATGTCCAGGTCCAAGAGCTCCACAGCCAGTATTGGCATATGCTCCTGCAAGCCCTTGGCCCCAAACCACTCTATTATAATACTCTATTACAACACACTGAAAACACGAAGCATGAGATTAAAGCCATTATGCCAGTTTGGTACAGGAAGAAAGCAGTAGAAGCTGGAGGAAGAGGTGGGAAGGAATTGCTAATACAGTCATTGAATAAAATTTCAAGGTGACCTTGGGACCAGACTGCTGGACAAACTGCAAGTCACGGGGGAAGGCAATGGTCCTTTTGCAATTTGATACAGCGGGAAGATTCCTCTTGACCTCAAGTTTGGCCTTCAGTCCCAGCAGCAAACACCACTGGCATTTACATCCACACTGACAAGATTTTCATCTCTGGTCTGGGCATTTCTGGGTTTTATTTGTGAACAGAGAACGGTATCTGTCTCTCCAGTACTTCTAGCGACCCACTGCTGTGACACAGAGGAGGAAGCTGATTAATTGAGAAGTCAGATAAAGAGCTAACCCTGCATCAGCAGCTGCAATGCCTACAGACAAATGGACTCAACTGGGAAGATAAACCCAGACTGGACCGGTACTGGTTGAGTCTGTAGGTGCAGCAGAAGACTACAGTGCTCAACAACCCACATACAACACACACGTGGCTTTTTCAACATTAATATCCAAATGATTGGTCCTGCCTGACCAACTCAGTGACCACCTATGATAAAGCGACTACATCAGTGGGCAAGGGAAGAGCTACAGATGTAATATGCTTGGATTTCTGTAAGGCCTTTGACATGGTCCTCCACAACATCCTTCTCTCTAAATTGGAGAGAGATGGATTTGATGGGTGGACTGTTGAATGGATAAGAAATTGGTTGGTTGGTTAGTTACATCCAGAGAGTAGTGGTCAATGGCTCAATATCCAGATGGAGATCAGTGGCAAGTGGTGTCCTTCAGGTTCTGTACTGGGACAAGTACTGTTCAATATTTCATCAATGACAGAGACAGCAGGATTGAGAGCACCCTCAGCAAGTTTGCAGATGACAGCAAGGTGAGTGGTGAGGTTGAAACACCTGTGGGACAGGATCCCACCCAGAGGGACCTGGACAAGCTTTAGAAGAGGGCCTGTGTGAACCTCATGAGATTCCACAGGGCCAGGTGCATCTGGGTTGGGGCAATCCCCAGTATCAATACAGGCTGGGGGGATTGAAAACAGCTCTGGTGGATGAAAAACTGGACCTGAGCCAGAGCCAACAGTGTGCACTCATAGCTCAGAAGGCTGAGCGTCTCCTGGGCTGCATCAAAAGTGCAGCCAGCAGGTCGATGGAGGTGATTCCAGCCCTTTACTCTGCTCCGGTGAGACCCCACCTGGAGTATTGCATCCAGCTCTGGGGCCCTTAGAATAGGAAAGTTATAGACCTGTTGGAACAGGTCCAGATGAGGGCTACAAAGATGATTAAAGGGATGGAATATCTCTCTTACAAGGACAGGCTGAAAGAGTTGGGGTTGTGCAGTCTGGAGAAGAGAGGGCTCCAGGGATACCTTATTGCAGCCTTTCAGTACTTAAAGGAGGCTTATAAGAAAGATGACAAACTTTTTAGCAGGGCCTGTAGTATTAGGACCGGAGTAACAGTTAAACAAAAAGGGGGTAGATTCAGTCTAGATACAAGGAAGACATTTTTACAATGAGGGTGGAAAAACCTGATGCACAGGTTGCTCAGAGAGGTGATAGATGTGCCATCCCTGGAAACAGTCAAGGTCTGGTTAGATGGGGCTCTAAGCAGCCTGGTCTGGTGAGAGGTGTCCTTGCCCATGGCAGGGGATTGGAGTAGATAACTTTTAAAGGTCCTTTCCAACCTAAACTATTCTATGATTGGCACCAACGCTCATGTAAGGGTCATAAAGAATGAACAAAATTTCAGCTTGTTTAAACTTGTTTTTTAAATGTGTAACTTGCAATTGTTTCCTATTTTGGTATGCTTAGCTGATTTCGCCCCTGTGTTCAATGAAGTTCTGGCACAGTTATTACACTTTTTAGTACCTTTTGTTGTTAACAACCTCTGGTTTCTTTACAGGGGCACTGTACAGACACAATCACTCCAACTGAGTCCAGAGCACTGCTCTGTCATTTATGTTACAAAGGCACCTGATATAAATGAAAATCTTATGTTGTCAGAGTGACGTAAATATCTAGCTGTCATCAGCCCAAACTTTGACTTGGAAGCAACAAATTAACTAGCTGCAGTTCTGGTAAAGATTGTGAGAACCAACTTTGAAATAGTAATCGTAGCTCATTTCTGTATGAGCTTAGGTATTACACTAAATGCTGTGGTTCAAGAGGCTTGGGGTGAGTTTCTACACAAGTTCATGTAAACTTCTTTTGGCATGTGGAAATTCTGGAACCATAGAATCATAGAATCATCCAGGTCGGAAGGGACCTCCAAAGGTCATCTAGTCCGACCTCCCTGCAGTCACAGTGACATCCCCAACTAGACCAGGTTGCCCAGGGCCTCATCGAGCCTCACCTTGAATATCTCCAGGGAAGGGCCCTCAACCACCTCCCTGGGCAACCTCTTCCAGTTGACTATCCCTGGTCAAACTGAAAAATTATATAAACCCATTATGCTTTCTCTTCATATACACTCTACAGAAATGCCACATGCATTTACAGAGAGCTGTGATTATAGCATGAATCACATCAACCACATGCTTATGTTTTCTCCAGATTCAACGTTTTACAGCACTGCTCTGAGTGACTGCCCATCAGGAACACTTGTGGTGCAAGGACAAAATGTGATAGATTCACAGCTGTTCAATTCCGCCACAAACATAAAGATGAGCTTCCTGCTGAGCCATTAAAGACAGACAACGTACCACATATCGGTTCCTAGTCACATTCAACTTTGGTTGGCACTAAGACAGCTGGGCTATATTACTGCATGCCTTCGCATCGCCCACAAGCATTCAGAAACCAAAGCTTTCTGGTACATTGTGGTACCAGAAAATTGTGAATGGAGAGTGGTAGTTAGTAGGCCTTAAGTTCAGGGCATAGCCATAGAGTGAGAAGTTCTCACTTCTGTGGAGAAGTGGCTATAGAATTGATGGAAAATAGAGGATAAAGAACTACATCTGCTTCTGCTGTGGAGGCCCTATATGGTGAAGATAAAATAATACTAGTCTTTTCCACAACTAGACACCTAATGTGGTGCTTTCTTTTCTGACTGGAGATTCAAGAATGTGGTCTGAGGAAATACAGAGCTCTTAGAGATGGAGCTAAAATAATTGAGAATTGCAGTGTAGGCATACAAAGTACAATAATAAAGCTATGAACTCTTGAAGTTTGGAGACCTTGAATTTATAATCTGATATTTGTGAATACTTTTAGCCCTGCATACCTCAAGTTATAGATGGGCAAACTAGGAGCTCGAGTAGATACCAATTCAACATTAAATTATAGCACAAACCCATCTCCCTAGTAATACATATAACTAATACTCTCATCATATATCTACATTATGATATGATATCAATATGATCTTTATGTTTATTAATTTAATGTGATTTTACTTTCAGAGTCAAGGTATTTAATTTAGGATGGAAAGGGCAAGAGACTTCATCACAACTTTGCTGCTCTCCCCTCCAAGTCCACTTTTGAATCCTGTTTTACTCCATTCTTACCTGTAGTGGACACCTAGAAAATCTTCATTCATGAAAGAACTATTATAGGATCAGGACCTTCATTTGATTTGTGAACATGCTACTAACTGCAATCTGCATTGAAACCAGAGAACATCTGAAGAGAAAAATCAGAGAACAGTATAGGAAATACAAATCCTGCTCTTCTAGAGGTGAGTAATGCCTTAGTTTTATTATTTTCTTTTTTCCCTCCTCTCCTAAATGCATGAAAGATCTACACGCTTTAAACATTGCATAGTCTTTGATTCTGCGTATGGACAATGTGAAATAAACTTTTATTATTAACTTAACAAAGTATTCTCAGCTAGAGGAGAAAGTGCCATTCAGCAGTCTGTCCTAATTTATGTTTCTTTCATCCAAAAGCTTTACTGACCTGTGTAAAAGTCAGCATATGCTTAACTCTATAGGATTAATAAAATGAAAATTTTTGTAATTTATGTACATTTATGAACACAAGAAAAACAAAACAGGGGAATTATAAGTTTAAAAAATTAGGACCTCTATGGTCAGGAATTTCTAGAAAATTAAGGTATTCAACACAATAGTGAGTTATCAGTACAGAAGAGTTACTTCTTATGGTAACCCTGAACCTCTTGATGAAAGTTTCTGTTCCACAAAGAAAATGCTATATGCAGTTGTTGACCCTGAGCTAACTTTGAGGTTAACTTCACTTCTTGAGTTTCTCAAGAGCTTGATTTCTCAAATTCATGTTGCACAATCCTTTGCATTGATTGTGCTTGTTTAGAAATTAAGAAGGAAATCAGGAACAACTATAGCGGATGTAAGCTTTGTTAAATATTTAAGGAGCCTTAGCACAGTTAAGTCTTTTTAATGAGGGAAGAAATCTTAACTATGCTAAGACACTATAAACACTTAAGTCTCCTTAGGAGTTTAGAGTAGCCCAGCCATGCTAGGACACTGTTAGAGCTTAAAGAAATTTTAATTGGTTAATAAGCCATAAATTCTTAACCAATCTTAAAAGAGTTAAGTGCCATAATCCCAAATGCTTGATTCTTTTATTCAGTCAAAATGATCAATGAGGTCAAAACCATAAGCCTCTGAACTTCAGTATAATTTTCCTTTGTATCACTGAGCCAAAGTCTGCAACGGTGCTGAACCAAACCTTCAGTGACCAGTGACCTCAGCCTGCTCTGAATTAATATCTCTTTGCCATTTGGGTGAATTTTAACTAAGAGCTTGGTCCTAAATACTGGTTGCCTGAAATGTTAGCAGAATCCTGCCCCAAACCTTCTGTGTAGCTCACTAGATGTGGGATCAAGCACTGGCTGCCTGCCAGTCTCTTAGTTCCCAAGCCAGTGACTAACTAGTGACATATCCTGTGACCCATTCCTATGATGAGGAAGATTAAAAAGATGTATTGAGTATATGATTGAAATGTATTTATAAATAAAATTTAATTATCTTGTTGGAAAAACAATGAAATTATAGTGCTTCCTAAGAAAAACGCCACAAGCAGTTAGTGATAGCTTTCCAAATGTCTGCTCCAGGTATGTTAGTGAGCTGCATATTGAAAGGCTAGGATAAAGTTCCTATGCTTTACATGCTGAAGGGTTGTAACTACCATGTAAACCATGCACTTGTAATCAAATTATGTGTCCATCTCCATCCCACCTGCTAGTATGCTATTTTTAAGATACACTTATTTAAAAATTTTAGGTGTAGCCTAATTTATTGTTTTTTATGATTGGGTTATATATATATATTTTTTTTAGGGCAGTTGATACTAGTAATTTACTGGCCCTTCACGGTTAAAAAACATCAGACCAAAAAAACTCAGTCTAACATAATTTAACAGGGCAGTCACTATAAACAGAAACCTCTGACTGTGCAGCCAGTAGTCCAAAGAGAATGTGAGGATTAAGGCAATATTCCAGGAAGAATTATGCAATTAAATTATTCAGATTAATTTCATATATTATCTCACAGTGATATAACTGAGAAAATACACGTATTTATTAGAGAGCAGTGACTTTCTTACAGTTTTAATAATTATTACAGGAGAGAGGGACCTTTTAAAGCCACCTAATAACTTTGGGCATACTGATTGTATACGCTGCTGCTTTTAAGTCTTAGAGGTAGAAAAAGGTTCCCTCCACATATATTAGCATTTCATTAGTGGGAATGTTATACATACTCTGACTTTGTGCAGAAAACTAGTTTATGACAAAAAAGAGATCCTTATGAATAGAAAGTGAGTTTTGACCATTACTCATGGATTGGAATCCATGGCTGGCTCCTTGATACAGAAGGGCTCTATGTACTAAGGCCCTAAACTTGTAGGATAGAATAATGTCTCAGAGTAACGATGACTATATTGCCGGTGAAAAATTTAAGCTGCATTTTTGCAGCTTTGAAATGAATCAGAGGACATTTATGAAGAGCAGTTATGCTTTCTATGAACAACTAAACCAGGTTTGAAGGGGTTTTTTGTTTATTTTTCTTTACCATGGAATCACCTTAAGCAGCAGCAGCTCATAGCTAGATGTTGTAATTCCTGCTCCAGGTGTTTGGTGTGACATAATGCAAGGGAAAAACAGATGATGAATGAAAAAAGACAGCAGGCACCACAGTTTCCGTGGCAATGAAAGAAGATGGAGTTGAAAATTTTAAGGCCTTACAAAAAAAAAAAAAAAGAAGAAGAAGAAGAAAACCTTGTAACATTAGGCCTCTTTAAGGCAATTCACAGCTAGAGAGTTGCGAGGTACAGTGTCAAGTGAACAAAAGACTGTCCAGAGAAAGGAATCCAGTCCTGGAGCCACATCGAAGGCTCCCAATGAGGGAGGAAGACAAAGAAGCCAGTAACTAAACATTTAGCATGCCAGATGAGACATTATTGTAGTATGCATGTTTCAGACTTGCTGAAGAGAGTCCACATGGCCTCAGAGTTTTCTGGTATTGCCAACTATAAATACTTGAAAGTGACAGTCAATCTTCAAAATATGGCGCCTTAAAAATAACTAGATTTGTAAAAATAAATATCTTACATGTTTTTGTGATTACTATCTGTATGTTCAGAAACAACACAAAATTTGGTTCAACTGTTTTTTCAGCGACCATAAAAATTCAAAATCATAATTAAAAATATATTGTTTAGAGAGATGACATTTCTCTCTTCTATCACATAAGTTTAAGGGCTGGGACACATACCCAACTTCCATACCTATGAGCTTCTTCCTGTATCAGTCAGTTTTACTGGAACAAACTCTAATTATGCCCTTCATTTAACGTTTGCTGTTGCCCGAGCGTAGCTCAGCTTAATAACGCAATTGCCTTATATCTAACAAATCACTACTGCCTGAACAAGACCAGTCTCAGGCCTACCTGAGGCAAGAGAAGAATCATTACAACTCTTGATGATACTTATAATTCATGACTAGAACATTGCTTCTTTTCATCTAGCAATATATAATTCCTAAATGCTATTGAAGCCTAAGAAAGCATGTTATAAAATACCTACTTACCACAAGTTTCCTGGATTTGGAACAAAACCATTTTGATATTTAAAAAGCAATTGCTATGTTAAACAATACTTTTGGAAAAAAAAAAGTTATTTGCAGAAAAGCTGATTCTTTCTGAACACTTGTAAAGGTGCTTATTTCATCTATCTGCAGATATTTTTGAAGGACCAATTATGCTTTTTGGGTATGAGAATAGATTAATTTTTCCATCCTTTATAATTGCTATAAATTGGTTCCAAAACTGAAGTTATTGAAGTTACATGTATTACATATGTAAATGTCACATATACACACAGATATATATCTATTTTATTTCAAGATTCTCTTGACTGGCATGAGGAACAGGATGGACTGGCAAAATGAGTGTCTCTAGTAAGAAATTATCTATATATAGCCATCAGCTACTCAGCCAACCCTCCTAGCAAAACCAGGAAGGTGTCTGCTTAGCCGTATTCCATCCTGTTTGGTTTGAGCATGGCTCAAGTAATTCCTCTTAGCTAATTCTTTCTGGCCAATTTTTGCCATTTTATGGTTTAGCTACATGCTTGCTTTCCCAAGACTGGATTAAAATCCAGGCCACTCTGGGAATTTTTTTATTTATTTTGGGGTGGGAAGGCTCCTCATGGCATCAATTTTAAGTCGCATTTCTAAATACCTTTCTTTCTGGGGTTATCGGTCTTCTGGGCAGTTAGCAACTGCAGCTATTACAGTGTTTGTCTTACAGCTTTGGCGAAAAGATACTGGAGATTAACAGATTCTGATAGACTGGAATATTTTCCTGTCCTCCCACCTCATTGTACTAAAGGAATATTAGCTCCCAGATACATCAGATACCTTATTTGTGTACCAAACACTGATGTGTTTGGATATTTGTAGTTAATAAAAAAAGTTTCTGGCCTGATATTTACTCAATCATTGTTGTGGCAAAATTCATTGTTTCATGGTAAAAACTACTCAACCGTTGCCAAGGTTGAAAATAGTAAGAGTATGTGAATGCTATGTTGTTAAAATAAATTGTTAAGTCTCTGCATTTAACAATTTCCAATTAAACATCAGAGAATGGCTGTTGGTAGAAACCCACGATGCATTTGTTTTCTATTGGCACTCAGTAGGTCTCATTTAGGTCATTATTGTTGCCTGTGTTCAGTAACAAGGGACAAATAAAGAGCTTCTTTCTTTTCAAAAAAGTCACTGATTGTGTTTCAACTTCCGATACAAAAATTTGTACTGTGAATTCTTGATCTGTTTCATTACTTCTACAGCTTTCATACCTCCCGACAGCTATATACAAAATAAAGGTGTGGGGAGGTTTCATGGCATGGTGACTTTTCCCAGCTATTTGCTAGTTATCTGATGCCACAAGGAAAATAATTAGGAATAGTCTAGAGTATAGTCTATCATTCATTCTAATGAATTTGAATGGATGCTTAGATTCTAATGAAGTCCATAGGTCTTAGGCACACAGTTGAATACTTGGCTGTATGTTTAGACATACTTAGGTAAAAGAAAATCCACAGAAAAAAAAAAAAAAAGAAAGAAATGCACAAAGTTAAAATTTAAATATATTTAAATATATTCACAATACACGTTTTCAGAAGTAATCTCCACAAAGGTATATTTATTTTTCAAGCAATATTGTCTTTACTTCTAAGTTGTATTTAATTCTGAACTTACCTGCCTGTGACATAATAGAGAATCACCGACGTACCTCCTTCTCTACCCCATTCTATGTATGTACAGAGAGTAATCTGTTAACAGGTGAACATATATAATGAGGTTTGCAATGCTTTTTTTTTTAGCAGCAGACATGCTTTATAGCTTGTGACATCACAACAATGCTAGCCTATTGTATTGTTTTCTAGCAGACCTATGTTACAGAAACAAACTTCCATTTGTGCAATTTGCACAAGCAAAAGGTAAATGGAGCTAATTCTAAAATCTTGTGCTGATGTTAAAATAAAAAAAAAAAGCAGTATTGCCCCTATTCCAAGAATGCTACAGCAAATACATCATAGCAGTACAGTGTAGTACACTGCTGTGTCTGCTGGGCTGTGCCCCCTTTTGCTTTCTGTCACCAGCCAGCCAAGAGTGGTCACTCACCACCAGCCTTCAGGTAGTCAACATGCAGACAAATATGGTTGAAAAAACATGAAAATTAAGGATCTTTATTTATATGTAGTGCTGTATGGACTCTAACCCTCTTCTCTGCCTCAACCTGTTGGTCTGCCCCACCTTGCCTTTCTTCTGCGGCTTGCAGCTGAAGAGCAAGATAGAACATGAGCCTATATGACCCTCAGAAAGCCAGTTTGCTCCTGCATCAGGAACCAGGTAACAAGATCTGTAACTATATCAGAGCCAGTTCAGACCATGGATGACATGGCCCTTGTTTCTCCTCAGTAATGACTTCCTTCAGCTCTCGCTTCCCTCTGTGCTGCTGCTATGCCTCACATGTCCACCAAAGGTCAATCATCTTACATGCCTGCCTGGCTCCCACTTGCCCTCCTTAGAGGGGCAACTTGCCTGGAGCTACTAGCATGTGTCTGTTTGGACAGATAGCCTTCAGGCTTGGTAAAGGCTGGCCTAGAAGGATCAAAGAGAGTTGCCCCGCTTTGATGAAGATTTACATTTCTGGGCCACGATCACTATGAGTTTGTGCTCCATCTGTGATGCAGTGTGGGCTCTCCAGTCACCTGGAAGACCAGCAGTGTGGGCACAGACTCAGGTGTCCATGTTACTGGAGAAGAAAGAGAAGGGTAGGATCTCAGAAACACCCTATAAACCATCAAAGTGGACATTAAGAATCTGTGTTAATTAAAGACCAGCTATGCTGTAAAACCCTGAGAGGTATCTGTTGTACATTATTTATTCATTCTGCTCTGTAAGTGCTGTGACTAGCATGACCAACCAGATAATTCATGTAATGGTGCTTCATAAATACAGCCAGGCAGAGACAATGTCATTCCTGGAGCTAGAGTATTTCAGGAATGATGCCTGCCAGTTCTATTTATATTACCCAGCAAAACTCTATTCTCAAAGTACAGCAGCAGGCAATGAGACACATCAACACAGACAAGCCTGTGAGACAGATCTGCCCATTCGATCCCTGCCCTTAAATTGGTGAAATTGGTTTAGATTACCTTGCTTAAGTTGCATCTTTAACTTGTTTTTTAATGTTATTAACATTTGGAAAAATATCACACAAACTATAATGCAGACAATTATGGAACAGCGTGGCTAATCTTAGTTCCCTGAATAAGACTCATTTAACACCAATATTGAAGGTGTTGGGGAAAGGGAAAACTGTGTCTAGGAAGGAAGAAATTGCATATATGAGGACTTCCGATGTGTCACATCACACTGATTTTATCCTAAAGAAGAATTTTCTATCAGGAAAATCCAAACCCCAATAATAAAATCCTAGTAGCATCTCTGTTTAGCTAAATAAACAACATTTTTAACTTCTAGAGGCACAGGAGCATTCAACGGAGTTTACATAGATGTATAGGAGTATGGCCTTACACTCTTCTTCTTCAGTTTCCAATATGGATTGGAGACAAATAGGAGTGTCACCTCCAGCCAGGGCTGCAATAAACTAAATAAAAAAGGGAAAAAAACCACAAACCCAACCAAGAACAAACCGCCTCTTCAAAAGTGAGGTTGTCATGAATGTGGCAAGTCCTTTATAGTCTTTTCAACTGCAGCGGAGGTGTGGAAAACAATCCGTTTAAGACAATATCCCAAACAAAGACTTTGTGGTGATGCGGGGGTTAATTACAAACAACAGAGGTTCATTATACATTCCAGAATGTTGTCCTCTCACACAAAAGGCGCTCTCACTTGTTAAATGTCTAGCCTAGACTATCAGAAATTGCACTACACTTGCTGCCCCTCCCCTTATTCCCGGACTTTCTTACCCTGGCCTCCCCCGCCTCCGCCTTCCTCCCATCTCCTTTGAAAGATAGTAATTAAACACTAAAGCCTCTCAGTTTCTGCAGCACTGCAGGGGAACTCCTCCCTGTAATAAGCTCCAATTACTGGCTGCGACTGCAGCTGATGAAGGATTATCCTCTCACTCAGCTACGGCAAGCTCTAGAGTATAATCTTCAATTAGTTCAATTCATGTAGCACACTGGCAGGCAGGCCACTACGTTTCCCACGACTTACACAAACAGCCTTTCTTTGACACCCCCCAACTCTGCACAGATGGTCCCAGGACTGTCTGTTGCAAAGTTCAGTGCATCTGGCCCCTAAACCCACCTAATGCAGGCAGCAAAACAAAGACTGGGACTCAAGTGCTCTACAGTACCTATTTGTTTCAGTAACAGCAGNGAAAGAGAAATTATTCAAGGAGTCAGAAAACAGGTGGATAAACAAAAAACAATCAACAAATCTTCTGGACCGACGCTATAAATCACTTCTTGTCATTTTAACTGTGCAAATTTCTTAAGAAACCAATTTCATACTAATTTAAGTTATATGGCTGCAACAGGCAGGAGATAGGGAGGGCAAAATTAAAACTACAAGTGCATTTGTTGCTCTTTGTGTTTGGGTGTTGCAGATATCCTCAAGAAATATTTGATTATTTTTTTCCCCGCAGCGTTTCTGTTCAGTACTTGAACAGAAGGTTCTTGTTGTGAACCCAGATTCACTCTGGGCTCCGACTTCTTGCTTCTGCAGCCTGGTATTTTATATCGTCCACGTATCAGCTTTCTCTAATTGCTGACTATAAAATGAAATACTTCTACCTACTTAGAGAAAAGATTTGAAAGCAGGTGAAGTTTAATTAGTTGTTGGTCTTCCTCTATCAATGTTTTTGATGCTGGAAGGCTTTGCTCTATGATAGCTAAAAAAAATAAGTATGTGGACTACAATAGATTAGTTCCACTGACGACATCATTCCATACGCTGAATAATTCTGTTGCCACTGCCTTCAAGGAAAACTGTACCTAAAGGCATGCTGCTCCAAACACCGGCTTTCACAGCCTAGTATTGACATCTGTCAGATGTCATTTCCACTGCTGCCTCCATGTGGCTGCCTATGCAGAAAACAAAAGGGTTTGTTTGTGGGTTTTTTCCAAAATGGGGGCTTATCTCTACCTGCAAAGAGGTTGTGTAACCTTGCAGGGTGGATTACAGGAGATAGCCAAATTGTGGTAGGGCTTGGTTTGTAAAATGTCAAATACCTCCTGTAACTTTCGGCTAAATGGTCTCTAGCTGTTCTTTGCTCTCCCCCTGCTCTAACCTTTCCAATTATTCAGCGCTATGGGTGTTTTCGTAGAGAACAGAAAAAATTAAAAACCAGCCAATACCCTAAGGAACACCTAGTTTGTAACGACGTTTTTCAGAGTAGAAGTTATATTCAGAATTTTAGACTTCAAGTGCCCTAGGTTGGTGCCGTGTGAACACATGGACTATTTCCAGATAGAGGCAGAACACTAATGAAGAGGATCTGTAAGAGAATACCCTTTCTATTTCCTACAGATCCTGGAGCTGAAGGAATCCAAGTTGCGGATTCCTAATATTTGGTAAGGATTGAGGTATCCTGCCATTATGAAAACAACCAAATGTTAGAGAAAAATATTCCATAAAGTTAACTTTCCTTTCTGCTTGGAACTCATATTAAAAAACCCCAGTTAACAATGGACTACCCTCACTCATCATGTAGACAGTTTTCATACATGTTTCCATCCCACATCTGCATGTTAAAAGGGGTAATTACTTTTACTTAAATCAGAAGACTGTTTTCAGTACTGCTGTGAACACCCAACTGTAGGATCTGATCATATTATAGAATCATAGAATGGTTTAGGTTAGAAAGGACCTTGATGATTATCTAGTTCCAACTGCCATGGCCACGGCCAAGGACACCTGCCACTACAGCAGGTTGCTCCAAGCCCCATCCAGCCTGGCCTTGAACACTCCCAGGGATGGGATATCCACAGCTTCTCTGGGCAACCTGTTCCAGTGCCTCACCACCCTCACAAGAAAGATTTTCTTCCTAATATCTAATCTAAATCTCCCCTGTTCCAATTTAAAACCATTACCGCTTGTCCTATCAAATGACAGTCTAACCTAGTTTAAATTTCTAGTTTCAGCTCTAGACCCTATCAAGTGCCATTTTCAGCTAGAAGTAAGGTAGCCAATACAGCAACCTAGCAGAAAAATCCCTTCATCTGGTAAAACAACCCATGTATGTATATATAACTATATGTATTTACACTGTTCCAATTTAATATCTGCAACTACTCAATGAGCAAGCTCTGTGGATAGTCTGTGGCTAGTGCCCATGCCCTGACATGCATGACACGAGTAATGAACAGGAGGAGCTGGAGGTCTGTGTGCCATTACTGGACTAGAGTCTCGTTGGGATCACAAAAGAGGTGGCGAGGTAGCTCACACAACAGGGGTGCAGCAATGGCCGGACAAAGGTGTTTTAGGAAAGACAGTCTGGGAAGATGAGGAGGGGGAATTGCTCAATGGGCGAGAAAGCAGCAGGAACACATGGAGCTCTGCCCAGGAGACACAATAAGGCAGCTGAGAGCTCAGGGGTCAAGATTATAGGGCAGACAAATACAGAAGGCATGGTGGTGTGTATCTGTCTGGTCAAGAAGCAGCCATTTTCAGATAACTGGAAAAACAAGCCTTGTATTTACACGCCATAGTCTTTATGGGAAGCTTGAACCACCCTCAGTACCTGCTGACAGGCAATGCAGCAGGAGATTTCTGGAGTGCATCAACAACAGCTCCCTGATACAGGGGACTAAGGACACAACTGGAGGAGCGCTCTGCTGGACCTGATCCTTGCTGACAAGGAAGATCAGGTCAGGAGAGAGAAGATTTGGGGCAGTGAACAGCAAAGTGTGTGCTTGCTTAAAGCACAAACCAGCAAAGACCAATGAGTTTCAGGAACCCGATCACCTGCTTGAAGTTAGGTGCACGCTTAAAAGCTTTCCTGGATCAGGGCCAGCATTAGCCGTTAATATAGACACTGGGAAAAAAAACATTCCATAGCAGTTATAATGCATCTTCTAAAGAGCAAACTGTCTTGAACACTGTACATACATTATTGTGCTCAGACTTGATGAAGCATACATAATTATAGTATTTGCTTTAAACAATGTGCTATGTTTCATATAAATACCATAAATAGGAGGCAAGCTGGACAGGGAACTATGTCATACCTTTTAATTGAGAGCAGAAGGTTTTGTGTTTAAAATCTCTTTGGATAACACCAGTCATGCCCCTTTTAAACTGAATCCTTAAAAGACAGTTTTCTTTCTAGCCTGCTAGGAAATACAAATAAAGCATAATGCGTTATTACTGAAAATATTTGTAAAGCGTTAACAAAGTTTGCAACCACCATTATTAACTGCACAATAACAGGGGCTTTATTCATCAGGATGAACATGTAATTTATTTCATGTAAAAATCATTATCACAAATATCAAACATTCTGTGGATAATAAGTGACAGGGCAATAATAAAACAAAAAGAGCTTTGTTTCAGGATACAAAAGAGAGCTGACCCTTTTGATTTATTTGTTTTTCTGAAGGAAGGAAATGCTCATTTAGCAGATTAAAAACAAAATAGGGAAGTTGAGTGACAAAAATCTTTGTGAAGATGGTACTTGTATGGAAAGATAACAAGTGATTATAACAGAAAATGTGAACAGTCCAGTGTAGCACAAGTATGATCAAAGATGTGGAAAAAAAAAGCAATTAATCTGTTTTGACACTTGCCTGATGTTGTGTTAAATGTATGTGTGTGGATTTAAGGCATTTAAACTATACTCATGAACAGTTCTCTTGAGGGAGCACCTAGTGGTATAATTTTCTTTCATCTTGCCATAAAGCAAGATGGAAAACATTTCAAGAAATACAGCATCACTGGATTAATCAGATTTATTTTCCTTCAAATGTGCATTTTGTATTCCTATAGGAGTGTTACCTTGAAGTTAGTGAATAGTTGGAAGATTTATTTCAACACAGGTAGAAAAGCAGCTCCAGAGCTCACACAATTTCTTTTTGGAGAAACTTCTTAATATAAATAACTGAGTTATTCAATGTTAGAGCATATCAGGATAATGGGAAGATTTCCTCTTTTCAGGCTACAGGGAAAAATCGCAAATAGTTTGTTCTAAATCCAAGACAAGTGCAGGATCTAGAAGGCTTTTTGAAGTCTGATACAATTCGATACAATAGTTTTATTCAGAATAGCATCAAATTCAATTGCATTAAACATTGAGTTGAGGTGTAATGTAAGAACTGCAAGGTGGTAAGTGGTGAAAGGGAGCACGGCCATTTGTAATTGTTACCACATTTTTGATGCGAGATCCCAACTGCAAAAGTCAAAGGGAGGTTTTGCATTAATTTCAATGAGATCATGGCTTCACACCTGTCATTTGTGCTCTCAAATGCTTGACAGTTTTGTGGGTTTTTTAAGTTACTAAACAAGGTATTTGACAGGAAATACAAACACGTGGTTGCAAATAAGAGAAAGACATGACTTTTTCAGTGTTTCTTCATAGTGTGCAAATATAAGTCAAGGCTTCAACTGTAGACATTTCCAGGGAGACTTTGGACAAAATATCTTGTTCTCCAACCTTGCAAAGGCAGCTCTACTCAGCTGAGATCCATTGCACTGAACACAGAACAGAAATACCACTGTCACCCTAGCTAACAGGCAAGTAAGTGTTCCACATTGAAGAGGTAAGTTTTGAATACAAGAATCCCGAGCACTCTGTTCTGGAGAGGTAGTGCATTGAAACGCAGGAAGATGGCAAAAGGTCCCCCAAAACCTCCCACCAAACCATCAGCCAAGAAAATCCAGTGGCCCCTATTCTTGCCTGCTTGTTGCTTCTGAAAGAGTGAAAAAGCAATGGAAAAATAATGATTCTTTCACAGAAAGGATATAGGAAAAGGCTGGTGTCCTATTTGTTCATCTATAGGAGTGCTGACTGCCTTTGCACTTGGAAGAGGTGGAAAAGGGCAAACTAAAAAGATAAAAACCTCTCTCAGGCTTGTCTGTCCTAATGCCATGCCAAGAAGAGGCAGTGAAATGGAGCAGTATGGAAGTGGGTAACGATCTAATTTTGAGTGAGGGCTTAAGGACAATGAACTATGAAATGGTAAGATGAACGTGTTTAGTACATGCAATTTAGACACATGCTGACAAAAATAAATCAAAAGCTTCAGGATTCCAGTTAGAGGCCACATTACTACAGCTGAAGTCTCAGACCTTAGGAGCAGTGACTAGAGCATGTTAAATGCAAAAGAAGAAAGGTAGGTAGGGGAAAAAACCTAGCCACAAGGAACCG
This sequence comes from Thinocorus orbignyianus, assembly GCA_013400375.1. Classification (NCBI taxonomy): domain Eukaryota; kingdom Metazoa; phylum Chordata; class Aves; order Ciconiiformes; family Thinocoridae; genus Thinocorus; species Thinocorus orbignyianus. The sequence goes on along the minus strand of VXBW01001071.1, from coordinate 521,598 downwards.
CTGATATAAAAGAATTTCTATTCCGTGCAGCCTTCTGCCGACACTTAACATACACCATCATAGCCTTGGAAATGGAGAGTTGTAGATACAAATGTAGACTTGTCAGTTTGGAAGGAAACCATTAAATTAGTCTTAGAGAAAGCTGTCAGACTCTCCCAGCTCATGAGGCCTGAAACACTACGGGGCCTGTTCTGCTGTCATTTATGCCATGCAGCTTGGCTTTGGGTGTCACGTACAGCATGAGTCACCACATCACTCCCAGTTTATGCAGAAATGAGCAAATCTTGTACCCTTTCTTAGTGAGGCAAGGAGGAAGCTGCCTCCCAGAGGGGTCTTTTTTTTTTTTTTTCCAAATGAACTAATTACAGCCATTCTTGCTTTGACGAGCTTACATTTTCCTGCCCTGTGCAAAGCACGTACAACACAACTCAGCGTGCAATTGAGACTGCTGCAGAGAGAAACAAACTCTAAGATGATAATTTCTGTGATATGTGTAACTTTACACAGCTAGCTGCCATAACGTGGGTGAATACAACTCTCCTGCACTTGCAGAGTATCACCATGATTGCTGTCCCTCACCCCAGCCAGTCAAGATCAGTTGCTGTCCAGTTCACTTCTCTCTCATGCTCCCTTCTAGATCATTCATCTCCTGACAGCCCCCTTCACATTTTCCTCTCTTCAGCTTCCTACACTTCACATTTTCCTTTTGAGCCTTGTCACGTTCTTCAGCCTGCTTCTTCCTCTTCACATCCTCCAGCATATACGTGAGTGTACAACCCTGCGCTCCAGCTGCATTTCCAAATTTCTTGTAACATCCTGGCTAACTTCTCAAAACACCACTTCTCCTTACTGCTCCTGACAGTATCCTAATAACTCCATGTCCACACCACCCTGCCTGGCCCCCCTGTCACAAGTAGCCTGCTACCTCATTTCTCAACAGCGGTTCACCCGCATCCTGTTAGAAACAACGTAGTCTTGCCAATCCTAGACATTAAGCGATGCTCATAGTAGCATGAGCTACAGAGATTTTTCCAGAAAAACAAACAAAAAGCCACTGTAGAATCATTTTATATTTTGGGGGAGGTTGGTTAGTGGGTCTTTTTTTTGGTGGTTGGGGTTTTTTTTTTGTTTGGTTGTTTTTTTGTTTTGTTTTGTTTTTTTTTTCCTGGCTCTGTTTTTTTCTTTATCATCCCACTGTAATATAGACAATTCCTCCAAAGTACGTTTACACTGCTTCCACATCCACTGCAAAGCAAATGTAAGACCTTAAGCTAAAGTGTTTGGAACATAAGCTAGTAAGAATTTAGCTGTGCCTCTATACAGTGATTTCTTTACAATTTTTTTTTATTTCAGGTAATCTGATACTTTGGAGAGTTGTAGCAGTCACATTGGAAGATACTCCCAACAAGGATCACGTCTATTATGTTTCACTGCCAAACACGGGCAACATGCTGAGAAATATGTAATTACATTTACTATGTGATAATCCCTTTAGATGCTGTATCTATGGTGATACCCTTTTTAATAAAGTTGTGACAAGGGAAGAAGCCTATTATGTGAATGAGAAGCCTACAGGAAAGTGATGAAATGCATTGCCCCGACTTTCACCCTTCATGTCCTTATTACACAGCTCACGGAGGAATAATCACACCAGAGGCTGAAGGGATTGCAGTGTGGGTATCGGCCATGGAGCACTGCTAACTTATGTCCTGGTTCAATCCCCTTTAAATTCAACAGTAAAACTTGCCTGAATGTCATTGAGAGCAGATCCAGGCCCCAGAAGTTCACAGAAAACAGAAACAAAAGGGAAAAAAAAGAGGATAGATAGCACTGTCTGCTACTCATGTGTTGGGCTTGAAAGTAGTAAGAAGGGGCCACATTTAAAGTGGACCAGCCGAAGTTCAGATTAGAAGAGAACTGTAAAAAAAGTTTTGCTGAAGCAATGGAATGGATCTGCTGCTGCCAGAAGCAAGCATAGACAGAAACATGGAGCTGGATATAGGCAGAAATGCATATTGCTGTTATTATAGAATTATGTTCTGCTGAGATTTGGGTTGTTCAGGCCCTTTTTGCAGCAGATAAAACTAGGAAGAAAATCCAGTACTGCAGGTAGGATTCAATTATCCCAGCACATGAATAGCAGATGCATTTGGCAAGAAATCATCGAAACTTCAGAGCTGACTTTGGTAAATAGTGCAAGTGTGATAGAAAGATAATTACAGAAAGACAAATTTAATGTTAATAACAGTTTGACACACAGCTGCACGTTTGGGAGGGAAGAAATCAGAGTGCACTCTGGGCTGTGTTTGGTGGCATTGGAGAGAGGGGGTGAAATACAGAGTGCTATATCATATAAAAAGAATGTAGGAACAAGTATTTTCGATTCAAACTAGAGGCTCTTAAGGTAGAAATGAAGAGAACAGAGTCATCTGGTTATTTTAATTGACCACAAGTTGACTATGAATTGCTGATATGATGCAGCTATGGAAAAATATATTGGGATTCATTAATGTTTCCCTGAAAGAGAATTATGAAATTTATTACAAGAGCACTCATGAGACTTCATGAAGAATGTGTGTGCTGTTCTGGTCATATGAAGATGAAAAACAGAAAAACATGTTAGCGGAGGAATAGAAAGTAGACTGGAAAACAGCTTGACTTGCTTAGCCTAGGATTAAGTAAGACCCAACAGGGAGCCTACAAGGCTATAATTGCTCAAGATCAATAATAGGAAAGGAGAAGCATTATTTAGATGAAAAATAACGTCAGTCCGGCACAAAATGATATAAAATAGGAATAAAACTAGACTCAAAATTAGAAAAAGAAAGAAAGATTCTATATCAGCCAGCTTCTTGAGACATGAAGAGAAAAATCTCTCCCTACTTTTCAGGTGGTGAGGCGAATTTACAACAGACTAGCCTAAAGCTTGGAGATTTTTGCTGGTTACATGTTTCTGAAAGAGGTAAAGATTCAAGTTAGTGAGTACTAAAAAGTTGCACAGAAATCAGAATTTTAAGGAATGGAACCAAGACAAGATAATACACTTGCCCTTGGCTTTGGCACCTCTCAATTTTAAACCCCCTAACCATAAAACTCTGAAGTTTGGTTACAAATTTGTGCATATAGTTGAATTTATATAATTTTGATGAAAGACAGCAATAAACTAACTAAAAGAATATAAAAATCACACGGGTGATTTTTATCTGATGGAGCAAACATTCAAGGTAAATTTATTGTGCAACACATTTTCAATGGAGTTTAATACTGATGTTTTGCAGTAAGGCTGAAATTCTTTATAGTTTTAGTTTCATAACAGTGCCCAGCTGGAATTTCCATTTCAAGTTATTATAATACAGAGCTTTACAGTGGTATTTTAACTGGTCGTTTTAGATGGTTTTCACACAGAGAAGTTTACTTGAATACCAGATATACTGTAAACATACTGAACATCTGGTAATCAAGTATAGTGCACAGTAATCTCCATAAAGCCTGTATCTGTGGTGAAATCTTTTTAATAAATAGTTGATAATGGAATGAAGTTATTAAAAGAGTTACAGCACACATGGTCCAGTCCAGCAATTATTAATTCCTTAGCACAAATAAGAGCTTTCAACTATCCATTTTACTATGAATCTTGAAGATGAGACTGCTCTGAAATGAGTGTCAGCATAGAAATATTCTATTTGCAATAGAAGAAGACTCCATATTTCTATCCAACCATTTCCATAGCTATTCAAACATCCGGTGAACTCTGTTCTCAAACTGTACATACCCCACTTCATGACAGCGTAACCCCAAGAGTCTTCTCTTTTGGCTGGGGCACCGTTCATTTTACAAAATGGGAGTGGAGGGTCGCTTTAATTTGTTGCCTTGTAAGAAATCCTTTGCCAAGAAGCAGTTCATGTGCATCACTTGAGGTGACCATTTCCACCCCCAGCAGCCGCAGAGAAATTTTCTTCTCTGAGCAGGCAGAGCACCTACCTCTCCTTGCTCAAGATTTCTTCAGAGGACTCCGAATGCAGTGGTATTATATAGATACGGATTCATTTATTCTATTAACAAGCTGGAGATCTCCACCTTTAAGCTCAATTCAGTGATGCTTCACAACATCACAGACAAGTCATTATGCCAGACCTTAGGTTGTATTACCTGATTAGCATCTACTTTTTATTTCCAGAAACACTGATTAGAAGAAATTGTTAACAGAATATTTTTGTGCATCCACTTCTACCAATGTCTGCTTAGAAACAAATAATAACTCTGAGGTCAGTTGTTTGTTCTTTTTTGGTAGCATCTTTTTCCCCTCTTGCATTTATCATTGATTCTTACTCTTAAATCAAATAATCCAAAGTGGAGTTCATCATCCACCTTGAACTACCAGGTTTGAAAGATTGCATGTCTTCAGATTCATAGGGGCAGTCTGTTTACACTACTGAGTATTTTTCAGCCTCAACTTTTCCAATGACTATTTAAGGCCTCCTGTACTTTTTCCGTGAGTGCTGGCACATCGTTTAAATCACTGGTATGACTCATTAGCTTATTCTGTATTTTAGCCAGTTAAGTTCCTTACACTACTCTATATTCCCATTTATTTTTTTTTTTTCTTCAAGTAATCAATGTCAAGACAGCTTATGAAGTTTACGTCATCACACGTCAGTGCCGTACACCCCAGGCTATCTACATCTGCTGTCAGAGAACTGCTTCTGCGGCATCTTACCTCCCCACATGATACATGTCCTCAGCTGCAAATAGTTCCACTGCCATTTTGTTTCACATATAGCTCTGGATGAGAGGCTGAATGTAACCAGTAACAGTATTATTCTGCTATTGATGTCTATCAAGATATCCCCCCACAATTGTTCACCTCTGATACATGTGCAATCAAGCAGGAGACTCTTACCATTAATTTCTGCTGCCAAATTCTCCATCTACCCTACCTTGCAACGTGTCCATAATCTGGTTTCCCATTGTAATCCATACTTCATATTCTCTCCTTTTGTCTATTAAGCCTTTGAGTCTTCTTAACACCTTCACGGGTGCATTAGTCTATGCCTGCCAGATGTTCTCTGCGTCCTCACCTGAAGCAAGGCCTTTGGACTCAGGTAAGGAGCTTCCTGTCAATCCAGGAGTAGGACTTGCCTGGCTCCTGGGATGAACAGGTCCTCCACAGCACCAGCAGCTTCCTCTCAGAGAGATAAGGAATGTCTCTTCCTTCACATTACAGGAGATATTATCCTCCAACATCACATAGTTAGGTCCTAGAAACAACATCAAACTAGTTCCTGGCAGTGGTGGCAGGGTAACAAGACTGGCTACCTGACTTCTGCTCATCCTCCCCATATCCTGCCTTGTAAGTAGTTTGCAAAGAGGCTATTACAGTGTCCTGCAGCAGGCAAGGCTGTAATATGTCTCCATTCTGCATTTACCAGCACAGTAAAGGAGGTAGGAAGAGGGTGCGTGCTATAGCTGTCAGCAGTGCACCTGACACATGACAAGTTGTCTAACCAAGTGATATCCCAAGCACAGACCAGGGCAGAGGCATTCAGATGCTTGCAGAATCATAGAATTGTGAGATTTGGAAGGGACCTTGAAGATTATCTAGTTTCTACCCCCACCATGGGCAGAGACACCTCTCACTAGAGCAGGTTGCTCAAAGCCCCATCCAACCTGGTCTTGAACACTTCCAAGGATGAGGCATCCACAGCTTCTCTGGGCAACCTGTTCCAGTGCCTCACCACCCTCACAGGAAAGAATTTCTTCCTGATATCTAATCTAAATCTCACCTCTTTCAATTTAAAACCATTACCCTTGTTCTATTACTACACTCCCTCGTAGAGAGTCCTTCCCCATCTCTCCTGTAGACCCCCTTTATGTATTGGAAGGCTGTTATAAGGTTTCCTTGGACTCTTCTCTTCTACTGGCTGAACAATCCTGCCTCTCTCAGCCTGTCTTCATAGGACACATCAGCCCTCTGATCATCTTTGTGGTCCTCCCTTGGACTAACTCCAATAGGTCTATATCCTTCTTATGCTGGGGGCCCAGAGGTGGACACAGCACTTCATGTGAAGTCTCATGGGAGTGGAGTAGTGGGGCAGAATCACCTCTTCTGTTACCTGGTGGTCACGCTTCTTTTGATGCGGCCCAGGTTTTTATAGCAAAATATCAAAATCCAGGAATGTTTTTCAAATATACTAAATAATGATCCATTTTGATAAATTCGGCAGGTATTCACCAAATCTGATGTAAAACATACTAGCAAAAATGTAGATATCTAAGTTAAAAAATATTGATCTTAGTTATCTTTGAACCTCCTTCAGTCCTTCCCACCTTCAAAGAAAACACCTCTTTCACGCGAGGATCCTGCTAGCTGTACAAAGTAAAATTTACCACAAACATTAAGTTGTCTGATAAGCAATTTATACAGGGGAGAAAAACAGAAAAGGAGGCATTTCATGAGGACTTCTAACTTCACATTGATCTGACTGCTATTGTGGTGAAGCCAACGTATGGCTCTCCAGTCAGTTCAGTATATCCTTGCCTATGCTTGAGCACGTGTGTCTGGCAAACCATCCTGGAAGCTCACAGAAGGTGGAGCAGGTGTTAAGTTTTTAAAATGAACAAGAATTTTAGTAGCTGCATGAGAATAGTGCAACATAAAGAGTTATTTCACCACCAGCTCCAGAGTTGTAATGGACTTTTTGGCATGAAAGAAGTCATAGAGGTTCTGCTCAGAGTTGGTTTTACTACTTGGCATGCTCCTTCAACTTTCAGTGGCTTTTCTCCAACAATAAGCAAAAAGGAGGACAGAGCCTGAAAGCAAAGAAAAGCTAAATAAATTCATTATAATATAAATGTGTTGAGGGAATAATCCCAAAATATTATGAATTGTTGGTGCCAGCTTCTATCTTTGATTTTTAAAACTCAGTCATTACTTCTCTGAACAGAAGAAATGTTCTTTTCCCTTTTTATTTTAGAATATTCTGATGAGGAAGAATTATTATAAAAATCTGTATACTCTGAAGTTGAAAAGACTCCGATTCAGAAGTTTTCCTACTAGAAAAATGGACAGCCATTTTCTGAAAGTTTTCTAATATCTGTAACCACTGACACCAAATTAAGTTTCAAGTATCATTTAAAAAACAGAATTTGGAGTGTTGCAAAAATTGCTGAACATATCTTAACAGTACACGCATCTGAGTCCTTGAAAATCTGAATTCTTGTTCATAAAAAAACCTTCCTGTTCCCGTACGGGCTGCTTATGTGTGCTGTATATGCAGTACAGGAAACCTAGTAAGTGGCAAGGGAGAACTATTTAATTTTTTTTTAAAAACTATCTATCTTTTCTATTAAAACACTTTCTGGTGCCAGGATGATAAAGATCTTTGTGTCATTTCCACCAAATGATGCTTCTTGTATCGTACTGGAAAGAGGGGTGGGGGGATTTTCCTTTATTTTGCTGTCTGGATCTTTTGTCCCCAGTTTACGCAGCTGATATGGCAATCCAATATATTTATGTTTGGAATTATGAAAAAGACATACAATAGCACAACACGGGATGAATTTTGGATTGTAAAGCTTACTAGTTCATATGCCTAGTTCATCCACCCAGGATATGGATAAGGCTGAGGTACTGAACGACTTTTTTGCCTCAGTCTTCACTGGCAAGGGCTCTAACTGCACTGCCCAAGTCACAG
>VXBW01001071.1:486719-513289 GCA_013400375.1 Thinocorus orbignyianus | reverse complement strand
ACCTGGAGTACTGTGTCCAGTTCTGGAGTCCTCAACATAGAAAGGACATTGAACTGTTGGAACAGGTCCAGCGCAGGGCCACCAAGATGATCAGAGGGATGGAGCACCTCTCCTGTGAGGATAGGCTGAGGGAGCTGGGACTGTTCAGCCTGGAGAAGAGAAGGCTCCAGGGAGACCTGATAGCAGCCTTCCAGTATCTGAAGGGAGCTACAGGAGAGCTGGGGAGGGACTCTTTGTCAGGAAGTCTAGTGACAGGACGAGGGGTAATGGTTTTAAATTGGAAGAGGGGAGATTTAGATGAGATATTAGGAAGAAGTTCTTTACTGTGAGGGTGGTGAGGCACTGGAACAGGTTGCCCAAAGAAGTTGTTGATGCCCCATCCCTGGAAATGTTTAAGGCCAGGCTGGATGGGGCTTTGAGCAACCTGCTCTAGTGAGAAGTGTCCCTGCCCATGGCAGGGGGGTTGGAACTTGATGATCTTTAAGGTCCCTTCCAACTCTAACCATTCTATGATTCTATGATATTTTGATCGAAATCTACCTCCTGAAAACAAACATCAGGAAAAATAGCACTGTAATAAGTATTACATAAGGATGTCATACAAATTACAATAGCTGCTGGACAAATGTTGGGAAGTGAATTAACTGACATAGCAATGAGTGTCTTCACTAGCAAAACTCAAAAAATCCTAGAGTAAAAAAATGGAGTCAGAATCCCCAGCAAAGCCACATTCTTCAAAAATGAAAGGTAGCTTTCTAATTTGGCTGTTGCCAGCAGGATCTATCAGAAGAGACAGACAAACAGATTTGTGCATACTCTGGTAGGTACTCAGATATCTGTACCTATGCTAGGGGAAAGCTCAGTTGTGAACCACCACGGCTCAAGTATGGTAGAACTCACACTTCCTGAAACACAAGTAAATAGCTCAAGAATAAATTACAATTTTGGCTACCTGCACAAGGAACTTGTGCTAGCATATGAACACCGGTGACTTGGACAAACAAGTCACAGGAGTTGTCCAGGTGGTAGCTACACAGTCAAGGCATGGTCCATCTATCTGCTCACAGCCCTTGGACCAGGATCCGACAGTAAAGCAATTCTGGTTTTAGGGCTCTGTTTGTCAGAAAATGCCACAGCCTGTGTGACATGATGCATTTTCTTGTTACACAAGTTTGCTAGTTCAGATTTGTTCCTCAAGTACTTCCAATATCAAGTCAATGTTAGTTGCCAGACCTGTTCACAATACTCCAGCATTCCCCTGTGTCAGGTATCCTCTATCTTCCTGCAGCTACCACAAAGCCGACTCAAAAGCAAAAGGCAGCATAACCTCCGCGGTCTGCTCCCTGATTAATTTGAGATAAACGTGGTAAGGTGCTCACACTTGGCTCGGATTCATTTTGTACTAGGGCTCACTGTCAGGCAAGGCTGATGAAACCAAAGCAAACCGAGATACAAGTCGTAAGGAACCATTATCATCAGATCACTCGGTAACTACCCAGCTGAGCTCAAAACCTCCTGGCTGAACTAGAGCACATCCAGTAAACCTTTTTTTTTTTTCTGCAATGCTTTGCGGTTTGATGTTGAGCTCCAAAATGCAATTTTGGATAAAACAACAAAGACTGACCTTAGCTTTTCTTCCTATACACATGAAGGCTGCTACCTGACATGCTCAGTTCGGCAGATTTATCATACTTAAGACATTCTACCTCCATATCCAAAGGAAGTAGTTTGCTTTTGATCCAGACTAATTAGGCATATCTACAATGGAGCAGTGTAGATATGTTGGTCATCTAATGCCACTTAAACAACAAATAATTTGAATTTACACTAATACTAAACCAGTTTCACCGCAGATGCTGTCCACAGAAACTGAAGTGATGACCCTTCCCAGCATTATTCCTTTACTACAGAGGTAATATTCTGTAATACCGCATTCTAGCTGCCATATCATTCCTGGAGCAAGAAGGAAGCCTATACACTGAACTGCTAGTCAATATCTGAACAAAATAAACCACCCACCCATTATTTACAGTCTTCTTTCACCATAGCAATTCCATTCTGAAGGGGTTTTTTTGAAGGCAATTTCTTGTTTAATTATTCATTAAAGTTTGTTGGGGAATGGGCATCTATGGTTCCTTCTGTGGTACCAGTTCTATATTATGTTGCCTTGGCCTTCAAGTTGACTTGGGCTTCCCAAGTCCTGAAAGAATTTAATTTTGTTATGGACACATTTATCAAAATCCACCACCTGAGTATTGAAACATACCTTAATACAACCTGAAGTAGCAGCTGCCTTTCTACAGCAACCACATCGCCCTTAACATGTCAGAGATTGCAAACTGAAAAAGCTATTGCCACAGCGAACTGAAGCAGTTATGGGGGTAACCACACTGCAGGAGGCTTTTCCGGTGAAATACATTCTGCTGTAATAAGGTACTTCACAACTTCTTTACAAAGACAGCTGTCATCCATTATACTTCAGTATGTCACTTTTCATATATTAAAACTAGAGCTTTAACAAAGCTCCAGGATGTATGTGGATACAGAATTGTCAATAGCTACCTACTAGCTGTGAACCAGGGAGAATGAAGAGAAAAATCAGACACTAAGCATATATGGCAGTCCAGAAAGCCAACCACATCCTGGGCTGCATTAAAAGAAGTGTGACCAGCAGGTCAGAGGAGGTGATTCCACTCCTCTAATCTTCTTTGGAGAAACCCCACATGGAGTACTGCATCCAGCTCTGGAGTTCTCAGCACAGGAATGAGTCCAGCGGAGGGCTGCAAGGATGATCAGAGGGCTGGAGCACCTCTCCTATGAAGACAGACTGAGGCAGCTGGGGTTGTTCAGCCTGGAGAAGCGAAGGCTCCAAGGAGACCTTGTAACATCTTTCCAGTGCATAAAGGGTGCCTACAAGACAGATGGGAAGGGACTCTTTATGAGGGAGTGTAGTGATAGGACAAGGGGTAGTGGTTTTAAACTGAAAAAGGGGTGATTTAGATTAGATGTTAGGAAGAAATTCTTTCCTATGAGGGTGATGAGGCACTGGAACAGGTTGCCCAGAGGAGTTGTGGATACCCCGTTCCTGGGAGTGTTCAAGACCAGGATGGATGGGGCTTTGAGCAACCTGCTCTAGTGGGAGGTGTCTCTGCCCATGGCAGGGGGGTTGGAACTCACTGATCATCAAGGTTCCTTTCCACCCTAACCCTTCTACGATGCTATGAGATAGCTCTAAATGAAAGATTACTTCAAATAACTTTCATAAAGATGAGAAACTTGAAGTCTACTATATGAGAAACCTAGTGATGCTATCTCTGAATTAAAAATATTTTGTGAAGAGATTAACAGTAATTTACTGTGAATCAGAGTTGTCTGGATGACTTCTAATCACCTTTTTAACCAATGCTGGTTCTAACCTGGGAGTGATTTTTCTTTTTAGAGATGGCAAGTATTGTTTGTTGATTTTCTGTAATTAGGAAGGGATTGCATGGAGAGGAACTGTACAGGTAACCCTGCATTCTTATTTAAATAACACACTACTTTGTGGAAAGGTTCTATCTAGAATTATTTAGACATTACAATAAAGGTACAGGGAAGGTTTAGAATATAAGCACTCCAAAATTTTTGTACTACAATAGAAAGGATTTTTCCCGGTTTAAACCAAAATACTGCCTTTTCACATAAAGATCTGCTGTTACACATTTTTTTCTACTGCAATTTAGCCATGCCTCTACATAGAAATCTCTGGTTTCAAACTGTGGGATTTGAACTAAACAAGTCACATGACTCAAAGTACTCTAAGCACAATTACCTTACCTTTACCCCCTTCTTCTCCCAAGGGGCTTGGTTATTTATAGCAAAATAAAATAGCAACAATATTCTAAATCCTGAACTGAGATCCTGTTCTGAATGTTCTGTCCAAAACCAGAACCAAAGGCACTCCTTTAAAAGGGTTTTTTAAGGTGTGCAACTTAGGAAGACAGATCAAAAGTTTTAGTCTCAGTGAAAGAAGTTAAATCCACAGCAAATATGAAAGCATGGGGTCAAATGGATAGATGCTGGAGATCCACCAGGAAGAGATATTTAAGGTTTCTGCACAGGGCAAATGGGAAAGAGTCTGCGCCTCTGCCTGTAGAAGAGATCTTCGTCAGAGGAAAAGTTGTGTAGTCTTACATCCCACAGGAAGGAGCTAAATAGGTTGTAACACAGCAATGGGATATTCTCCTTTGTTAGAGGGGCAAAGTGCACATATGATATTGTTTACTTGGTCAGGCAAGTAAGGTCTCAGACTTAGAAATATGCCTCAAAAGCTTCTTTGTTTAGTGCAGATTTAAAAAGTAGTTGCCTTAGGCAAGCTTGGCATCTCAATTGATAGACAAACCACAATGACCCAGCTATGAGTCTATGCTTATTATTAAAAAATAGTAAGGTCTTCTTTAGGCCAGAGCAACAATCTCTTGTCAATTAGCTATGATGTTATCAAATTGACAGAGAGTTAAGGAAACCAGCTACATTGCACTGTTACCAAATTCCAACTTGGTTAATTTTTCATGGGTCACACTGAGCCAGTTGAGAGAATGAAAATCTGAAAGAAAAATCCTTTCCCTACTGGGAACAGTGCAAAGAATATAAAAAAACCCAAATAATAATAGATTCAGAATAGATGCTGTTCTTCTAAATATACTAACTTGCTTTCAAAATCCACACTCCACCAAAAAATACATAGTTGTATGGCTTAAAAATTTATTAAATACACTGTTTCATGATTCAAATAAACTTTTGGGGGCTTTTGATGGTATACTTCTTAGAAGTAGTGCATAATCTTTCTTGCATCTTGCAATTCAACATCTAAAAAATTAACAGAACTCTTTCTATACTGCCTTTCTAATGGCCTGTATATGTCAAACCTGGTAAGTTTCCTACCTCCCAGAGCAACAGTACCTTTAGCCCTCAGATAAGGATTCCACCTTAGATACTAGCACAATCACACTAACCAAAGCACTTTAGTGGCTGGGTATTAAGGATCCACTTTTAAGTATTAAACACACACTTCTGCCTCCTCAACCCTAAGTCACAACCTACAAGTTTGGTAGCACACAGTAGGCAGTCTAAGTACAGAAGATAATAGCAGAATATACTCAGCTCAGCCTGTTAGTTTCCATTTACACTCAAAATGGATATCATATTAACAAAACCAAAAAGAGTACTTGAATAAAGGAGCTACTCCAGTATTCTCCCTGCACCTCAGAGTCTGTATTTTCACATAACTACAGCCAATAAATTGGTACATGATCTTGATGAAAGCACCTACTGATTTAGGGTCTCGGTTGCTCCAGATAAAGGCATATATGGGAAAACAAATTTAATGCCTGTGACCTTAACTCCAAGCCCAAAGTTACACCTCTCAGGAATCCATCTCAAAAATAATGAGGTCCCCATAAGAAATTCAGTACTCGAAAAAATGAGGAACTATCAGTAAGCAAAGCTCCAGTTACAGAAGCCAGTGTACCCTTTTGGTTATTATTATCAAATACCCACAACCATTTTATTCTAGTCACACCTACCCAGTTTTCAGAGCATATGCGAGGTGTATTTCTGTAACAGGATTATAATGTGGACTGAGGAAAGTGCAAGGATAGTGAGGTCCCCATCCCAAATCCAAACAACAACACTCCCTCTCCTTTGTATTTGTTTGGAGACAAGCCACAGCCTCATAACCCACCATCCCTCAACACTCCCTTGGTTCTCTGCACAAAGGGAACCAAGCTAACTTGTTCATGAGCATTCACAGTACACTGACCTCATGCAAAGAAAAAAAAGCTTTAATGAAAGATTACACACATTAATGTTTCTCCATTGCGACCACCCATTTAATGGGTCCATCAGGAGCAACAGGTCAAAAAGGGTCCATAATTGTCACAATGAGGATGAACAAAATGTCTTTGCTAATTTTTCTTTTTCATCGGTAGTTACAAAGTTTAAAGCCGTTGTTATGCTGCAGTGAAAACTCTGGTTTGTATCAGCAAACTAACATTTTGCAACTGATTTTATCTACCTTATTTGCCACCAAATTGATGAGCATAGCCAAACTTTAGTTCTTACTGCCTTTGTAATGTGCATGCACAGGTACAGAAATCCCCAGTTACTCTAATTCAAGAGGCTGAGCACAGTAACTGTACATCACTAAGTATTAATTACAATTTGTTTGCAGCCTCCCCAGCCCAGAGCATTATGGAACTCATCACTCACATTTCCATTATGTCAAGAGCCTCAAGGAATTGTAAACTGTTTTCCTTCGTGTTAGGTTGGGGTTTGGTAGCCTTTGTATCTGTTTTCATACTTCCATCCTTTTGTCATTTCTTCACCTGTGAAACAGCCCTTCTGTCACATCCCCTTGCACCTCCTAAGCTGATCAGACTTAATATCACCACATCAATACAGACAACCTACAAGAACATCCTTACCAAAACATACACCTCCATGATCCTTTATAGGTGCCTTCATGGAGTCACAGCAGGCTTTCTGCAGCTCAGCTGCCTAGGCAGACACAGCCCTGATGGAACAGTCATACAGGGCACTCCTGACAAGAGACTCATTCACCCCTTTCCCCCCCAACATAAGTCTACAGCTCCATTAGAGGGGCCTCTTCTTGCAGGTAATTAGTGATAGAACAAGAGGGAATGACCTCAAGCTCCAACGGGTTACGTTTAGACTGAACATTAGGAAAGAATTTTTCACAGAAAGAGTGGTCAGGCATTGGAATAGACTGCCCGGGGAGGTGGTTGAGTCACCATCCCTGGACGTGTTTAAGAGTCATTTAGATGTGGTGTTGGGGATATGGTGTAGGGTAGAACTTTGTAGAGTAGAGTAGATGGATGGACTTGATGATCCCAAGGGTCTCTTCCGACCTAGATGATTCTATAACTCTCTATCCATTGCGGAGGTCAAGGGAAAAATTATACTGATGCTCCTCCAACCTTAACCGTAACTAAGAAAAAAGTTGAAAAGTATTAAACCAAATAGTTTTCACTTTTTCTTTAACATCTGTGACATTTGCAAGTGGCAAAACTTGACAGATTTGTAATTCCAGTTTTACAAAGTTTGGCCAGGGAAAGGCAAAACAGACCCCTGACCCACCCAATACCTTTACTTGGCTAGAGCTAACATTAAGCACATGAGAGCTGACATAAGCACAGTCCTTACAAGCTTTAGCTTACTACACTATCACATACACTGCACATGAGCTGTTTGGCATGTTGATAGCACTGTTACACCCAATTAATACCTTGCTCTGTGCTCCTTACTTGCAGGCTCTGGCTGCTGGGTGGCCTTTCTGCTAATAATTCAAAGCAACTTTTGACAAGGCTGCATTTGAGTAGGACACATGGCTAAGCAATACAAGATGACAGGCAGTACATCACTGGATGATTATCATATGCCTCAGGTGGCAGCAAGAGGCTAAAGTGCAAGTGACTTTAGCCACCCAGTAAATACAGTAATCCCCCTGCCACACACAGTTTGGAACTGCAGCCTGATGGGAATGTCATGGAAATAAATCAGCCATCTGCATTTAATGGGTATTATGGGAACAAATACTATTGTTAAAAAGTTCATCCAGAGACAATCCATAAATCAGAGAAGATGCTGAATTATACTCTTTTTTTTTGTTGCGCCTTTCCACAAGCTATGATCCTCTATTGACACAATTAACAAGAAACACTCTTCTTTCTTCACTGCAAGAAACAAAGAGTTCCTTCCCCCCTCCTCCAAACACTTCCAAAACGGAGCCTGCTCTCCTTAGAAACACAATTCACTAAAACTTAGGCGTTAGTCTAAGTGTCCAGCCACAACAGGGCTTCCAGGGAGCAAGCCAACTGCTGAGGGTGACCCTACTGCAGGCCATGCAATGCCCTCACCCCTCAGGCAGTAGCAGTGTCCAGATCCACCAATAGCCCCAGACCAGGTGACATGATGAACTGGCCTGGGCTCCATCCAGGAAGCACAGTCAGGAATAGCACAAAATAAGTGTAGACACAGGACTACCTATAACAAGTTTTCCCACCAGGACAAAAAAAAAAAAAAAGAGACAAGGCTAGACATAAGTTACCTGCAATACAACCTTAGGGTCCATTTAGGAAGACAAATAAGGAAATTGAGGCAGCAGGAACCAGAGCAGAAGCACACCTACAAAGTAACTAAGGAGAGCAATAAAGCCCCCAAGCAGAGCTTAAATGGGGCTCCTGGAGTGATAGATGGAGTTTGCATGACTGGAGGCCCCAGGTGTGGATGCTTGGGGCAGTTAAGGCCTATTCATGGTCTTAGGGTGTGGGCACAGCCAAGGCAGGTGCTTTGAAATGGCCACAGGAGGACATAAGGTGAAAGCAATAACCTCCTGGTACTCTTTAGGGCTGATTGGTTGTTTGGGAGACCTAGGTCTCAGCCCTCTGTTTAGCCTACTTAAAGGTAAAGCTAACTCTTGGTAACAGTGGTGAAAGGGCTTTTGAATGGATTTACTGATGTAACTCACAAATTTAGTTAGGACTCAAAAGAGAGATGAGCGATGAGTGTGTTAGACCATTATCACAGGTGGCTTCACACAAATGCAGAGCCAACTACCTCTCTAAATCATACCAGGGTTTGGTTTTGTGGTTTTGCATTTTTTTTTTTCCCATGGTATGAAAGAATAATTAGAAAGTGTTGAGAAAGTTACTGAAGTTTTTAAATAATAGTAAAAATAGCTGATACTTTGAAGCATTGTTATTAAAAGAGTTGATGCCTCTATTTCTCGATGTAGAAGACTATATACTTACAGAAGTATTTGAAAGCATTATGAGCCTAGGAGAGCCCACCTACAAGACACTGAGTTGCCATGGTGCAGGGTAATGTAGGACAAGCCACCAAAATAATCCCCTGTATATCACCACAATCCTCGTAAAGATGCCTCTTCTTCACAGAGTTTTGAAAATAGCTGGAACAATTTCCTTACAGTGGTTGACTTTAGAACTTTAAACATTTTTGATTCCCTTCTGTACTGAGACTTCTTCCATGTAATTCCAATCAGTTGCACCGGGCTCAGTTTCCAGCCTCTGTAAAGCCCAGCTTGAAGCTACCTTCCCTTGTTGTCTGCTGCACACGTATGTCGCTACAGGCACCGAGCACTCTGTAGCCTGATTCATACACAATCACCTGAAATACAGTCGAGTACACCCTACAGACCTGACAGGAATCCAAGTGCTTAGTATCAATCATGACTGAATAGTCAAGCAAACGACCTTGTTGCAGGCAGACTGACAGATGCTGCTGGAAGCTCCCTTCATTACCCACTAGAAAGGCTCTCCTGCTGGAGAGATGGTGTTAATACTGTTTAAAGTGTGGCCTAAGTGACCCCCCTATTGCAGAATACCTGTATCCTGAGACAAAAGTCCAGCTAGCCTCTGTGCCCGCACCCTGCCCTCTGAAGGGATGGATGTGAACATGGGCAGCCAGGAGTCCTCCTCATATGTATGTTCAGCATAGATACTTGGGAGCAACATGAATAATGGAAAGTGTCCAAACGTCCCTTCGCCCTGAGCTTCCTAAATCAACTTTGTGTGGGAGTCTGCGTCTAGGGAATCCATTAGATTCTGAAAATCAGATCAACAAAAGGTGACTACAATGATCACATGTATAAAACCTGACCTCTCTGCCATACCTACAAACAAGCCTTTAGCAACAAGAAATCACAAAAAATATTCTCCAGGAGGTAAGACTTCTTACTTTTCAGTGAGTTTTTTTTCTTGACTGCATTTGCAACAGGGCAGGTGCTGCTCAATGCCTGTGCTATCCAGTGTTCAGGAAAGAGTGAAGAGTTTGCCCTTCCTATATAATCTAGGAAAACAAGAGTTCAAGGAGATGCAAAGGCTGCTTTTGATGTACCGTCCCCTCAAATGGCACTGTGTTAATTTCCATGTGCCCTGGGAAACTCTGAAAAGCATTTTTATCTTCAGTGAAGGGATGGCTTCACTCACTGCTGTGAGAGGAAAAGTGCTTTCTGTTGAAGTGAATTGCTGGAGTCCTGTAGGATTTTCCCTTGAAGTCCTGCTAATTGTCTTTATTAGACTTCTAATCATCCAAGTCACATCTGATTTCCTCTCCTGAAAGGGAAGTTAAAGAAATGGCTTTAATACAACAAATGGCTTTCTAGGGATGTGTAGAGAAGGCAATACTGCCTGCTAGCAGACAGGGGATGGATGGGGCTATGTTGCTTTTCTCCGCTGTGAGACTTCTTAGTGGGATCACGTAGTGGCTGGACCTCTGTGAAGCACAAGGCTGTTCTTCCTGTCTGCTCCTAGAGCTTCTTCCTCTCCAGTATTCAGGACCATGTGCAACCCTGGATCCACACTTTGGCTAAGCAAACACATACACATACAGAAAATGAGCTTCCACCTGCACTGGGCCCCGTGGAATTTTCCAGGAAACCTGGCCAGAGTTTTGTGTTTCTAATAAAACCAAAACAGTTCTTAAATCCAGCTTCAAGCTTCATTGCAAGTATTTCTCACAGCCTTCTGTAGCAGGAATAATTGCTGTCCTTATTTATCAAGTAGATTATACAAATCCCCTAGTAAGTAAATTGTAGGATTAAGAGGAAGGTTAATGTGCTAGATTAAACTGACACATTTATTTACTTCCTCCCAGAAGGAAAGACTAAAGGATGGTGACCTATCATGTGTATTAATTCAACATTTAACCCTGCCTCAGCTCGAGTGATTATCTCTGCAAGTGTCAAGTCTCAGTCTAGCAGATTCTAGAGCAATACTTCATACACAGAAGTTCCTGTCTCAAATATTTTTATCTCTTCAGCTCCCAGTTTTTTAGATAGTAACGTGTTGTACTTTTGGAGTGCTTTCCCTCTAGAGTCGGAAGGGAATCACAATGAGTTACACCTGCAGTCACCCCACAAGAAGCATCACTTGCCCTTATTTTACAAGTATTCACTCCAAAGCAGAGATTATTGTCGATTTTTCATGTGGCTTGTCTGGATGAAGTGGATGATTTGAGCATGATTCAGAATCACTGGGTTCTTCAGGACCCCCTTTGTGTGATTTTCCCGTTGTAAAAGCCGCAACCCAGGCCATGGCAATACCCCAGACTTCACAAACTTCAGAGCAAAGGGGCTGTCTGGGTTTCCTGCTACTTTCTGATACCAACAATGGCATTTCAGTCATGTTGCCTGCAGATTGGTGCTGCGGTTGAGGACGGTAGTGGACAGACAGATAGAGGTCTTCTGTTAACTCTATAACACCAATGCAGGTATGTCTGAACAGGGGTTGGGCTGCTTTGGATTTCAAGTAAGTGCTCTTCTCATCTGCTTTTCTGTATTTCATTCTCTATTGCTGATCAAGTTGCATCCAGCAGCACTGCCTGAGCACCTGGATCATTGTGAGTAGCACACGCTGCTCAAACTTCCCCAAGTAGATCTTTTTCTGCAAATTAATATTAGATATCTTATAGGACTGCTGAGCTGGAGACTTCTTCGAACAGGTACCAAATGGAGGAGCAACTTTCCTACAATCACAAGGCAGAAGAATGAGTTATTTTTTCTCCAGAAAACTAACCTCCAGTGCCTACACTCCTAGCCTTGGAATTGTGAGATCCTCAAGAGTGGGATGTGGTCATGCACTGAAATAGTGAACACAGACATGTCTTTCCTCACTTTCCTCACCACTTTCCATGCACTAGTGGCATGCCTTCTCCACTTTGATAACCCTCCCAGTGTAACTCAGCAGAGCCAGCCATGTGCAAATGCCACCTAGGTTTGCACAGCAGGCTGGGAGCAGGGCTGGGATTTACCTCAAACCCACTGACATGACTATCTCTCTGATCTCCCTCCTTCAGATAAAAGCTTTGTCCCCACGTGCTGGCCCTGGCAGGTTTCTATATTTATCTATCCTTATTTTAGAAGGCCTGCAGGAGAAGAGTATAGATTACAGATGTGGCGCTCCTTGTTTCAGCTAAGGTTTCCAATAGGGATAGTTGTTTTGGGACGGAATCCCAGCCGAGAGTCATTTGCTGTTCGCCTGCCAAAGGGGGCTGCAAGTATTGCCAATGCTCTGCTTGACTTAGATTGAACAGTTCACAGCCTCTGAGGAAGGGGAGGAAAATTCCATCGTGAAATAGCTGATTTAAAGTGCTGTATCCCACAGCGACAGTAAAGAGTGTTTGCTAATACTAATGCAGCTTTCAGAAAGAGACTTAAAATTCAACTTTCAAAACGTGTTTCTCCTTGGGAGAGGGCCCAAATTAAGCCCCTCCATTAGTTCAAAGCTTCACTGAGTTTTCAACAGAGAACCAATTCTGAATTTGCAGCGGATGCTGTTTTTGCAAAACGTGATGGGTTACAGAGGAGGAGGAGGAGGAGGGGGAGGAAGAGGAGGAAGAGATTGTAGTGGTATATCTACTTCCTCTTCTCTACATATTAAAAATGCCAAGCAAGGCACAGCTGCGAGCGTACAAGCTTGTCCCTCAGTTGTCAGTGGGATTTTGCTTGTGTCAGAAATGGATATAGAAGAGGAAGGGAGGAAGTGACCCTGCACAATGTAAAACTTTATTCAGAAATTTCCTTGTAAGTAAAATTAGTGTTGTATAATATGTTGATGACTAGCATATGTACAAAACTTCTCTTTGCTGATATGCAATTTTTGCAGATAAAACAGTGTGTAAAGATGGCCAAAAAAAAAAAAAAAAGCAAATTCAGAGAACTAGAATGACAGTATCTATTAGAGAACCTGATAAAGACCATTCTCAAGGTCAAATATAAACTTCTTTCAATCAAAGGAAGCTAAAAAAAGAAATAATTCTCTACAGATTTTGAGATTTTGAACCTACAGAAGAATAATCTTAGTTTGCAGGGGTTAAATATTCACAGCATTTTTACGTGTTTACAGTTGATCTCCCAGTAGAGATAAACATGTTTAATGCTTGAAATGCAAGTTAACACTGGACATATTAAACACACTACAAGAAATTTATCAGAAAGAACATTAAAGACTATTATTAACCCCAGCTCCAAATATCCACCATGAAGGAATGGCTGCATGTGAATCAATTGCCTTCAAAATGGTAGACCTTCTTTAAAACCCTTTTTTGGTGCATGCCTTTCCACTGATTTCAGCAGACTTTGAGTCAGACCTTCTTTTATTAGAAAGACATTTAATTTAATAGTGAGAGGAAGGACTGAAATGCTAGATACCAACATTTCCTTTGCTTTCTCATGACAGGCAAGGTTACTCAGGGTAACCAGCAATTGAGATTTGGCACGTCTCAACCAATGTAAACTGCATACCAGCTGCAGGAAAACATCCAGGGTAAAAAATCAAACTAAATGGGTCAGAATTTTAGATGGGGAATGGGGGCTTATTCCACTTTCCGCTAAAACCAGCTGAAATATTTCTGCATACTTTAACTAGCACTGGTGCTAGCTCATCCTTCTCTCTTAAAAGCAATGGAAATTTTTCTACTGACTTCAGCTAGGGGAGAATTAAAGCTGTGTGACTTGGTATAATTATACAGATAGGCGTTTCAAAAGGAAACAAGGTTCAGATGTCTACATGGGTTACATCTGTTTTTGAAAGGGGAACCCTATGTGAAGTACAGAAAGATTATGAGTATTTCAGTTTTTTTGATGTAGAAATCCCAAGTGTGTGCCTAATTCAGCACTCTAACTTTCCTATGATTAAGTTAGATTGATATCAATGATGATAAATCTTTTATATATTTTTTGTTTCCTGGAGGTAAACTAATAGGTACAAGAAATATGATGTCTGATAGAAACAAGGTGGAAAGGACACAAGGGATACATCAAATATTGATACTTCTTTTTTTCACTAACAAGATGCAGCCAGTCAGCTATCACAGTTGTCAGCTTACCCCTATATTGCATCCTTCCTTAGTATGATGTAAGTAAGTAGATTTTAGTTTCCCAGTATGCCTAAAAAGCAGGAAAATCAAATGATAGATTAGGCCCAAGTGGCCTATCAGTTTATACTTGAAAACATGACTGTACCAAAACCAGAGAATCACAGTAGCAAGAATCATCAGCAACCTGTCACAGATGAATTTTGTAGGAGAGGAGATCTGTGATGAAAAGGGGCTGAATTCATCCCCCTCAGCTCTGCCACCTCTAGGGATCCAGCCCAGCTGGGCCAAACCTTTTCCTTCAGGAAACTGGGGGATCAGTCGCTGGGACGAAGAGGCAAGTCTGTCCGTATTGAATGGGAAACCCCAAAAAGGAATGCCTTGTGCAAAACTGTTTAAATAAGTAGGAAAGAGAAGGCAGCCAGATGGTTTATGAGATGGATGATATTTTAACTTTAGGCTCAACTTTTAAATTCAGCCTGCGCTGTTAGTGGTTGAAACTTATTACCAAAGCTTATAGTTTACATTTATGTGGCCACTCCAGAGGATCATTGCTGCCTTCCATCACTGCTAGAGACTTGAAATGGGAATAGTGGCAAATATTTTCAGAAGATACCAGCCTGATTGCAATACTTAGTTGCACTGAGTAGCCCAGAAGCTCACGCTAAGTTCAAAAGTAATGCTTCATGCCAGGAAATTGGAAGAATTTGACCCTTACTATTCTTGACAAACAGGCTGAACAATTCACAGTTTCAGTCCCTCATTCATAAATAGTATGGGTAGCTTATCTAGAAGGGAGGATGAAAATGCTGTCTTCCACTGACTACAAGTAACACAAATGGGCACAACTAATTGGCATGTTATTGCCCTACACTGCTTTCTAGGTCTGGCATAGGCTCTTTCATATCTTATGACAGATTTGGGCTGATGCTTCGTGTTCTTGTAAAATGTCAAGTTACATTAGATCAATAATCTCATTTAATATAGTACAACAAACTGCCACTGAATGAATATGGTATAGAAATATTTTTAGTTGTTCTTTTTCCCCAGAAACACCACCTCGTTCCTAACTTTCTAGAAAATAATCTGTGTAGAGACATTATAAGGTAGAAAGGAGAGTAAGAACAACAATTATGCAGAAAGGTTAAATGTTAATGACTTGTGAAAATATCTTAGCTAGGGATTTGCAGTCCACTGAGGAAATTTTGCATGTTGAATTACCACGCTGCTCAAAGTATGTATTTTGTTTGCTGGGTGAAGTGCATACATGTAAGCCAGACTGTTGGAAGAGCAGCTGCAGTAGTGTTACCACAAATCCTGTTGTTGAAATAGGTTATTCATAAACTGTTTCTATGACATCCTCTGCCTATGAAGTTAGTTGGGCTTTGGGGAAAAAGGGAACATCTGATGTTCCATTTTACCTTCTCAGTATTAACCCACTGACATTAAACTGAGATATTTATTAAGTTTGTGGTTTTAACATTTTAAATCTACACATATTTCCTATCCGTTTATAGCCATTGTGTAGGGATGATGCTTGTAAATAAGCCATCACCTCACCAATTCTGTCAAGAATTGAGCATGGCAATTGCCCTTCAGGGAGGCCTCAATGAATCACAGAGGATCTGACCCTGCTTCACAGAATAATCGAGGTTGGAAGGGACCGTAGTCCAAACACCTGCTCATTGCAGGTACAACTCTGAGGTCAGACCAACTTCACCCAGCTGGGTTTTGAAAGCCTCTGAGCATAAAGGCTGCACAGCCTCTCTGTCCAGCCTCGTCCATTGCTTGACTGGCCTTTTGGTGAAAAAGTGGGTTTTTTTCATATTCAGAATGAGCATGTCTTGCTTCAGCTTACATTCTTTGTCTCTCATCTTCCATCTTCTTAGTAACTTCCTCTTGGGTAGTGGGATGCCCTCAGTTCCCCTTGAAGCCAGGTCTTCTCCAGGCTGAACAACTCCAGTTCACTCAGCCTCTCCTCACTAGACAAGTGCTCTAGCCCCAGGCTGTCCTGGTGGTCCTACACTGAACCCTGCTTCTGCCTTCTCATGATGCCTTTTTTGATATCAGGAAGGGTGGCTAAAACAGTATTATAAGTGCAGTCCAACAAATGGTGAGTAAAAGAAGAATGATAACTTCCCTCAACCTACTGACTGTGCTCCTGTTAATACAGCCAAGGATGCCATTAACACACCTCATTAACACACCTTTCACTGCCAGGGCACAGGACTGGCTCATGCTTGGCTTGCTGTCTGCCAAGACCCCTCGGATCATTCCTGCAGAGCTGCTCCCCAGCCTGTAACATTGCAGGGGCATTCTTCCCTCCCATGAACAGGACTTTACATTTATTGCTGTAGAATTTTGTAGGGTTCCTGTTGGCACATTCCTCCAGCCTCTCTAGGTCCCTCTGAATAGCAGCCCTGCCCTCAGGTATATCAGTTGCTCCCTCCAATTTGCTGTCATCTGCAAACTTAATAAACGTGCACTCCAGGTCATTGTTGAACAGGATTGGCCCCAGGATAGACCCCTGTGGTGTTCTGCTTGTCACTAACCCTCTGGTAGAGTACGACCCATTAATCACTACCCTCTAAGCCTGACCATTTTTTCATGCATCAATTTGTCCACCCGTTCAGACTACAAAGTCCTAACCTGGGTACTACAACATTGTAGGGGTCAGCACTGAAGGGCTAAATGACATCCATTGCTCTTCCCCTCCTCCACAAATCCACTGATTTTATCATGGAGGTCAAGGACATCAGCTGGGTATGATTTGCGTGTTTGGTACACCATCTCTTCTCTGCTCTTTTCAAAAAGAAAGGCAATTCAGCATGCTTACTATCAAGAACTTCATACCTTCTCAAAAAGCTGTATTTTTACCATCACAGAATTTAAAATACGCAGTGATTTATATGTAAAATATACCTTGGGGCTCTAGAGAGGGCCACCAGCAGTGAAGCAATGACTAAAGCCTATAAATAAGACCATGGCCTCGGCATGCTTAAGATCCAAGGAACCGTGGAAATCAGTAGCTACATACAAACTAATAAATTGAGTGCCTGAGCTGTTCGTGTGCCCTGGGACAGGACTGGCTGTGCTGTTAGCACGTTCATTGGCTCTGCTTTGCCTGGGCCAACTAAAACTCATCCAGATAATTCCTGGCCACAATTTGGCAGCTGAAAACATCCCAGGGACTGCTCCCAATAGGCAATTGGCATGCAAACACTCTGTTTTAGGGACCATGAGTTTACTACTGTAAATGTGGACTGTCCAAGGCCCAGAATGCTCCCAGCTGTTACACACTGAGCCACTGGAAGATTTGTACCCAGTTCATCTGGTTCAGATGTGACTCTATCCTGGTCAATGTGTGCCTCTCTCACGCATGAAGACTTAAAGAATAAGAATCAGTTGCATAATACATAACTGAAGACCAAACCATTGCTTCTGTGTGCATTTATGAAGATAAAAACTACTCTGCACATAATTTTCGAAGTAAGCTTGTACAGCAGTTGCCATAATACTGCTTTATCACAAGCATCAATAATTATGTAGCATTTCTTTTCTTATCTCAACAGTATCACTAAACTGATGACACCCAGGTCCATTCAGAGAGTTAAATCCTTCCCTCGTATATGAACATACCATGATGTTACCACAGTGCTAGAAAGCATGAAATGGTATGGTGAGAGAGCTGGCTGCTAAGACAGAGAAAAATGACTTTGCCCAGTGATTTTTCAGAGGCACAAGAGACACTCGACTCCCATTAAGGATCAATGAAGGTTAGCCATCCATCTATCCCCACACAGTGCCCTGCAAGCTCTAGAAAGAGGGACTCTGAGTCTCTGCTAAGATAAAACTCCAACTGGATATGTCTAACACAGGGTTCAGTGGGTTGCCCACCTCTAGCTGTGTTTGTGTTTACGTATTCACCAGTTCCTGCAGCTCTCCAGGACACAGTCACACACAAACATGCCAAGTATCTTCAGCAGATGAGTGCTTCTTCCCAGGAGGTGGGAGAGCAGGGAACAGCTTGGAGCCAAAACCTACCTTTAGGAATAATTGAAGCATAATATCCGAGCTGGTGAGAGAAAGACACACTGAGCACAGAGTTTTTGTATTGCATTAGTTTTGTTGGTAGCTGAACAGCTCCACAGATGTGCTGAATCATGAAATACACAAACATGCAAGTGGAAAGACATATTTTGTCAGTAAACTTTATTTAAATGTAGCACAAATATAAAAACATCAGTAATGGGATATGGCTTCACTGAAAACATGTTCAGCTTTCTGTGGACAAAGCAGCCGGTTTGCCGTAATACGAGACTTTTGTATCTGATGAGTAGATTTTAATTACACCAATGAAACTTCTCTTTTGACAGGAGTGGTGTAATCTTTCCGGTATCAATATACGAGGAAGAGAGAATTACTAGCTTTCAGTCACAACTTGGTGTGCCACCGGGAGCTGTGCAGTGAAATCATGGGGTGCAGAGAGCCTCACACCACCCCTGCCCAGGAGAGGACCATCATGGGAAGCAGCAGAACTCAGCTGTGCCCACAGATGCACCACGTCTGTTCTCACTCCACAGGAACAGGCCACTTTGCTGTACTTGGTTTTTTTTCACTATTCAATTTCTCTGCTGGCTTACCCTAGCAAAGCAATCAGGATCACAATAAAAAAAAAAAAAGTCACATCACTCCAGTGTAGATACGGCAAAGGCCTACAAATTGGCCTAGGCTGTTGTTATCAATCAAACACAGATCTCCCAAGTACCTAACACTTACTTCTGTCTGCATTCAAGAGCTCCTGCAAATCTGTCTGCCTGTCTCTTTGGCTTACAACGTCGACTCACTGGTTATGCCAATGAAACATGAGAAGGCTTCCATCAGTTCATGACGAACTAGGAGACAGCAACTGACTACAAAAACATCTTCCATCTTTTTTTTCTTTCTTTTTTCTTTCCCTCTTTTTTTCCAACAGACCAGTCAGGTTTGCATTATGATGTCTGCTTCCATGACAGAAAACTCAGACTGGGAAGTGTCTGTCTTCCAGGTTTTTAACCAGTGTCCTTGTGATTCCAGATGTGTCAGGACAGCTGTTTTTGCAGCCTTCGTGATGGACAAAATCACATGTGCTGAGGAAGAACTGAGACTTCTCTTGGATTTAGCCTTGTCAGAAATCCTTACACTAAGATAAATAGGTTTGTACAAAGATAGCAGCGGTTGCATCTATTTTCAGGAAACAAGCTCTGGGATCTGTGACTCCCAGATCACAGCTCCTCTTCAAAGGGAGACTGCAGAATGAAGTGCAGGGGGAATGTTGATCAACTGGACACAAGACCAAAAAAAAGAATCACTTTCTGCATTGGTGATGGTACAGCTTTCAGTCCTGTAATGCAAAAGCCCAGAACAGGAGTAGGATGCCAAACGACTTATTAACAGGACCAAACCAAAGCTCCAACTGTTCCCACACCCTTTGTGTAATGGCTACTTGTAAACAGAATATCATCATAAATACACAAGAGAGAGGTCAGCTGCCCTGAATTTTATTTGCATTTGTATCTGTTGCACATGGTTTTGCTGGAGTGCCAATAGATGCACACTTCTGGCTGCTCAAATCACACTGACTTAACTTTGCCCTGGTAAAGTGTAGAGAAAAACACATGCCTAGGTAAGACCATCTATTTCTATTCCTTGAGTTTTGCAATGATACCATTTAAAGTAACCTTTGTGAGTTTTTAAATTTGTATCTGTGTATGTACATTTGTTTATTTGCAAATGAGTACAGAAAAACTTGAGACAGAAGTGTCTTTGTCCTTCCATCAACTACAAAGGGAGTTTAGATGGTGAGATCATCTGTCAACATCTATCCCATAAATGTTTAAATATGGGCAGATGAGAGTGTCATTGATTATCCGGTTCCTTTATTCTGTAGATTGAAGACTAGATGAATAGCAGTTTACCAGGAGAAGCATGAACCCAGGCAGTAAGCTGTCAGTCACATCCAGTCAATGGGAAACAGGAAAACTGTCTTTATGCTTAGTCAGCAAGTAGCAGGGAAGTTAGGGATTGGTTTTGTTGGAGGCAGTATCCTTCCCCTTCTATCCTGACCTGCACTGTCACTCTTGTATCGGCTGTGCAAATTCTCTGTGCGGTTTTGAGTTCTCTGAAGTTTTGAAACTGTTGTATAAACAGCAATAAATGAAAAAAAATTTTTTTTAAAAAAAAAGGAGGTCAAAAAAAGAACCTGCTCTAAAGCTCATAGAAGTCAGTGTGCATATATCAGTGAATTCAGAGGGCTCTGGATCAGGCCCTATACCTTTAATTCTGTCTGAAGTGAGAACATAATTCTGAAATGTTTTGCAAAAGAAATAACTTCCTATGCCAACTTAACAAAACTTCTAATGTGCCTACTCAGAAGTTCAGCTCTGTGCAACCAAATGAAGCAACTTCTATCCCTGAATGAGAGAAAACTGAATAGAAACTCCTTGTAGAAGATTGTCCAACTTTATTAAAAGCACACAGGGCTTTTAATATAATGTTATTCTGTTCCAATACATTGTTTCTCTAGACTACCGCACTTCTTGTTGTGCCAACCCATTTTCCAGGACTGGCCTTTTGCTTGCTCCTTTCTTATGGTGGTATCTTTTGGAAGTCTTTCCTCTATGCTGCAGAACTACACAGCTGCCCTCGGGAACATCAGATCTTTAAAATTCCCTTTTAAACTCCATTGTTAAATGATGACAGCCTTCATCAAGTTTAAATTCTTTGGGACATCAAGAGGCTAGATGGCAGGTTTGTATCATGCTCATATAACATCATTATTTGCTGCCTTTAGGTGGTTTCTCAATCATAGGACTACAAATGAATTGGCAGCATACCTGTGATGTCTCAGAGTTTTACAGAGCCATCGTCCACATATAAACCTACAGATCAAGATGCGCAACTAAAAATATTTGGCCTGCCTCTATGAAGGCAAAAACTGAAACCTTCTTGCTAATTCTGTTTGTTCATCTGGAATAAAACATCTGAGAACAAAGAGATTGGAAATTTCATCTGTAGAGACATTTTAAGTACAGAACTCCTAACTATAAAACGATGCAGTTTTCCCTTTATAAAAATATATTTTCATATATCCTCCACCTTCTCAAGCAATATAATTGTTCTATAGTATCTAAATTCTGTAGGTACTTCCCCTGCATTCCCACCTCCACCCTCAAAACCCGCAGTGGGATAACTGTATGTTTAAATGTGGTGTACACTATAAAGCACAGACACAGAACAAGCAGGGGCAAAGGAAAAAAGGGAGCAAAGAATTGTTTGAAGAGAGAGAGAAATAGACAGATCATAAAATCGTTGGCTCTGCAGCTTGAAGGTGTAGCAACAGGTTTTGCTGTAGCAACCTAAAGCTCCAGGGAAACTTGGAGTACCTGAAGCTACGTGTGGACTGATGGTGTTTACTAGTAATTTGTGTGTTCCTGAAAGGGATACAGCACAGGAGCTATGCATTACTACAAAGCTGATGTTGTTGAAGAGGTATCATGATTTGGTATGAATATGCTAAATATTTATCTATTAAATAAGTATTTGGGAGTTTCATATTATTTTTATATATTTTTTCTTATTATTAAATAAGTGTTTAAGTATTTCCAGTCCTAAGCAATTATAAAAAACACAGACTTTTCTACAAGGAAAAAATATATTGGCAACTTTGAGATTGTTTTGGGATCTTCGCAGTCTTTTTTCAGATGATAGATTTCATATACCCAAATTTCCTTTATAATCAAGAACAGTTAAGCTACAGTTCTGCTTTCAGAACAAGGTTTCTTTCACAGGAGATGCAGAAAACCATTAAGTGTAAGACGATCAGGATCAACAACACTGAGTATTTTTGGTTGCTCTTTTCTCAAGTGTTCATTATAGGGTTTTCACTTTTTATTGCACTTCATTTTCGCCAGCCATGATGTCTATCCTCTAAAATGTTCCCCAAATGCACGTCATTGTTTCTACCTTTCTATATTCTTAACCAGACAACTGATCCTGCTCTTGTTGGGTTTTACTGAGTAGAGAGAAGTGCCTCTGACTACTATTTACTGTAGCCTAGAAGATTCTTTGCACTAGGAAACTTCTAAATACAGGGGACAGTTGACTTGTAGAGTTGTACAATTACATACAAGTAACACGAGGGGAAGAAAAAAACGTAAATCTGCTTCTCTGCAGTCATAATTTTGTCAAAAGTTGACCAAAGGAACGATGCCAAATTGCCATCTATCTTCATCACTGTCTCTGAATCAGAAGTAGATCGAGTACAGCTTGTTGGGAAGATTACACAGCAAAAGGTTTAATCCTGCTAATAGTACTAGTAATAATTTATGCTACTGTAACGCAAACCAAAAGAGGCTAAAATCAGGGCAGCATGCAACGATCAAGCTACTTGAAGTTTGGCTTGTTCATGCAGTTGTGCAGGCTGAAAAAACAAAGGAGAAGGCTGAGCTATCATATGTCAATGGACCACCCCAGCCACCAAATCTACTGCAGACCATCTGCGTCTGCTGCTGCTTTTAGCCATTAACACATTCCCAGCTGGGTGCAATAGGTGAGAAAATTTTACCTTCTCAGAACAACAATCTTTCAGGTTGCAA
Organism: Thinocorus orbignyianus; assembly: GCA_013400375.1. NCBI lineage: Eukaryota > Metazoa > Chordata > Aves > Ciconiiformes > Thinocoridae > Thinocorus > Thinocorus orbignyianus. The sequence continues at coordinate 490,760 of VXBW01001071.1, read as the reverse complement.
GAGGGTACACACTCATTGGCAGAAGCTTGCAAGAAATTTGGGGTGATTAACTAAATTATAATTGCTAAGTATAAAGGATTTTTAAAAATAAAATGCACATTTAGGAAAGTAAATGCAGTACTAGGTGCTTAAAGCTAAGCATCCTTTAAGAAGGAAATAATCATGGCCTCAGTTTTCCTGCCTGTAAAATGGAGGTAATGTTACACAGTGATTTTCTAAATTACTACAGGATGTTTAGATGGGATTCTCTACATTAAGACACGATAGTGCTATTTTCAATCTCTCTCCACACAGTATCGAGTGCAGAGCTTCCAAAAACATGCCCTGTCTACTCTGTCGCATAGTCAAGTATGATTTTAAAAAATATAAAGGAGAGTGAGTGATCAAGCACACATTACAGCTGTGCCACTGGGTCAGTAAGTGAGAAGTTAAAATAAGAAGTTCATTCAATAAAATATTGATTCTGGAAACAGATTACAGGAAATCATACTGTACCACTAACTTAATTTATGAGTATTTATATTGCAGGAATTATACCAATATATCAAACACAATGCCTTCAACCTTAGTTCAAAAGAGAATTTTATCTTTAAGCTTTAACAACAGGGCTGAAAATAATTCAGATTATATGGGCAGCATTTTAGCAGCCCATTTTCATCTTCTTTAAAAGCAACACTCTAATGCATGATGGTTAAGGATCAAGTTGGGATTATGTGGAGAATGTTAAACATATACCAAATAATACATCTGTTTTGAATAAAAGATGTTGCACAGAGTTCCAGTTCATTTTTTTCAAGTCTTTGCTGTACGTGTTGTAGCTGCTAAGTGAAACCACGCATCAGATAAATACATCACTTCAGCAGCAGATTGCTAATCAATTGTCTGACATGTTCTGAAGCATGTGGGTTAAAAATACTTGGAGGCAAAGGCTTTTCTAGTTTGGAAAAACAACTGTTTTGCGTTCTCTTGCGGTTCGTTCTTCCATCTCTGAGCTGCTAGAAGTGCTACCACTGTCTCTGGGCTGGTGCTAGATCGCTTTCTCCACAGTAAGAAAGCAGCAGACCTTATGCCCTGTTCTCTACCCATTTACAAAAGCTAGTCTGACTGCAAGCATATCTGCTGACTTGTCAGTCTCCGGCCAACAAACAGGCTGATCCCAGTAAGGCAGCCACCAGTATACTCTACTTGATTGTTGTATCTTATGACTTGAATATTGTTTTGAAGCAACCAGGTTTTCAGACGGTTCGTTTAGAAACTGATACATGGATTTATATATTTTTTTAAGTAGGAAACTGAAAACTTTCCACAACATAGAGTTTGCCAAAGTTACTATCTTTGACTCACTAATAATTTCAATAGTCAAATCATTACACTAAAACATATTAGTGTTAAATATCTAAATTATAAAATCTTTAAAATAGCGATATCAATAACTAGCGTGAGTAGTTCCTGATATTCAAACAAAACTATTTTTAATATTTTAATGCTTTCATTGAAACAACTATTTAGCACTTTTCCTGGTCATTGCAGGGGACAACCAAAGCAGCCCCCGCGTAGTATCAGAGGGCTGCTCAACACGGGAGATCAATTTCTCCTCTGCTCCTCTTCCCCTGTTAGCTGACCTTTGTGTCCAGGCCTGCAATCCACCTTCTTGGACACATCCATGAGGAAATGCAGACCTTCATCTCAGGGTGAATGTGACAAATAGAAATCATGGCCCAGTGCATGCTTCCCTTGCAGGAAGAGAGGCCCTCTCTGTAACATCTGAGAAGGGTGATGTGGGGCTCGTGGCCAAGACCCAAAGGCTACAGCTGCCCCACCAGTGCAGGCTGCTGAGAGAGCTCTGCCACAACTTTCGCCCTCCTAAATGAGTCCCTAACAGTGATGGTCTGTGCACTGGTGGGACTATGTTTGATGGGACTGAGGGGGATCTGACACTGCTTCCCCTGCACATTGCATGAGCAGCAACTGCACCTCCCACAGCTTACTCCAAAAGATGAGGGGTGCTTTGAATCCCACAATCTTCTGTCTTGGTGGACTCCTGTGCAAGAGTAGCCCAGTGCAGACTCTGAAGAACTTCTCTGCCTCATGAGCCTCCCTGGCCACTTCACACCCAGCACTATGGTAAGCCCCTGTCCAGTGTACCTCCACGTTGTGCCCCTGAGGCAGTTGTACAAACTCATAATCCTCTCATTCACTTTCCCAGCAACTAGGCCACAAAGTGGCTGCCCTTCTTACTACAAGAAGCTATCCCTCTCACCATCACCCAACTGGTGAGAAGCCTCAGTTGGTCAGCTTGTATTCCAAGCTACAAGAAACTTGGTTCACAAGGGACATAAGTTCGAGGTTTCCTTGTGGAGCAGTAGGTGTGGGCACACTCACAGGGTTCCCAGACACACATCAGTTCCCAATACAAGGGAAAATGTGTGCACATGAACACTGTGTGTGCTGGGCTGATGCCACTTCTCTGGTTTCTCTAGAACATCTTGCTGAATTTCTGGCAGCATTCCTCCCCTTTTCTCATCCTTTGATACCCTCCCAAACTGCAGCCTCATCTCCTTGTCTTCACAGGAGCTCTCTGTAAGCCCCCTCCAGGGGCAGAGGAGGAGAGTATTTAGGGTTTTCACCTCCCAATAAGGGAAAAAACTAGTAGAAACAGCTGCCCTAAAAAGACCTAAAGCATAATTATACAAATACTTGCACTGAATACTCACCCAGCCTCCAACTAACTCCACCCAGGAGCCATAGATATCTTCTATGCATTGAGTAATTTAAATCCTATTTGACACCCTCTGCTTCCCATACTGGAAAAAAAAGGGAACAATCAATCCCTCTTCAGCCTCTTCACTCCACTTATACCTATTGTGTCATCATTCAGTGACCTCTTTTCCATGCTAAAGTGGTTTTGGGCAATTGATTTTGGTAACCAAACAAGTCCACGTACACTGGCTGCTGGCTCCCAGGAACTCAACCATTTCTACATCAACAGGTATCAGAGACAGAAAGCTTGGTAAAAACACGATCATCACCTGTAATCCAGACTGATCCTGGGCTGACCTTCAAATAGTTCCACACTGGTGTAATTCTCTGTGGTTTTCTGATAACCTAAGGCAGATGCATGTGATGACAGAAGAAATACTTTGAACCTGATATACTGCTGGGTTATGGTTTTGTGCAGTCCTTTTGCTGTGACTGTGAAGCAGGCAGAGTTCTTACTAAGCGTAGTATCTGCTAAACAGCAGGGCCTTTTACAGTCCCACTGCGATCTGGTTGAAGACCCAGCTCCTTTCTACTACCCAGAGCAAGCCTCTTAGGACAGACTCTTTGGCAGAAGAAAGCTGCCAGTGCAAGGGCATAAATGCTTGGTGTTTCTGAGGCGAAGACAACCTAGTCACATCAGCAGATGTTCCTGCAGCCACTGGAAACTGGCACACACAAGAAATGTAACTTCCAGGGGAGGGGGTGTGTGTGGAAATTTGATTCGTTTTCAAAGTTTTCAAAGGGGTCTTGCAGTCCAAAGGGACACCTACTATCAGCCCTGCCAACAACTCCTACTGTATTCTCAGCATCCAGTTCTCAATATCTTTCTCTCTGATTTGTTCTCACACAAGGTACATCTCAACTACTGGACTGAGTAAGCTTCAGACTAGGATCTGCCTACAGCTGTAATCACTGCGAGTGTTACACTAGTGCAGCCAACGCAGCAGAGGTCTGCAGCGTGAGTGTGATGTTTGCAAACTGAAGGAGATTTTGTGCCATTGTATTTACGCTGGGCTCTGAACCCAACAGGTCAACCTGGCAGCATCTTTCTCCTGGCAGCCCAGCTGCATTCACACCAGGACCTTTTCCAATGGTGGGATTGCGATTTCTTTCAGACCCAGGCTAACATCGTTGGATGAGCAAAACTTTCTACTGTAGGTCTGGTCCTAAAAGGAACATCTCCAACACCGATCTAAAAAGCTTGTTACCTCTGCAAGTATCAATAAAGTTGCTTGCCCCTCAACTCCAACTCTTAAAAAATATGACTTTCTGTCCTCAAAA
>VXBW01001071.1:471772-486694 GCA_013400375.1 Thinocorus orbignyianus | reverse complement strand
AAAAAAAGGTGGGAAGACTGGTGATGCTGATGGATCACAGGAAAAGTCAGAACTGCTTCACTGGTTTTTCTGTATTTGATTGCTGCACTAATGGATGCCCCGTGCCTGGAAGTGTTCAAGGCCAGGTTGGATGGGGCTATGAGCAACCTGCTCTAGTGGGAGGTGTTGGAACTCTAGGGGGGTTGGAACTCAATGATCTTTAAGGCCCCTTCCAACCCAAACTATTCCATGATTCTATGATTTTAGTAAGGGAATTGGCAAAGCATCTACTGGTATGTGAGAGATGCAGGATCATGGTGCACATTAGAGCAGAATCCACTTCAGCTTTGGGATGTAGAGAAAACACACCCACTTTTTTTAGAACCTGTAGGACCACTGCCATGCAAAGTCTTTTTAAAAAAGGCATTTAGTTAATTTGTTTAATTGCTGGGTTTACAGATGTCCTACTTTTCAATTCTAGTACAGGGCTGGGAAAGTTACACAGAATTAATATGCATTTAGAAATGAATCAACACATTGAACATTAATGCCAGATTATCTGTTCACTTGTTGATATTGAGCATTTTTTTGCTATAGGACCACATTCATCCTTACCAGAAAAAAACCAAAACTACTCTTCGCATGAAACTGCTCAGAAAAACAGCATGAGCTGGAGGTCTTTCTTACACTGTTTGATAAACAGCTTTGAGTAAGAAACAGTGAGGTGAAAGAGCTTTTCTTCATGTGCCTCATGTCAGAGATGACATTTTGTTCTTCCCTGTAGATAGGCTTTTCTTCATGTGCCTCATGTCAGAGATGACATTTTGTTCTTCCCTGTAGATACACGTGCGTTACTTCAGTATTTTATTTTTAAAATTCACAGCATATTGAAACATATCTCACTCTAAAGAGTCAGGCAAAAAGATTAGTCAACAAAGAAAAGACCAAAAGAATAAGGAAGTAATGTGTCATCCCCATACACGTCAGGCTCATACCACTTCACCCACCTCTGTTTTGAACTGCTATCAAGTGCATCCTCCAATATCCTCACACTCCTTGCAGCCTTTTTCAGATATTTTTTTCCAGATTCACTTGATTTAAAAACAAAGTAGTTGTCACTGAGAGAAATTCAGTAACTCATGCAACAGATACCTTGAATGAGGACCAGTCAGACATTTTAAGTCATGTGTCGAATAAATAAAGAAAAAGAGTGCCAACACAATATTAATACTGGTCATTTTACAAATTAGGAAAATGACAAAGATCTTGAAACATAAAATGAGACTCTGTAGTAAGGCAGCATATTACCTGTCTTAGATTACTAAATATGTGCATTAACCTAATAATTGTTATTTTAAGTGAAAAATCATTAGAGGTACAGGATATATAGAGCATAGTTACAGTTACACTCCTGTAAAGAGCCTATCTTTTGCATTTCCTGGCTTTAAAACACTCTCAAAAACTTGATACCTTCATAAAATCTGCAATGTGGTACGTTAATAATAACTCAGTATTATGCAAAGTTAAAATCTGCTGCCAAGTATGAAGGTTGCCAAGTTAACACTGACTTGCAGATAACCGTTCTCATGGTGGAGAGTTTTTCCTGGATAATAACATATTCACTGAAAATGCAGTTTTCACAAATCAAAGCAATCCTTAACTAATGTCAAATCTGGCAAACACATCTGAACATTTTTTTTCAGTGACGAAAATCCTTTGGCTCCGTTAGTTGAGTAGATGGAGAGCATTCAAGAGTGTGACCCCACAGGATCAAGGTCAAGACATTTGCCTCTGAGTTGGGATATCTATTTTGCAGTTTCTGTTCCAAATTCACTAAAGAGGACATTTAACTCTTTTGTCTTTAGGTTTTCCAGGTAACTACCCATCGGTCTGCTAGGAAAAGGACAAGGGAAAGGAGGAATAATGAAAATTACCATCTACTCCTATTTAGTTAGATGCATCACTCTCTTTACTTTCATTAAAAGTGGCCAGAAATACTTTGTATAAGACAGTTATGTTAATATGTCATTAGTAAAATGTTTGGATTTGGTTCTACCTGAGCCAACGTTTAAAACCTCAGCGTGGCCGCTGAAACAAAAACATCATTTATTTCCTGGTGATTTTTCACTACTTCTAGGTCTCTCCTCCTTTAGAAAAACCTGTCACATGCAGAGAAACAGAAAGTGGTCAAATGCATCCAGGATGCGAAAATCTCATTGTCATGCATATACAGAGATGGGAAGCAGAAACAGTATTAACCACCAGTAACTAAGAGAATTAATACAGAGCCTGGCTTTTACCATGAAGCAAAGGTTATGGGTGCTGTAGGCAACATATTCAACACATAGAAAAGCAGATTTTTATCAGTTAGAAGGCTTCATTACCATATGCAATNTTAAATATAAATAAAAAAAAAAAAAAAAAAAAAAAAAAAAGAAGAAGAAAAAACAACCCAAAACAATATACAGTCAGCATCTGATCCGCCTGGACCAGGCAAATGGTGATTGACCTGACTCTGACCATGAGCCTCAGCTGAGATCAGCCTCCCTGAGCATTCCTTCCTCGGTCACATTTAGAATTAATCCTGGTTGATCCAGATTTGGGTGAACTGAAACCTAGATTGATACCAGTGCCATTTAAAATATAAACTCAAGAAAAATTATGAGAGTATATTTTAGAAGCTTCTAAAACAGTTCTAGTCCATTTAATTGACTAAAGAAGAATAAAGAAATCACAGCAAGTAACAAAGAAGGGACCTAGTGTCGAACTTGGTTTTTTCTGGTGTTTGTGGACGCCTTGCTCATTTCACTATTTTCTTTTCTTTAACTAATTTAGACCTTTTAAGAAAAAAAAAATGTCTTTAAGATATAAAGAAAAAAATATCTTCTCAAGAATACTCTCTAGGGGTTGTTTTAGGCAATTCTAATTTTACAGTTTCCTCTTCACATTGGATAAGGATCTTGGATAGTGTCAGAGATTTGGTATGTGCACAAGATCTTGGCCCTGGAACATTAAGTTGTCATAGCTACTTTGGACGGTTTCTAAACATGACCAAATCCTTCACAGAATCCTTCCCAAGTTTAAAGTGCTCTTCTGCAAAAGCTTCTTCCAAGTGCTTTGCAAAGTTAGTCAAACTAAATATACAGTTTTCCCTATATGTACCTGTACGGCTGATGTAAAGAAAAGCAGTCACTAAATCAATGACAAGGCAAGTTTAAATATAATTAACTAAATAAAAGGAGCCCAGGACTGCTTAAGAGGAGGGTTCCTCATAATTAAACAGCACATTTTCATGGTCTGCAGGGGACTTCTCTTTAAAAACACAAGAGTTTGCAAGACTTTGTGTATAACACAGATTTTCAGGTAAAGAGTTTTTCATTATTCTTTTAAAGATACACTTTTTAAAAAAAATTAGAAAATAGGAAAAACATGGGATAGAGAGACTACAGACCAACTAAGAGAGAGCTCATCTTCTGATAATAAATAAAACGGTCCAATTCTTTGATGCAGACTATAAAATACATCCTGGTTTGCTCATAGCAGTGTAAACTGGAATAAATTAATCAACACTGGAGGAGCTGAGCTGGAATTATACCAGAACAGCTGAGAGCAAAGCTAGGTCTTTACTTTTGTATTTTGTTCAGCTCTTCTATAACTTGAATAGAATCATAAATCAGCAGCTCTTCATCTCTGGAAGAATATGGAACACTAAGTCATTTTGTTCTGGGCTTGAAGGTGGAAGAATGGTTTAATTACCTTTAGCTTCAAAGCTAGAATCTTGGTTAAATCTCAACTTGAAGATATGGTTGTACTTTAGAATATGTTACTATAAACCCTCAGAAACAGCAGAAAGTAACAATTTCTAAGATGCATTTTACTCTGTATCTTCAGGTCGGTCACCATTCTTTTCCATTTTCAGTGCAAGAGATGAGAGTAGAATAAACTGTAAACTGTTTAACCTGAACTGTTAAAAGAACAGGGATTGTTGATTCCAAAGGTAACTACAAGGTAGATTCATAGCAGAGAAAACTAAAAGGGAAATGTGGGAAATGGAAGTTGGTTTGGAACAAGCTCTTCAGCAAGAATTATTGCCATAGAATACTGCTATTACTGTAGCAAAACTTAAGAATATTCACTTACAAATAGCAAAAATATTACTTCCTCAGTAATACAAAGCAATAATGACCTTATGGCTTGATGATTCAAGTAAAGTCTGGTCAAGAGAAAAATAGAACACATAATTCTTTTAACATTTTCCATAAGCTTCCCCACTGATGAAACACAATTTTTTTGGTCAAGTGTATCACTGCTTCTCTCTCAGTTGCAGTCCTCTTGTTGCATTCCAAAAGACCCAAGGAAACAATGTTGTTGAATACAAGATTTTATGAATGTTATAGAGTAAAGGCCTGTTGGAAAACGTTTCAGCGTATAACTTCTAGGAAATTCAGTCTTAATGTGGGATATGCACCACTCATGAGCAGGGTACTTAATTTTTATGGCCTTGTTGGTTAAGTTAATTATGTTATAACTGAAAGCAATTTTTCACCAAAACAGGAGGCTGGTTTACCATATTTTTTTCCTTTTGCTCCACTGGAGTGCACTGGAAAGTATCACAACTGTGGACAGAGAAGCATTGTTAAATGGTAGTATTTGTGCTCATAAATTCAATCTAAAATAAAGTTGCTATAAACCAACAATAAAATGCAATAGAAGGCTGACATTAAGGTAAAGCAGTAGAATTTGCCACAGTGAAGTAATGAAATATTTTAGCAGCTTTAGCTTCAGATGTATATTAAGTGAAAAACAAGTAATCTGTAATGGGGTTTGTATTGATTCTCCTATTGCACTTTTGTTACTTGATAGTGCTTCAGGGTCCCGGTTGCAGACATGAAAGTGCTGAGGTGAGGTACTAAACACCTTAAAATGTTTTTAGGACACACACTTCTTACAAGGAGCAGCAGATATTTTGTGAAGCAGTGAAAGTCTAGAGACAATGGAAGCCTCCTTCTTCACCAAGATGTATACTGCCCCCTCTCACTTCTTTTGGGTTGTTGTTTGCGGGGAGGGGATATTATTTTATTTTTTTTCCTCTGTATCTCTTTGCTAGTCATCATCTACCTGGACATGCAGATTTAGAAAGATCGCTCTGTCTTTCTTCAGATGAGGGCAGTTTATCACCAATATCCTGGACCACTACACAAGATGCTGCAAAGACACCAATTATAGAGACCATTCCTCTCCCAAAGAGCTTACACTTAAGTGTCTGACAAGAGACCACAGTTGGACATAGCACATGCACACACAAAAAAGAAAGAAGAGAGAGACCTGTAGTGGTATTTGGCAAGAGATCAGGTAAACTGTCATTTGGACAATGCTCCCCTGCTAGAAGATCACTGCTAAGGCCTGAAGGACTACATCAATGCTACTGAGTTGTACTTACCTGACCAAATTAACTCCAGGGAAAAACAAACAATTAACAGAAATTGTGTTTCCCTAAACATGTCCCTGGGAAAGAAGACAGGGTGCTGGGCAGATCATCACAGCAACTTAGGAGCAGAGAGATCTTCAGTTTTGAACCCTGGAGCCCCTGTATATCTGGAGAAGGAAACCTCCCCAGCCTTCACATACAATATTTTGAGGGCTTTTTCTGCTACTGTTTTCTCACTTAAACCCTTTTAAAGCCATTGCCAAGGAGGGAAGAATATCCAAAGAGGAGAACTTAGAGTTCTCTGAGGTCTCTCCAGTGAAAGACTTGGAGAAGATTGTTTCCTCCTTGCATGTCCCTCCTCCCTCTTCTTACCCCTGCCTTGCCATGCAGTGTCTCTGTGCTCTTGGAATATTTTGATTTGAGCTTAACTGAAACCAAATCCTATGCTACACTCCAGTAGGGCTAAACTAAAAGGTCTGATGAGGAAATGCTGCTGGGAAACATCTGTGCTTTGTTTTCTGCAACCGAAGAGTTAAAATTATTTTCATAAATACCATAATGTATAAAAGCTGTGAACACCCAACTGTAGTGTCAGACTTCCAAATTGTATAAATCTATTTGTTTCTCATATTAGTAAATGCTATTTGAACAGAAATAGCACATTGTAACAGCCTAACAAGAAGCAGTCTTTGTGATGACGTTTGAGACTTCTTTGCTCCACTGTATGGAAATATTTAAGACTTAAAAGATTTATATTACAACATAGCATTTTAAATGGCTCAGTTCTCTTCCCAGTAAAGTCAAAGAGAATTTTTACCATCAGCTTCTATGGAAAAGGCACAAGAGCCAAGAAGCATTTTAACATGATTTTCCCCCCTTTTTTTGTTCTAGGAGTTGAGAAGTTTCTCTGAAGTTCTCCCTCTGCCCCCATTCCATCTCCTTCCCCTGCCCCCCTCCCCCCAAAAAAAACCACAACAAAAAAGAATCATCAGCCAAGTCATCAAGTGTCAATCACTGTCATGGCCAGACATTAACGTCCATCGAGACCTTTGAGCAAGTAACAGTAAGTGGGCTCTGAAAGGCAGAGTTCCACCACGCACAGCACATTGGGCACAGAGAAACCCAGTGTATTTCTAAGTTTACCGTTGGAAAGCTTCTGCTGGCCTTTAGGATCCTTTCTCACAATATCCAGCACACTCTTACTTGCTCCGAGACAAAAGTCCTCACCTTACAAACACACTTCAAAGATAAAACTCAACATGAACTACTAAGTGATAAAATCTGGTCCTTTAAAGGGGATCTGTCCTTTAAGGGGATTGAAGTTTGAGTAAATTTAGCGGCCTTTGGCCCATTTACTTTTTTTATGATCCACAGATGCCAAATTAAACGAGATAAACAAAGGAACAGTCCCAAATTTTTTTTTTTAAAATCCATGTTTTAACTTGAATAACGCAAGGACAATCACCATTTTTCTTCAACTGAGTTTTCCCACCAGTCTCCACTATTAAAATGTTTTCTTTGGGGGTTTTGATGTTTTATGTTAGGTTATTTTATTAATTTTAATGAATTTTGCATTTCTGTTGAGTCTTAAGTGGTACATGAGTTGCAAAAGCACATTGTGCTTCTTGATAAAAGTTTACAGGAAACATGGAAATGACACATGCTAATATTTAGGTTTTTCTTCCTTCTGCTTTTTGGTTTGGCATTTTTTTCCCCTCTCCTGTCTTTTAGATACTCCTCTGCTACAGTGCTCTAAATACTAATGTAACGCCAGAAGGTTTACTCTGAAGTGTTCTCCAGTGCATTTCTTAGCGGTGTATTTTCTGAAAAGCTTTTTTGACATCCCTTACAATATCAGCTGCGTCAGGACACCAGTCCTCACAAAGTGAACAATTGTAACGCAGGCAAACTGTGTACCTTCACATCTTTTTGACTGCATCCACTGGATTTATCTGACCACGGACTTTTATCTCAAACAGCTGGTTTTCAACCTGTACATTTAAAAGCTGAAATGAAGGGGGGAAAAAAACAACAACCCCAACAAAATCCCTACTGGAATGAAAAATAATGACATTTCTCAGTTAGCCGTATAACTTCATATATTTAAAGAAAACTAAGGAAAAACTAATCTTCCAATGAAGCTACTGAGTGGGGACAAAGGTGAGGGGGTTTTAGTTGCTGGTTTGATCAAAGATTTCTGTAGAAACTTAAACATTGAATAGTATGAGATTCATTTTCCACAAAATCTCAGGTGGGAATGATGGTGATGGTGATGATGACGATGATAATAATAATAATAATAATCTCTTTCTCTTTCTTTTTGTTCTGACCTCTTAATTAAAATTATAAACTCTGGCAGAAACTACCTACTGCACAGATATCCAGAGCCCACATCAATGGGTTCTTAATCTATTTGGTATTACTAAATGTAGCACAAATACTTTGGTCATGAAGAACATGTGCTTCTGTGCTTCCTAAATGTTATATTAAATAAACTAAAAAAAAAAAAAGTCTGAGCATTTTTTAATGTGGTAGTTTGCACAGTATTAGCACAGGAGTCATCCAATATCAACATTCAGGCCTGCGTCTCTTTTTCTCTCTACTATGTAAGGAGTGAGTAGTTTCTGACATACTTGCATCATAGTTCTCAGCTGAGTAGATTTCAGCAAGTGAGGGGGAGGTGTACAGGACAAGCAGCTAAATTGCTTCCTAAAATATTCTAGGGAGAATGATTACTTGAGGAGTCAACTGCTCATTAGAATCTGGAGTATAGTGTTTGGAAACAGACTGCCATAATAAATAAATAAAGTATTAATAAAGATTTGCCCACCTGCTTTTTACTATAATTTCTGTTCAGTACTTATGTATTTATATACACACACCCCCCGTGTATACATAAAACAAGTTACATGGAAAAAACCTTCCAGATTGCCTTCCTGACTTCTTTTTTTTTTCAGTGAATAATCAACCTACAATGCCATGAAAACTGTCTCAGTGGGTGAGCAACAATATTTACATACGCAGATAAACAGAAGAAATGCTCTTACTGAAGTTCAGGGCTTATAATCCCCTGTTACCGGTAAAATCTTCTATAATTTCCTGAAGTATTTGCTGTTTGGGCTGAGGTTACTTATCCTTGTGCTACTCTTTGACCTGTGGCAAACTCCTTTAGTGTGATCCTTCCCTCCCAGTGGTTTAGAAGCGGGCAGGTACTCAGCACAAGGCCAGCACCATCTTGCATGTCCCCAGTTGTCCATACGCCACCCTGTAGATCCAAAAAAGTGAGGGTGTAACAACACAGCATCCGACACAGTCAGTAAGGCACAGAAACACACCAGGCACAAATGTGAACGTCCTCCCAAGGAGCTCCTGTGCCAGCTGCCGTGGGAAACCTAACTTTGCAATTAGGTCTCACTGTAAGGAAAGTATGACCACGGGGGGCTGGCTTTGCACCCTTTAGGCACAAAGCTAAACTCTACAGGTGTAAAAGTGAAATCGTTTTGAGCCTTCTATTCCCTTCCTTCCCTCTGCTGTCGTGCTTCAGTGTTGTTCTGCTTGAAGAGCCCTAAGTGACCCTTTAAGCTTAAACATAGCCAGACAAACTTTTATCCCAGACAATTATGAGGGAAAACACGGTAATGTCACGCAAACGTGATCCAGTGACTTAATTAGAACCAAGTTAGCAGAGACGGAGAAAAGCTGTAAATCTCCTGAGACTCCTTGGGGGGCTGTTGCGGGAGAGTGAAGCCCTTGCAATGCTGGGAAAGGGCAATACAAGGGTGGCAAAAAATTCCCCAAAACCAAACCAAAACCCTCCCCCCATCATTTTACAGAGGAAAAAAAAAATAGAATAAAGCCGTATTTTTTTAAAAGAAAATGTTAAAGAAGCCTTTAGGGAGAGAGCCCAAAGAGTTAATTTCCAGCAGGCAGCGGCCTCGGAAGACTCCCGGCGCCCTCTGGTGCGAGGCAGCAGCAGCAGTGGAAATTTCCTTTGGAAACCAGCTTTGTTTCAAAGTTCAGGCAGATTAAAATGCCTCTTAAAGGTGCCGACGGGACGAGGAGTAATTTCTCCGAGCGACGAGGCGAGACAAGGGGAGCCTTGTTTGGGGGGGCAGATAAATTTGGGAGTGTAGAGAAGGGAAGGGGGAAGGTTGCTTTATTATTTTTATTATTATTATTATTTTGTCTTTTGTTTTTCCTTTATTTCTGTTGCGGAGTCACAAGTTGAGCCAGCTGCGATACGAAGAAAGGAGCCTTGAAAATCAGGCGGTGAATGAAAACATCGCAGGCTTCTCGGAATAATGGTTGCAGCGTGACAAACATCTTTCCTCCCCCCCCCACCAAAAAAAAGAAAAATAAAATTCCAACAAAAAAAAAACCAACCTCCATGCACGTCTGTTTCCCTCCGGTCTGGAGTTTCCAAGGGAGGGCTAGCCTGAACGAGCACGGAGAAGAAATATCTTCTTCCTACATGACTTTAATACTAAGCGGGAAGAGCCTAAAAAAAAAAAAAAAAAGCAAAAAAAATAAAAAAAGCATTATTGATTTCAAGCACCTTTCCTTAAAAGTGAAGGATGTTGCCTAACACATTTAGTTTAAATGCCGGAAGAGTGATGAGCCTTCTCTGGTATCAGGCTGCGAGGTCAGATATTTTTTTACATCTGTACAATCAATAACAACACGTAATTTGTAGCTACTTTTGAGAAACAAAACGCGCACACAAAAGCCTACCTTCAAACGAAAAGGGGCCGGCAGCTCAAAAAGGGAGAGTCAAGCACAGGGTTATTCTTTTAGGTACCTGCTGGGGAAATACAGTCTGTTTTTAATCCCTAAAAAAAAGAGGTGGGGGAAATGGGGGGTGGCGGAGATGATTGCAGGGTGGAAGCAACTTCCCAGCTCCTCTTTACCAGCTATTTCTCCTTCACTCCCAACACCTCCCAAAGTGGCCTATCTTCCAGTAAATACATAAACGTATCTTCCAACCCCTTCAGGAGACCTGACCAAAAGCAGGTACCGCTTTTTGTGGGGAGTAGGAGGTACGTGAATTTGCACCCTTCAGCTGCGGGCGGGGGCAGGGGGCTGGCTGCAAATTCTCCCCCCACGAAGAATTGCCCCCATCAGGGTCACCGATGGTCCTCGTCGGTACCTGGCTGCAGAGATGATGGTAACAGGGGTTTTTATCTGCCTTTGCCCGCATCTCCTCCTCAGCGTTCTTTCCACAGGGACGGCAGGCACTGGGTTTCTCCCTCAGCTAAGAATAAATTTACCTTTAGAAAAAAAAAAAAAATAAATTTTTTTTCCTTAAAGAAGCTTAAAAATAATAACAAAAAAAAAAAAGTAGGAGGTTTTGGTTTGGGAGTTTTGTTATTGTTTTTTGTCTGTTTGCTTGTTTGTTTTCTTTTAAGGGAGGCTTTTTAAATAACTGCTTTCGCCTCCCATCCTGACAACGCTCGAGAAATTTTGGGAAAGTAAGTGGCGAGTCCCCGCCGGCCGCTCCGCTTTTTGCACAGCAATCAAAACATATTTCCTCGGCGAAAAAAAAACCAAACCAAAACAAAACCCCAAACCACCACCCCCCTCCCCAAACTAAACACAATTTATAGAAATAAAAGCCGGCAGCTTTCTGTTGCCAAGGTGTGAGCAAGGTGTATACACGTAGGCGGGTCTTCCACCCCAAGTTCCCCACCGAAGTGCTCGGAAAGGGAAAAGAAAGGGGTTTTTATAATTAAAATTTTGCAAGCAGCGGTAAAGCCGGGCGAACCGTCGCCGAATATTTGTAGGAAGGGTCATGTGCAGGCAGATTTGTCCTATTAATAGGACACAGGAAGAGCCGGGAGAGCAAACGCCTGCCCTGAAGACAACGTGCGGTGTTATTTGGGGTAGCAGATTAAGGACGGACACTGGAAACCAGTTACTTCGTGGATGCTCTAACGCGTCGTTATTTGGCATTAAGTAGCATTTTAGAAGAAGCTCCCCCGGCTTTTCTGCTGGAAGGATGAGGGACTATTTGGAAGTAGCTGTAAAAAGGCGGGTGTCAGGGGGGTGGGGAGTTGTATACAGACGACAGCTCCCTGTTGGGAAGCTAATCAAGATTATAGATTGTAAACGTTCAACTATCAAGGGCCGCTTTGCCGCAATTAGTTTTAAATCATAAACATATAAATACAGGAAACAATTATGAGACCACATCGGATTTTAGCTGGAAATGACTGGAAAGTAACGGAGCTTTTCCAAAAACTGTCAATACCTTCCCGGGAAGCCTGTTGATGCTGAAGTACTGTTAGTCGGTGGCAAAAAAAAAAAATGGCCCGGAGAGGGAGGGAAACCAATGTCCCCGTGCTTAGAAGGCAACACACATTTAGGTATATATATATATGTAAAAATCCCGACCACCTAACTGTTATTTTTGTTGTTAAAATATCGGCTGAAATGGTACATGTTGAAGATGTCCTAGTAACCAGCTATTACAGATACACGGAACCTTTAAAATATGACCTTAAGAGTTTGAGAAGAAAGCATTTTGGTAACAAGACTACGACAGCTATTATTTTTCCTAAATTAGAAAGGACTGATTTCTAATGAATACTTTGTACAGCAACGACTTCACAAAAGAAGCTTTCAGTATTTTTGCTTCTGGGTTGGTTTGTTGGTTGGTTATTATTTTTATTTATTATTATTATTATTATTATTATTATTATTATTATTATTATTATTATTATTTCGGGCTTTTACTTTTCTTTTTTTTTTCTGGGGGAGGTGTTTATTGGTTTGTTTTTTATTCCTCACTTCGTGTCCATGTTTATTACCATTAATAAGAATTTCGAGAAGGAAAAAACCTGGACCTGCGGACAGCAAGACCGACGGGCAAAAGGTGTCAGCGGGCTCCCACCGGCGTGGTTCGCTAGGTTTTTTTGTAGCAAGCGAGTATTCCCACTCAGTAGAAACAAGCCAGGGGCTTTGCAAATATTCCTTCCGGGGAACTGGAAGTTTAAACTGAATTATCGAGTTACCCCGGAATATTCTGCCTACATTCGCGTTTCAAAGAAATTATTTTATTAACGATGCAGTAGCGGTTTTAATGAGCCGCGTTATTTAATCACCAATGCGCCAGGAAAGTTAGCATTTATTTGAAACTTCATTGCAGTTTCCAGTCTTGCCGTGGGTATAATCTACACTATTAAAAGAAAGTGGCAGGGCTCTCAGATAGAAACCGCAGAGTTAGTCCCACATGTTGCGGGACGAACACTCCACTTCGGCTCCTAGTTCCACTTTTGATACAAATAAAAGTATTTTCCCCACTTGCTAAGCCCTCCCTGTTCCCGTTGATCTTCCTGGAAGGTGCCGGGAACTGAAGCCTTAGGAGAAACCAGGCCACCTTTCAATAAAGGCCTAACTATGGATTTAAATAGCCTAACTTTAAGTATCTACATTAACAAACAAGAAGACCTAACGACTTGGTTTCAACCCCCATTTCACTGTGCCACGCTCCGAAGGTGACATAAACAGATGTGTGAGCCCTTGTAGAAACACTGTGCGAAAGTTAAAGCCGGGGAAAAAGAAAAAGGGAAGGCGGGTGAGAGGGGAAAAAGAAAAAAAAAAAGCTATCATAAACGAAAAATTCTTCTAAGGGATGTTAGCACGGTGACAGCCGCACCAGAGCACGATCTGCAAACTCCTTCATTCCCTCTGGACACAGCCAGCCCCGTTCCTACCGCCGTCCTGGCAAAAGAAACACCGGCACTGGAGTCCCTCGCAAGGGTATCGTCGGTAAACCCCCGTTAGCACCGGTACCGACCCGCGGAACCCGGGCCACGGGTTAATAACCCCGCAGCCAAATAGCCGGGGGACGAGAACCGACTGATGCCTCCCGACACCCGCGATTTCTTTTCATCCGGCCTTTGCAACCCCTCGGGTTTTTTGCTCCGACGCGGGGGCGTAAAAGAAAAAAAAAATCAAAATCAAACCAAACTCAGTTTAAGCCCTTTAAACCCTAAAAGCTTAAACCCGCAGTGTCTGAAACTGAGCTCTGCGCCCTGTTTGCCCGCTTCAGATGCAGTGGGGACAGACGAAGCCCAGTCGGGAAGCGAGGAACCACCGGCACGGAGAAGGTGACACAAGGCAGCAGCGGGGACTCTCCGGCGGCGGGGCTGGGCAGGGCTGCGGGATCGGGCCCGCCCGCCTCTTTCCCCGGTGGTTAAATGGGCAGCAGAAGAGCGATAAAAGAATTTAAAAAACCTAAAATGAAAACGTTGTTGAGATCTCAGTAAAGCAAAGCAAAGGGAAAAAAAAAAAAAAAAAGAAAAAAGGAATAAAATACTACTCGAAACAAAGCCACCAAAAAGTCCCAAAATAAAAGTTTAGGACTGGCGGTCTAAACTGGTGCTCGAATTTTCCTCCACGACGCTCCCATCACGGAGAAAGCGAACCTTCCCCCTCCCAAAATGTCTTTTAGCTTTTCTGCAGAAGGCAGCAGCCCCGTATCTCTGCACTAGGCCCCGTACAGCATCTGAAAGCAGAGCAGAGCAAAATAACGGCTGTGCCCGAGACTGAGATACCCTGATTGATGTTAATTTTATCTCAAACCGGCATCTTTAAATATAGCAAGCACAAATTAGACCCGAGGTAATGCAAAGTCAGTAACAGAAGCAGCTTTTCCAGCCGTTATGTCTGGTTTATACAATGTTTAGGAAAATGGATTAACCAGAACGATCCCTCGGTGTATCTCAGCGGTCTGATCAACCACAGAGATAAAAACTGGCCAAACCATCCTCTCTACACGGTATCTCCGGATTATTTTCTAACGGTACGTTCCCCGGTTATTACCTCTGCTCATGACTAAGGACGGCGGGCTCGGCTGCCAGAATTAAAAGGCACAATCTAACTCCGGGGAAGTTTTACATCCCAGGACTAGCCTCCCTCTTCACAAACAGCGAAAAAAAAAATGCAGAGAGGGGTTCAGGAGGGGTAGCAATAAAGTCTCATTAAAAATTGTGACAGGGGAGCGACGCACTTATTTTGAAATAGACGGTGGGAATATTTTAGGTGTTTTTTTTTAAGAGTTAGCATTTCAGCAACCTCGCCTTTAAAACACACTTCGGGGGCCGGGAATATTACGTGTTCAGTTACTCGGGAAGGCAAAGGGCGGACAGGGACGCTCGGGATGTTCACATCTGGGTGATTTTACTTTTTTTTTTTATAGAATTAAGGCAGTACGAAACGAAAGGAGAGGAGAAGCAGGAAGAGCCGGCGGCTGCAGGAGAGCAGCAGGCAGTCATCCTCGCCATTTTAAACACTCGCTAGGGAGGCCCCGGTTCTCCTGGGTTTAAAAAAAGGAAAGAAAAAGGGACGGTGGAGGATGGGATTACATCAAATAGTAATAAAAGCATTCATTTGGGCGGTCCTCCCCGGGAATGGGGCGGGGGGGGGAACACACTGGTCCTGCCCGCAACGTTCCCGCAAAGGCTTGGCGATGGGAGATGGAGGGAGAGAAGCGGGATGCGACCGCCCTTGGGGTG